>CM060334.1:16738321-16740757 GCA_030674155.1 Stramonita haemastoma | reverse complement strand
CTGTGATAGGGAAACAAATACAACTGAAGACAGGAAAAAAAAAAAACACCAGAAAAAAGAGGGTAGGCGCTGCACTTGTGGCAACACGCTCTCCCCGGGGAGAGCAGCCCGAATTTCACGCAGAGAAATCTGTTGTGACATAAAGTTGTATAAATAAATAAATAAATAAATAAATAGAGTACGCCGTCCCTTCATGTATCCTTCTGATCGCAATGATAGCGGGATAAATAGTAAAAGCCTAACCCCGATAAAGTAGCCTTGAAGTTTGGAGAAGGACGAGGGTTTGAGAAAAATAAGCGATAGGAGGAGAAAGAGGGGGGGGGGGGGGAGAAGAAGAATTTGAAGAAGAATTTGAAGAATTTGAAGAAGAATTTGAAGAAGAATTTGAAGAATTTGAAGAAGGAAGAGAGAAGAAGAAGAAGAAGAGAAGAAGAAGAGAAAGAAGAAGAAAGAAGAAGAAGAAGAAGAATTTGAAGAAAGAAGAAGAATTTGAGGATGAAGAAGAAGAAGAAGAAAAAGAAGAAGAGAAAGAAGAAGAAGAAGAAGAAGAAGAAGAAGAAGAAGAAGAAGAAGAAGAAGAAGAAGAAGAAGAAAAAGAAGGGAAGAGGAGGAAGAGGAAGAAGAGGAGGAAGAAGAAGAGAGAGAGAGAGAGAGAAAGAGGAGAGGAGAGACAGAGAGAGAAGAGGAGACAGAGAGAGAGACAGAGAGACAGAGAGACAGAGAGAGACAGAGGAGAAGAGAGAGACGAGAGAGAGAGAGAGGAGAGAGAGAGAGAGGAGAGAGAGAGGAGAGAGAGAGAAGAGAGAGAGAGAGAGAGAGGAGGAGAGAGAGAGAGAGAGAGAGAGAAGGAGAGAGAGAGAGAGAGAGAGAGAGAGAGGTGAAAACGAAGGAAGGGAGAGGACGTAAAAGAAACGAAAAGGAAGGCAAAAAGTTCTATTTTTCTTGTTTTTCTGGGTTCCTCGGCGAGAGCTCCTAGGTTCACCAATGGCGAGATTTTGCGTGTGTGACCCTATTTTTTTTTTTTTTAAATCCACCATTAATAAAGGTAGCCGCATTCCGAATTTGGGATGGTAAAACATTTTAAACACAACAAACTGTAAGAACTGTTTCACTGTGACTTCATCTTCTCTCTCTCTCTCTCTCTCTCTCTCTCTCTCTCTCTCTCTCTCTCTCTCTCTCTCTCTCTCTCTCTCTCTCTCTCCGATCTCTCTCTCTCCGATCTCTCTCTCATGAAAACGTGTTGAATACCTTGGCACTATCCATTCACAAAGCCTTAAAACGCCTGGATACTGTTATAGCGCAAGCTGCTGCATGATGTGATAAGATCTGTATGCATCTATTTTCCCAGTGAAAAATGCGATAGTTGGGGATTATGGCTTGACCTGAATGAAACATCTCTCTCGCTCCCTCTCTCTCTCGCTCCCTCTCTCTCTCTTTCTCTCTTTCTGTCTCTGTGTCTCTCTGTCTGTCTGTCTGTCTGTCTGTCTCTCCCCCTCCTTCCCTCCCACCTCTCTCTCTCTCTCTCCCCCTCCCTCCCTCTCTCTCCCACTCTTTCCCCCTCCCTCTCTCATCCTCCCTCCCTCCCTCTCTCTCTCTCTCTGTCTCTCTCTCTGTGTCTCTGTCTCTGTGTCTCTGTCTCTGTGTCTCTCTGTCTGTCTGTCTCTCTCCCCCTCCCTCCCTCTCTCCCTCCCCCTCCCTCTCTCCCTCCCCCTCCCTCTCTCATCCTCCCTCTCTCTCTCTCTCTCTCTCTCTCTTTCTCTCTCTCTCTCTCTTTAATAAACTACGACGTGACTTAAAACATTCGGATATATTCCTATCGGATATCACTAGCATTTTTTTTTTCGAGTAGAACGGTGACTGCTTTAAGCGACTAGCGTTAGCGATCATTAAAAAACATCTACAAATCGGTTGTATAATAATCTATTTGCTGGTATGCGTTGTAAACATTCGAGACGGAAACAAACGATAGATGACGGCTTTAATCAGCCACACGGGGCGGAGATTCGAACTCTCAACTCGTGATCTGAGAACGATGAGGATTAAATTAGAAGCCAAAAGTTTCATCTACTCAGCTCTGACAACTGTCTATAATGATGAGAACTTAGATAGAAAAAGGAAAAACAAAACCCGACTGTGCGTTCGTATGCACGCACACAGACAGACAGACAGACAGACAGACAGACAGACACACATACACACACACACACCCTAACACTCACACACAAACACACACACACACACACCCAACACACACACATCCCAACACACACATACTTACACCCACACCCATACCCACACACACACCCATACCCACACACACATACTTACCCCCCCCCCCCCACAACACACACACACACAAACACATACTTACACCCCTCCCAACACACGCAGACACAAACACACACACACATACACACACATACTTACACCACCCCC
>CM060334.1:16730821-16733321 GCA_030674155.1 Stramonita haemastoma | reverse complement strand
AGGGTGAAGTAGGTTGTTAGTATCTATGTGATGGACTAAGTGTTTATTTATATGTTTTTCCAGGGGTTTTGAAAGGAGGGATATAATAGAGATTGGCCTATAATTTGATGGATCTGAAGTGTCACCAGATTTGTGGATGGGGATTACTTTAGCAGTTTTGAAGGCATTGGGGAAATAGTTATTTTCAAGACATTGGTTATATATATATGTTAGGGTGTCTGTGATAACTGGAGCTGACAATTTCAGAATTCTGCTGTCTATTCCATCGAGACCTCGTGTCCTTGATTGTTTGAGGTGAATTAAGTAATTATAGACCTCAAAAACTGAAATGAATGGTATGTGAAGTTTTGAGGGAATATGCTTGTCTTGGCAGTATTGTCTTAATGTGTTGAGGTTATTGGATTTGGAATCATCATTGTTAACAACGTTAGTTGAGACGTTTATGAAGTGACTGTTGAGTTGTTCAGCAGTAACATCTTTGATTACATTTGATTTGGAAGATGATTGTTTATTTGTTATTTGATTTATGGCCCTCCAAATAATTTTTGAGTTTTGTTTGGAAGATAGTAAATCTTGGAAATATTTCTTTTTTTCTCGACGTTTCTGTGAGAGAGGAGAGAGAGAGAGAGAGAGGAGAGGAGGAGAGAGAGAGAGAGAGAGAGAGAGAGGAGAGACGGAGAAGAGGGGAGTTGAGACGCGGAGAAGAACGAAGTAGAATGATGAGTAGATTAAATAGATACCCGACAAGAAAGATAAACGAGGTGTAGATGACGGAGAAGATGGAGAGAGAGAGAGAGAAGATAGAGCACGACAGACTATGTATGATCGTATGAGACGACAGTAGTACAGACAGCGACAGACAGAAAGTGGATGTCACGATGATTATAAACGTACAATTGTTTTCAGTATTTGTTTAAATGATTTGTTTTTTTCAGTGTGTTTATTTTTGGATGCGTTGATTCGTCCGTTTGTATTGACGTTTGGTATTCTGTGCGTGTTTATTAGTAGAGAGAGTATAAGAGTTAGAGACAATAAATGATGAGTAGATTCTTAAGATGATACAGATCAGAAGAGAAGAGAAGAGATGAAGGCTACGGAGCGCACTGTGTGTATGAAGTAGTATGTTGTATGTAGTTATATGTTATTATGTGATGATGATTATGTATGTATGATATGTATGTATGTAGATGTATGTAATGTATGATATGTATGTGTATGTATGTATGTATGTAGTTATGTAGTAGTTGATGTATGTGTGTGTGTGTGTGTGTGTTGTATGTGTGTGTGTGTGAGTGGACGAGGAGGTGGAGACGAGAAGGGGAAGGAGAGGGGGAGAAGGAAGATGAATGTGTGAGGAGTGGTATGAGCGATGAGAGAGAGAGAGTGCTTATAGAGTAAGAAAGGATCTTCATGATATATAATGTTGTTGTTTGCGGGTTGTTTCGTTTGTGTTCTGTGCGTGTGCTCTCTCTTCTCTCTCTCTCTCTCTCTTTCTCTCTCTCTCTCTTTTTTTCTCTCTCTCTCTTTTTCTCTTCTGTATATGAATACGTGCGTGCCTCTTACGCGCATGCACGCGCGTGTATGTTGACAATCAAAACAGAGAAACCGACCGAGTTCTATTCGCAGGAGAAGCAAAGAAATTAATGATACCTGTAGATCTGAACCGAAAGGTCTGAAAGTAGGAGTGGGGGGCAGGGGGGAGAGAAAAGAAAGACTCGCGTGTTTAGAGTAAACTCCAGATAAACGCTTTGTTTTTGTGAACTTTTTTTTAGGTGAGAGAAATTGGAGCGTCTGTGACTTGTAACATTAGTCCCGATTTCTCTGCATATTTTCGTCTGTTTGTTTGTTTGTTAGTGTCTGTCTGTCTGTCTGTCTTTTCTGTCTGTCTGGTCTGGTCTGGAAGTCTATCTTGTCTTGTCTTGTTTCGTCTTTTCTCTGTGTCTGTCTGTATGTCTGTCTGTCTGTCTCTGTCTTTCTCTCGATAGAACTCGGTTAGGCTACTCTGTTCACAGCGAACACACATGCACATGCGAACACATCCACGCACACGCACACACACGCAAAAGCATGCATGCATGCACACAAACACACGCGAACACACACATACACACTCTTTCTTTCTCTCTCTCTCTCTCTCACTCTCTCTCTCTCTCTCTCTCTCTCTCTCTCTCTCTCTCTCTCTCACACACACACACACACACACACACACACACACACACACACACACACACACACACACACACACACACACACACTCTCTCTCTCTCTCTCTCTCTCTCTCTCTTCCTCCCCCCCCTCTCTCTCTCTCACAAACACACACACACACTCTGTCTCTCTCTCTTTCTCTCTCTTCCTCCCCCTCACACACACACACACCACACACACACACACACACACACACACACACACACACACACACACACACACACACACACACACACACACACTCTCTCTCTCTCTCTCTGTGTCTCTCTCTCCTCCCCCCCCCCTCACACACACA
>CM060334.1:16715821-16723321 GCA_030674155.1 Stramonita haemastoma | reverse complement strand
TAGCTCAGATACATAGCTCATTGAGCTATGCCAAGGCCTACACATGATACATAGCTCAGATACATAGCTCATTGAGCTATGCCAAGGCCTACACATGATACACAGCTCAGATACATAGCTCATTGAGCTATGCCAAGGCCTACACATGATACACAGCTCAGATACATAGCTCATTGAGCTATGCCAAGGCCTACACATGATACATAGCTCAAATACATAGCTCATTGAGCTATGCCAAGGCCTACACATGATACATAGCTCAAATACATAGCTCATTGAGCTATGCCAAGGCCTACACATGATACATAGCTCAGATACATAGCTCATTGAGCTATGCCAAGGCCTACACATGATACATAGCTCAGATACATAGCTCATTGAGCTATGCCAAGGCCTACACATGATACATAGCTCAGATACATAGCTCATTGAGCTATGCCAAGGCCTACACATGATACATAGCTCAGATACATAGCTCATTGAGCTATGCCAAGGCCTACACATGATACATAGCTCAGATACATAGCTCATTGAGCTATGCCAAGGCCTACACATGATACATAGCTCAGATACATAGCTCATTGAGCTATGCCAAGGCCTACACATGATACATAGCTCAGATACATAGCTGATTGAGCTATGCCAAGGCCTACACATGATACATAGCTCAGATACATAGCTGATTGAGCTATGCCAAGGCCTACACATGATACATAGCTCAGATACATAGCTGATTGAGCTATGCCAAGGCCTACACATGATACATAGCTCAGATACATAGCTGATTGAGCTATGCCAAGGCCTACACATGATACATAGCTCAGATACATAGCTGATTGAGCTATGCCAAGGCCTACACATGATACATAGCTGAGATACATAGCTGATTGAGCTATGCCAAGGCCTACACATGATACATAGCTCAGATACATAGCTGATTGAGCTATGCCAAGGCCTACACATGATACATAGCTCAGATACATAGCTCATTGAGCTATGCCAAGGCCTACACATGATACACAGCTCAGATACATAGCTCATTGAGCTATGCCAAGGCCTACACATGATACATAGCTCAGATACATAGCTCATTGAGCTATGCCAAGGCCTACACATGATACATAGCTCAGATACATAGCTCATTGAGCTATGCCAAGGCCTACACATGATACATAGCTCAGATACATAGCTCATTGAGCTATGCCAAGGCCTACACATGATACATAGCTCAAATACATAGCTCATTGAGCTATGCCAAGGCCTACACATGATACATAGCTCAGATACATAGCTCATTGAGCTATGCCAAGGCCTACACATGATACATAGCTCAGATACATTGCCCATTTCCCAGGCCCAGCACATCCGACTTCGGTGTGGGTGAGAGGAATTGCTATCTTTAAAGTCTTTCTTGTAAAAAAAAGAAGAAGAAAAGGGCAGGAGAATGGACTGAGAAGGCAGAAAATAGACGAGAAGGGGGTGACAAGGAAAAAAAAACAAACAGGAACAAGGCAGAAACAAAGAGAAGGATAGATAAGAGGGAATTCTTAGCGCAGAATTCTCAAGAAGGTAGGGGTGCCATTTTCACTGACAAGACCTCGGCACTGACAAGACCCCTTGAGAGGGGGGGGGGGGGGGGGGGGGGGGAAAGATAATTCAACTGACTTTGAGGTGACTTACAATGGAGATAATCTGACGGAGGGCCAGGCTAAAGTTGATCTGTAGAGAATGATAGGGGGGGTGGGGGGGTGAGGGGTTAGAACAAATAATTAAATTAATTAATTAATCAATTTATTTATTTTATTCTTTTATATCGAGGATCATGGAATAAGCACCCATGTGCTTTTTCCACCCAGTCCTCATGTGTATGCAGTTTTTGTAGATATTGTCATCTGCTCCCACCGGCACACGATGGCCTACTCTTACTTAACTGTAAATAACCTACTTAACTTACTTATTCAACTGACTTTGGACTAAGGTGACTTACAATGGAGATAATCTGACTGAGGGCCAGGCTGAAGTTGATCTGCAGAGAGTGGTTCACCTCCACCACAGGCCGCACCAGTGCATTGTAGCCGTTCTTCTCAAACAGGTCATACACCAGCCGCTTCTCGTTTTCGCCTGTAGTAACAAATGAGAAGAGGAGAGAGGAGGGGAAAACGTGGGATTATTACTGAATAGTGTAAAAGTTATTGATCAAAGTTACAGTTTTTGTTGTTTGTTGCTGTTGTTGTTGTTGTTGTGTTCTGGTCTGATATAATAACCACATAGACAGGTAAGGGAGACAGTCAGGCAGGCATAAACACACACACACACACACACACACACACACAACATTACCGCCACCACACACACACACACACACACACACACCACACACACGCGCGCGCGCGCGCGCGCGCGCGCCACACACACACACACACACACAACATTACCGCCACGCACACACAAACACACACACAAACACAACATTACCGCCACCACACACACACACACACACACACACACACACACCCTCACTCAACCACCACCTTCACCCTCCCCTCCACCTCCAACCACACACATACACCATCCATCACCCTTCTCCCCCTTCCAAGCCTCGAACCACACACACGCGCGCACACACACACACACACCATTCACACACACACACCACTCACAAACATACACACACACACCACACACACACACCACACACCACTCACACGTGCATATGATCAAGTTTCCGTGTAGGTTCTTTTCTAGTTCAGTGAAACTGGCAGAAGAAAACTTGATAACTATAGTAATAAATCCACAACAGAATTCTACGTCACTACACCAACATACTTTCAATCCCCTTCATCTCTCTCTCTCTCTCTCTCCCTCTCTCTCTCCCTCCCTCCCTCTCTCTCCCTCTCTCTCTCTGTGTTAAGAGTGTGCAACAGAGTGCAGATATTTGATCTGCCGCGACTCTGTACAACTTCTCGGCAACGACAGCACGGTCAGACAGTGGGAATGTGGCCTCTATAAAGAGGCTGCATAAATACTACACTTTACCGCTACGGGCAAAGTGCATGCAGAGGACGGCTTTCGACCAACCCCCAACGATACAGAACATCGCACAATTCACAGGTGTGGATCCCAACGTTGTACCCACGTCGCTGCGATTGGCAGTTCCGATCGCAAGGGAAGTAATCTAATTACCGCCCTGCCACAAGTGCTTATTCCATTATCCTCGATATAAAAGAATAAATCAAATCAAATCAAATCTCTCTCTCCGTCTGTCTGTCTGTTTGTCTGTATGTTTGTCTGTCTGTCTGTCTCTTTCTCTCTCTCTCTCTCTCTCTCTCTCTCTCTCTCTCTCTCTCTCTCTCTCTCTCTCTCTCTCTCTCTCTCTCTCTCTCCTCTCTCTCTCTCTCTCTCTCTCTCTCTCTCTCTCTCTCTCTCTCTCTCTCTATTCAGGCCCTACGCTATGGAACTCCCTCCCTGACTCAATTAAACAGCATCAATCATTAACAACCTTAAAAAATCACCTTCTAATCTACTTGATGAATCAAAAATAACAAACCACACTTCTCCCGTCTCAAACTATCTGCCCTCTCCCTCCTCACTTCTCTCAGATTATGATGATCTTATGACTATAATCATAAGACTAAGTGAGGTGTGTGTGTGTGTGTGTGTGTGTGTGTGTGTGTGTGTGTGTGTGTGTGTGTGTGTGTGTGTGTGTGTGTGTGTGTGTGTGTGTGTGTGTGTGTGTGAGAGTTGGGTTTTTTGTTGTTGTTCAAAAACTGTGCTTTATGGGACTTATTTTGATAATAGATGGCGGGATTGATGTTTTCAGTCATTTAACCTCATCATATTCTCATGCTTGCTCTTTAATTATTGCGCCTTTTTTTTTTTTTTTTTTTTTTTTTTTGCTTTGATTGGTTTTTGATTGGTTTTTTGTACTCAAATCAAATTCTTCATTGATTTTTTTTTTGCTTTGATTGGTTTTTGTTTGGTTTTTTTGACTCAAATCAAATTCTTCATTGATTTTTACTTCATATTTTCGTTTCTGAATGAGTGCCTTTTTATAACATTACCTTAATATTGTATCTCTGTCTTATTTCTTACCTGTTGTTGTTGCTCTTTCTCACCCTTTATCAAAATCTTATGTTTTATGGGACATAGTTTGATGATAGATGGTGGTGGATTGATGTTTTCAGTCATCTAACCTCATCATATTCTCATATTTGATCTACAATCATTGCGCCTTTTTTTCTTTTTTGTTTTTTGTTTGTTTGTTTGTTTGTTTGTTTATGTTTTGTTGTTGTTGTTTGTTTTTTGTGTGTTTTTGTTGTTGTTTTTTTTTGGTTTTGTTTCTTTGTTTCTTTGTTTGCTTGTTTATTATTCAAATCAAAATCATCATTGATTCATCCTTCTTATTTTCGTTTTTGAATGAGTGCCTTTTTTATAACATTACCTTAATATTGTATCTATGTCTTATTTCTTACCTGTTGTTTGATACTTGGTGTGGTTTGCTCTTGGTAATTGGATCATTATAATTGTTCTTGTTTTCGTTGAGGCTGTCTTTTTTATCTTGATGTTATCCCTGAAAGGGGCGGGGACTGGATGTAAAAAAGCACATGAGTGCTTATCTATTATCCTCGAATAAAAGAATTTTGCCTTGTCTTTGCCTTGCCTTGTCTCTCTCTCTCTCTCCTCTCTCTCTCTCTCTCTCTCTCTCTCTCTCTCTCTCTCTCTCTCTCTCTCTCTCTCTCACTCCACCCCCCTCCCTCAGAAAAGGAAAGAAAACAGGTTCGGGGGGGAAGGAGGGGGAGAAGGGGAGGGAGGAGGTAAAAACAATGAAAAGTGTGACTGTGGGATTGGTGGTGGTGGTGGTGGGGGTGGTGGTGGATGGGGATGGATGGGGGTGGATGGGCGTGTGTGTGTGTGTGTGTGTGTGTGTGTGTGTGTGTGTGTGTGTGTGTGTGTGTGTGTGTGTGTGTGTGTGTGTGTGTGTGCGTGCATGCATGCGTGCACACACGGGCGCGCGTGTGTGTGTATGTGTGTGTGTGTGTGCGTGTGAGTGTAAATATATCTGTGTGCGTGCGTGCGTAAGTACATACGCGCGAGCATGTGTGTGTGTGCGCACGCGCGTGCGCGCGTGCCTGTGTGCCTGCGCGTGTGTGATTTTTACTGATAATAATCACAACATACACATGTATACATACATAACTGCTATCTTTGCTCACTTTAACGCTGTGATGAAAGAAATCGTTCTGATAATTAATAACCTCCTAGGGTAGTCTCCGCATCCTAGTTTATCTGAGCCATCTTGACATTTTTTTGTTGCTTTGTTGTTTTTTTTTCGTTGTTTTTTTTTTTTTTAAACTTGTGTTCTTCTTCACTCCTACTTTCTGATTTTTAAAGGATATATTTCTTTCTTTGTTTGTTTTCCTGCCCTCCATTCCAAATTTTGATGTATGGAAGCCGATGGCCATTTTCACACACACACAAACTCAAACACACATACAAACACACTCACACACACACACACACACACGCACGCACGCACGCACGCACGCACGCACCACACAGTCCTGCGGATGAGACTGTAAACCGAGGCCCCGTGTGCTAACGCACGCATGTCTTCCGCACACGTTAAATCCTGTTCCGCTTTTCGTAAGAGTAGGCCATTGTGTTCCAGTGGGAACAGATGACAAGATTCACAAAACTGCATACACACACGGGGACTGGATGTAAAAAAAACAAGCACATGAGATCTTATTCCATTATCCAGGATATAAAAGAATAAACAAACAAACACACAAATACAAAACGAACTCTGTGGCAAATGGATATCATCTACTCCTTGTTATTTAAACCACGTCAACGGGATCGATTGGTTTATTTTCAACACATGACAAATTTATTTTTCATTCATCCACGCTACAATTAACGGGATCTGTTTGTGAGTTAGCTCTGCCAAAGATTATTTCTGAAAACAAAACAGCCTTCGCACAGCCGAGGAACGAACGAATACACGCACACACACACACACACACACACACACACACACACACACACACACACACACACACAGCACACACACACACACGCACACATACACACACACGCACGCGCACGCACGCACACACACACACACACACACACACACACACAAACACACGCACACACACACACACACACGCACGCACAAACACACGCACACACACACAAACACACACACAGACACACAGACACACACGCCGCACTTTTCACCGATGTTCATCTTTAATGCTGTCGAAGAGAGAGAGAGAGAGAGAGAGAGAGAGAGAGAGAGAGAGAGAGGAGAGAGAGAGAGAGAGAGAGAGAGAGAGAGAGAGAGAGAGAGAGAGAGAGAGAGAGAGAGAGAGAGAGAGAGAGACAGACAGACAGACAGACAGACAGACAGACAGACAGAAGAGAGGCGGCCAAAGACAGACAGACAGACAGGCAGACAGACAGGCAGCGCAGACAGACAGACAGACAGACAGACAGGCAGCCAGAGAAATGGGATTTTCTGAAATTCGCATAAAAAACAAAAACAAACAAAAAAACTTGGGTGAAAGGGGGTGGGGAGGGGGAGGAGAAGACTGAGAGTGGGAAGGAAGGGAGGGGGAGGAAAGAAGAAAGAAAAAGAAAAAAACAACAACAACAAGAACACCCCCACCCCATCCCACCCCACCCCACCATCAGAAGATAGCCAGCTTGTGTGCACTGTTTTACGCCTAAAAAAAAAAAAAGAAGGTATCAGCCTCAACACCAGACAGCAATATGTTTTTATTTGATCTATTTATTTATTTATTCTATTTTTTTTTTATATCGAGGATAATAGGATAAGCACTCATGTACTTTTTTTTCCATCCAGTCCCCTTGTGTATGCAGTTGTGTGAATCTTGTCATCTGTTCCCACCGGCACACAGTGGCATACTCTTACGAAAAGCGGAACAGGATTTAACGTGTGCGCAAGATGTTCTGCGTGCGTTCGCACACGGGGCCTGTCTATGTTCTGTCTATGTGCAGCTTATACACTGTTCTAGTACTGTAAAGAAGTTAAGTCGTTTTTTAAAAATTTATTTACACCACTTTATGTCACAGCAGATTCCTCTGCGTTAAATTAGGGCTGCTTTCCCCTGGGGAGAGCGCGTCGCCAAAGTGCAGCGCCTACCCATTATTATTATTTTTTTCATGTCTGCAACTGTATATGTTTCCCTGTTTGAGTGACTTTTTCTACATAATTTTGCCAGGGACAATCCCCTTGTTGCCGTGGGTTCTTTTGCGTGCGCTAAATAATGATGTGTAACACACGGGACGTCGATTTTATCGTCTCATCCGAAAGACTAGCGCCCAGACCACCACTCATGGTCTAATGAATGGGGGAAAAGTTTTGGGCCCAAACGGGATTCGAACCACCGCACACCCGACCCGGACTTTTCGCTTTCTAGGTAGGTGCGTAACCTCTAGACCACCGGTCTCTCACCTAAGGACAAAATAATA
>CM060334.1:16710821-16713321 GCA_030674155.1 Stramonita haemastoma | reverse complement strand
ACACACACAACACACAACACACACACACACACACACACACACACACACACACACACACACACACACACACACAACTCACACACACACCACACACACCACACCACGGATCCCCACCCATCCACATCGTGATACGTCCTCCCCTCCTACCCCACTCCTCCTTTTTTACCCCCAAAACATTCTCTCTGTCTGTCTGTCTGTCTGTCTGTCTGTCTGTCTGTCTCTCTCTCTCCTCTTTTATGTAAAAAAAGCACACTAGTGCTTATTTCATTATCCTCGAATAAAAGAATCTGTCTTGCCTTGCCTTGCCTTGCCTTGCCTTGCCTTGCCTTGCCTTTGCCTTCTCTTCTCTCTTCTTCTTCTTCTCTCTCTCTTCTCTCTTCTCTCTCTCTCTCTCTCTCTCTCTCTCTCCTCTCTCTCTCTCTCTCCTCTCTCCTCTCTCTCCCTCTCTCTCTCTGACTCCCCACCTCTCTGTCTCCTCCCTCCTCCCTAAAGTTCAATCACAAAAGCGAAACAACAAAATAGGCAGGTAGGCAACACACGCAGGCAGGCAGGCAGGCAGGCAGGCAGGCAGGCAGGCAGGCAGGCAGGGAATGATAGGAATGAATGGCACCAGACCTAGCAACTACAAGGAGGGAAGGAGAGGGGAGGGGGGCGGGGGAAGGGGGTGGGGGAGGAAAGAAGGATGGGGGGATGAGGGGGGTGGGGGGGGGGGGAGAGTTTCACATGAGCCAGCCCCAGTGATTATCTCATTCACCAAGCATCCTAAACGGCTCGATACCCGAAACAGATAAGGAGCGTCGGGTGCGTCACGCACACGCACGCGCACAAACACGCACACACGCGCAGCACACACACACACAATACACGCATGCACGCACGCGCGCGTAGCACTTACAGAGACACAGACAGACACACACAGCACTTACACAGACACAAACACAAACACCACATACACACAACACAACACAGACAGACAGACAGACAGACAGACACACACAACACACACACACCACCACACACACACACACACACACCACAACACAGAGGCAAATGTGTTGCTTCTTCAATGTGCCATCTGGAAATAAAACTTGAATTTGACTTTGACTTTGACTCACACACACACACACACACACACACACACACACACACACACACACACACACACGCACGCACGGACATACGCACGCACACACACACACACATCCATACACACACGCGCGTCCGCGCGCGCACGCACGCACAAACACACACAGACTCTTTCTCATACACACGCACATTCACACACCACACACACTGCAGCACTTTTCCAGTTAAGTTGAACGGCCCCAATTTGTCAGTACTTGGCTTACACGGAGGCATGCACCACACACATACACACACACACACACACACACACACACACACACACACACACACACACACACACACACACACACACACTCACACACGCACACACACACCCTCTCCACACGCACACACACACACACAACAGACAGACAGACAAACACACGCACAAACATACAAACACACACACAGACACACACAGACACACACAAACACACACACACTATAATTATTGTTACTGCCGTTATTATTATTAGTGCGCGTTCCCCAGCTTAACACCCTGTAGTAGTTCAGGCAAAAGAATGATGCTCTCTTAGTTGACTCACACACCCCACCAGAGTTAGTATAAGCTTGTATACGTTGTTCACACGTCGTGTGCCCCAAGAAAGAAATATCGCTTGTATTTACATGGTTTTTAGAGCACATTGTTTTATGACGGACCTGCCGGCACACACTTTTGCGTATTGACGTACGTATGCACGCGCCAGCACCTGCGCGTGCGCGCACGCGCGGACACCCGCAGACAGACAGACAGACACAGACACACAAACACAATACAAACACACATACACAGATACAAACACACACACAACACACACACACACACACACACACACACACATACTATTCCATTATCCTCGATATAAAATTTTTAAAAAAGACAAAAAAAACAGAAAAAGAGGGGGGGGGGGGAGGAGGAGTCTAGTGGTTAGAGCGTTGCACTCACGATCTGACTATCGGGGATCGAACCCAGGTTTCAGTTACCACCGTCCGAGACGCCCATTTAAAGAGCCCCCCCCCCCCCCCCCCCCCCCCGGAGTTAACATTAGTGCCAACTCCACTCTCCCCAAAAAGTCCTTCGGATGAAAAGTTCTATAAACCACACCTGGACCATGTGCGAACGCACATTCCGCTTTTCGAAAGTGTATGCTGTTGTGTGCCGGTGGGAAAGGATGACAAACTTTACAAAACTGCATACACACGGGGACTTGATGTAAAAAAAAGTACATGAATACTTATTCCGTTATCATCGAAATAAAAGAATAAATACATACATGAATACAACCTTTTGACCACACTTCAACACATTTTCCACTTTACGGAAGAGTAGACCCCTGTGTGCCGGTGGGAACGGATGACAAAATATAACACACAC
>CM060334.1:16678307-16680807 GCA_030674155.1 Stramonita haemastoma | reverse complement strand
CTCTCCAGAGGGAGGGGGCAGAGCACAAACTTGGGAAGGCAGCCGCGATACAAGTGAAGGACTCACTCTTCATGTATTGGCCGGGCTTTTCAAGTCACACCACTATCCATCTACCTACCTACCTACCTACCTACCTACCTACCTACCTACCTACCTACCTACCTACCTACCTACCTACCTACCTCCTACCTGCTGTCCTGTCCTGCTGCCGTCCGTCCGTCCGTCCGTGCCGTTCTTCCTCACTCCTCCTCCTCCGATCCGATCCATCCGTCCATCCATCCATCCATCTATCTATCTATCTATCTATCTATCTATCTATCTATCTATCTATCTATCTATCTATCTATCTATCTATCTATCAACCTCTTCTTCTATCAACCTCTCTATCTCTCTTATCTATCTATCTATCTATCTATCTATCTATCTATCTATCTATCTATCTATCTATCTATCTATCTATCTATCTATCTATCTATCTATCTATCTACCTACCTACCTATCCCTTAGTCTGGCGACCGTGGGGCACCCATGAAGACTTGACAACCAGTTCCCTCCATTCCTCTCTGGCTCTCTGTTCTGCCTTTCTCAGGGTTTTGTTGAGTTCTAGGCCTGTCCATTCGCTGATGCTGGCCTCCCATCTCTTCCTTGGTCTGTCTCTTTTTCTTCCTCCTTGGACAATGCCTTGCAGTATTGTTTTTGCAAGTTCTTTTGATCTTGTGACATGCCAGTACCATTTCAGTCTACGCTTCTTTACGATTGATAGAAGATTTTCGTAGGGCCCAATGGTTTGCTGGATTTTGTTATGCACGTCTTCGTTGCTTATGTGGTCTCTGTAGGGGATGCAAAGGAGTCTCCGGAAGCTTCTTATCTCTACCGCCTGTACTCTTCTCTCCACAGGGCTTGCAAACCCCCCCCCCCCCCCCTCAACCAAACAAAAAAATAAACACCACCACCTACCAACAAACAAACCTCTATCACAACTGTCTCTTTTCTTCTCAAGATTCTAACATCCCGTGGATCCAGCCATCATCATCATCATCATCATCATCATCATCATCATCATCATCATCATCATCATCATCATCATGACCATCATCATCATCACCACACCACCACCACCACCACACCATCAATCATCATTATCACAATCATCATCACCACCACTACCACCATCACCATCATTATCACCATCATCATCATCACAAACCTAGAGTCAGAAGGTAAAATCACTTTGCGATGGTGATCAATGCAACAAACAACTAACAGAAAAAAATCTTCCGAATAAATGATAAGAAAAACCAACAACCCCTAACCCTATTCATCTTTCATGGAAGTGTATAGTCCCCCCCCCCTACCCCTACACACACACAACCCCCAGCCCAGTTAAGTTGCGGCCGGTAGTATTGATGATATCAATCATGTATATTCTGCATATCATACATAATACGATCAGCGCGGTCTGATCTGAATGAAGCCCTCCCTCCCTCCCTTCCCCTCCCCCTATCTCTCTCTCTCTTCCCTCACTCCTCTCTCTCTCTCTCTCTCTCCCCTCCTCATTCTCCTCTCCCTCTCTTTCTCTCTCTCTGTATCTTCTCTTCTCTCGTCTCTTCTCTCTCTTCTCTCACGAAATCTGGAACAGGACCAAACACTACGTCGCGATAGATTATTGTGTGTGTATGTCTGGGGGTCGGGGTGGGGGTGGAGTGGAATGGAGTAGAGTGGATGGGTGAGCGAGCAGGTAAGAGAGAGAGAGAGAGAGAGAGAGAGAGAGAGAGAGAGAGAGAGAGAGGAGAGAGAGAGAGAGAAGAGAGAGAGAGAGAGAGACAGACAGACAGACAGAGAGAGACAGAGAGAGAAGAGACAGAGACAGAGACACAGAGAGAGACACAGAGAGAGACACAGAGAGAGACACAGAGAGAGAGAGAGAGAGACAGACAGACAAACAGAGACAGGGGGACAGAGAGACAGAGACACACAGACACAGACACACACACGGATTGATAGAAAGACAGAGAGAGAGAAGAGAGAGACAAATCGGTAAATGGATAGATGGATAGATAAATAGTTATAAAGACAGATAGATTATAGGTAGATGGGTGATATAGATATAGATAGATAGATAGATAGATAGATAGATAGATAGATAGATAGACAGATAGACAGGCAGATAGATAGACAAACAATGAATGATACACAATTATATTAATATATATATATATATATATACACACAACAAATACAGAATAAAACAACAAAAAAAATAATGAATACAAGAAACAAAAAGACAACACAAACAAACATATAAAAACACACACAGAAACAAACAAACACACAGACAGTACAGACAGACAGACCGAGAAACTTCCACGGTACAGTACGTCCCATTTTAGGGTCAGAAGAGAGAGAGAGAGAGAGAGAGAGAGAGAGAGAGAGGAGAGAGAGAGAGAGAGAGAGAGAGAGAGAGAGAGAGAGAGAGAGAGAGAGAGAGAGAGAGAGAGAG
>CM060334.1:16675017-16678207 GCA_030674155.1 Stramonita haemastoma | reverse complement strand
CCAAAAAACCCCCCCCCCCACCCCTTTTCCCCCCCCAAAAACCCAAAAAACCCTCCCCCCCTCCCCTTTCTAAAACCCCCCTTTTTCCTCCCTTTCTCCTCTTTCTTTTTCCCCCCCCTTTAGACACACCCCAATCAAAAAATACCCCCCAAACACCCCCACCCCCACACACACACCCAACCCCCAACACACCCCACACAACACACACCAAAACCCCCAAAGAAAAAAACACAGACAGTGACATGACATAAAACACAAGACTGACGTTATAAGCAACAACTGCGATAGACATAATTTTACCCCCACCCCCACCCCGCCCCCAACCCCCCCGAAAAAAAAAAAAAAAAAAAGAAAAGAAATAAAAAACATGACTATAACGATTATCGAAGTAATTCGTAAAAAAATAAAACAACCTCAAAAAAGGGATCAATTCCCAAATAAATCAGTATCGATTGCACCACAAAAAAAAAGGGGGGAAAAAAAAAAAGAGGGCAAAAACCAGTTCATTCCAACTTCCAAAAATACTTACACCGTCCCCGCGGAATTTTCATTTGATTTTTTTCTTTAATTTAATTTTGAAGTAATAGAATAAGCATTTTTTGTGCTTTTTTTTTTACATCCATTTCTGTGTGTAAGCAGTTTTTTTTCAAATTTTGCTATCATTCCCCCCCGTAAAACAACGGCCTACTTTTCGAGAAGTGGGAAAAGGGGGTTTAACGTTGCGAAAATGACTACGTGCGTTCCGCCACGGGACCACGGGTTTTTAGTCTATGTCGAAGCTTTTTGGGGGGTGGGGTCGGCACTGTAACTCCAGTGAAAAAAAAAATTAAAAAATCCACTTCAAAGGGTTCAACCCGGGGTCACAAACACGAAGGCTAGTGCAACCTCACACCAACAAGGCTAAACCCCCCCCCCCCCTAAAATTTTGCAAGCCAAATTGTTGTAACTTTAATTAAAGAAGCCCAAACAACACAAAGCTTGGGGGGTTTTCGCCCGAAGGCAATTTGAAACAAAAAGAAAAAAAAGAAGAAATAATTCCCAGATCAAGTTTACTTTCAAGGAAATGTATTTAATAGCCTAGACAAAGGGCTTCTGGAAAATGCAAAAAACTAATTTTTTTTAAAATACCTGATCTCTACCATCTTGACGATTAAAATCAAAGTCGAAGCCTAAGCATGGGCCACAAATTTTAACACACTACCAAATAGCCCACCACTAATAACGAACTATCATGTTAGGTTAAAGTGCCAGGTAACAATAGATACCTGGTAAGAATAATTAATTTACTAGTTTCTGTTACCCTGAAAACCTGAATTTCCCTCCATTTAGATATCTGAAATAAAGGTAGTAATCTTTTTTTTTTTTTTAGTGCTTTGATTTAGGGCCTTGGGGGAAAAAATTTTAAAAAAAAAATTTTTTTTTTTTTAAAAAAAAAAAGGGGGGGGCCCCAAAAAAAAAACCCCCCCCAAACCCCAAAAAAGGCCCAAAAGGGGAAAAAAAAAAAGAAAAAAAAAACCCCCGGGGGGGGTTTTTTTTTAAAAATTTTTAAAAATTAAAAAAAAAAAAAAAAATTTTTTTTTTTTTTTAAAAAAATTTTTTAAAAAAAAAGGAAAAAAAAAAGAAAACTTTTTTTAAAACCCCCCCCCCCAAAAAAAAAAAAAAAAAAAACCAAAAAAAAACCAAAAAAAAAAAAACCCCACTCCCCCCCAAAAAAACCCCCAAAAAAAAAAAAAAAAAATTTTCCCAAAATTTTTTAAAACCCTTTTTTTCCCAAAAACCAAAAAAATTTTTAAAAAAAAAGGGGGTTTTAAAAAATTTTTTTTTTTTTTGGGGGGTTTTTTAAAAGGCCCCGGGGGGGTTTTTTCCCCCGGGGTTTTTCCCGGGGGGGAAAAATTTTTTTTTTAAAAAATTTTTGGGGGCCCCTTTTTTTTTTTTAAAAAGGGGGGGAAAAGGGGGGAAAAAAAAAAAAAAAAGGGGGCTTTTCCTTTTAAAAAACCCCAAAAAAAAAAAAAAAAAAAAAAAAAAAACCCCCCCCGGGGGGGGAAAACCCTTTTTTCCCCCCCCCCCCCCCCCCCCTTTTTAAAAAAACCCCAAAAAAAAAAAAAAAAAAAAAAACTTTTAAAACAAAAAAAACCCCCCCCCAAAAAAAAACCCCAAAAGGGTTTTTCCCCCCAAAAAAAAAAAATTTTTTTAAAAAAAAAAAAAAAAAAAACCGAAAGGGGGGTTTTTTTTTTAAAAAAAGGGGGGCCCCCCAACCCCAAAAAAATTTAAAACCCCCCCCCCTTTTTTCCCCCCCCCTTTTTTTTCCTCTCAACCCCCCCCGGGGGGGAAAAAAAAAAAAAAAAAAAAAAAAAAAAAAAGGGGGGGGGGAAAAAAAAAAAAATTTAAAAAATTTCCCCCAAAAAAAAAAATTTTTCCTTTTAAAAAAAATTTTCCCCCCCCAAAGGGGGTTTTTTTGGGGGGGGGGGGGTTGGGGGGCCCGGGGGGGCCCCCCCCCTTTTTTTTTTTTTTGGGGGTTTTTTGGTGATTTTGGGGGGGTTTGGGGGGGGGTTTTGGGGGGGGGGGTTTTTTAAAAAAAAATTTAAAATAAAAAAAAAAAAAAAAAACCCCCCCCCCCTTTTTTTTAAAAAATTTTTTTTAAAAAAAAAAAAAAAAAAAAAAAAATTTTTTTAAAAAAAAAATTTTTCCCCCCTTTTTAAAAAAAACCCCCCCCAACCCCCAAAAACCCCCCAAACCCCCCCCAAAAACCCCCCCCCCCCCCAACCCCCCCCCCCCCCCCCCCCCGGGAACCCCGGCCGGGGGGCCTTTTCCAAAAAAAAAAATTTTTTTAAAAAAAATTTTTTTTTTGGGGGGGAAGGGGGCCCCTTTTAAAATTTTTTTGGGGGGGGGGGGGGGGGGGGGGGGGGGGGGCCCCCCCCCCCAAAATTTTTTTAAAAAAAAAACCCCCCCCCCAAAAAAAAAACCCCCCCCCCCCCCAAAACCCCCTTTTTTTCCCCCCCCCCCCCCCCCCCCCCCCCCCCCCCCAAACACAGAGAAACAAAAACCCCCCCACTCTCAACGGGCATGCCCGGGGGCCCAGTTTCCAAAAAAAACCAAACAAAAATTTTTTGGCTGGACGGGAAGAAATTTTTTAAAAAAAACCCCCCCCCGGGGGCCCTTAAAAAAAAGCCCCAGACGTTTTTTAATTATT
>CM060334.1:16670017-16672517 GCA_030674155.1 Stramonita haemastoma | reverse complement strand
TTGTAACAGGCCCACAAGGGTCCCATTCGTCTCATATGTTTTATTGCCAATAAACAAATCAATCAATCATCGTTTAAGGACTCCCGTGAGAGCTTTCATTGAAGCGGAATACATGTGTAAGCTATACAAGTATCAATCATTTTTGACGAGGTTTTTCACACATCCTTTTCCCAAACGAATAAACAAACAAACAAAAAATTATATTAAAAAAACTGTTGATGGAGTAAGCGGAAACGTCTTTTTTTCTTTGCTTTCTTCCCCCCCCCTTTTTTACTTGTTAGCTAATGAAGAAACTAGCCATCTTGATAGATAGGTTTGATTTTTCTTCTTTATATAGTGAATGCGAGTGTTTGTCGATCGTAGGGGTGTGTGTGTGTGTGTGTGTGTGTGTGTGTGTGTGTGTGTGTGTGTGTGTGTGTGTGTGTGTGTGTGTGTGTGTGTATGTGTGTGTGTGTGTGTGTGTGTGTGTGAGAGAGAGAGAGAGAGAGAGGAGAGAGAGAGAGAGGGGGGGGGTAGAGAGAGTGTATGCGTGTGTGTATGTGTGTGTGTGTGTGTGTGTGTGTGTGGAGAGAGAGAGAGAGAGAGAGAGAGAGAGAGAGAGAGAGAGAGAGAGAGAGAGAGAGAGAGAGAGAGAGAGAGAGAGAGAGAGAGAGAGAGAGAGAGAGATGTGTGTGTGTGTGATGCTGTGTTGTATCTATGTGTTATGCTATGTTGTGGTGTTTTGTTGTGTTGTAGAGAGAGAGAGAGAGAGAGAGAGAGTGAGATGGAGAGGAGAGAGAGAGAGAGACGAGAGAGAGAGAGAGAGAGAGGGGGGGTAGAGAGAGTGTTGCGTGTGTGTATGTGTGTGTGTGTGCGCACGCGCGTGTGTGCGTGTGTGTGCGCGTGTGCGTGTACGCGCGTGTATGTGTGTGTGTGTGCTTGCGCGAATACGCGTTCGTACATGCGTATGCAAACACCTGTGTGCTCGTGCACAAGCAGGTGCGAATGCGTAATATACACGTATACTAACATAGTGTGTGTTATGTGAACATGAAATCTTTTCTTCCCAGCCAATAAAGAAGTTGGATTATTTGGGGCAGTGAAAGGGGAGGTACGGTAGGTTTTACATTCTTTCTCGTGTCATTCCAGGGCTTTCATTTCAATAATATGAGTCCACAGAGTCAACTTGGATAGACTGAGACACGTTGTGTGGGAAACTCAGTCGGTCTAGTCATGGGCGGATGATAACCTGAAAAGGCAATGTTCTCATTTCGCTTCCTAGGATCCGTGTTTCCAATCCACACTCACTTTTTTAAAAATCTTTAATTAATGTAAGAACGGTACTAAAGGTGTTCCCATTTTATAACCTATGTAGTCGTTGAGGGGGCGAGGTGTCAGAGACCTCAGCTTCTTAGCTATATATATATAGGGGCCAAGTATTTTAGAAGGTGGCCCCAATCTCATGTGGAGCCTCTTTATGCCTGTGGAACATGGCCTCAGCTCTTAACTAGTGTCTGCTACATCGTTTTTTCGATCGTTTATTCCCCGTAAACAAATGTCATGCATACAGAGATCAATCAAGATAACTAGCGCATTGATTTGTGTACTCTACAAGATTCAGCGCTATATAAATCCCATATATTATTATTAGATACTAAAGATAGCTACTAGATTGTTAGACAGATAGATAGATCGACAGACAGACAGAGACAGACTGACAGATAGAATCTAGATAGATAGGTAGGCAGACACAGACAGACTGGCAGACAGATAGATCTAGTTAGATCTAAATAGAATACATAGGAGGCAGATAATGAGATAGATAGACAGAAAGACAGCCAGCCAGAAAGACAGATGAGATAACACTTCAGGGATATTTGGCAAATGATTTCCTCATTTGCTCTTTTTTTTTTTTTTTAAACCAGTTTGTTAAAAAAAAAAAGATCGAGTACAATTATTCGAGAGAATGATACACAGTTTGGAAGTGTATCGCTCACCATATACTGCTACTACTTTAAACTGCATGTTAGTATTAAATGGCATTTACCTGCATTGGGTACTGAAAATTATGCTCCCCGCCCCCTCTTTTTCAATCTCTATCATGACCCAGACCAAAAGCGGTGCCTTTGCTTGATGTCACGGCCTACACTAAAATGTTGTGTAGAGATTGCCTTCTGCCATGACAAACTCTTATCATAACAATCTGCACTCTTCTAATATAAAGGTAAAAAAATCTTCTGAAGTCGGAGTAGAGCTGCCTATATGGCGAGGTACTTGAAAACAGTCATACACACAAACTTCTCATCCAGTGTGCAATTTCAATTCACAGTGATTCCCAGGTGGGATGAGTGAGTCAGAGTGCACATTCTGGGTGACTCCCAGAGTGTTAAGCTGGGGAACGCACAACAACAACAGCAAGGAAAACAATCTCTTTTGTGGATTGGGTTGATGCCCTCCTTCACACGTACCCACCCACTTCCCATTTTGTCTTTCGGATTGTCCCGCTTAAATACTTAATGTA
>CM060334.1:16662517-16665017 GCA_030674155.1 Stramonita haemastoma | reverse complement strand
TACTGTATGGCTCAGAAATCTGGCGGGTAACAAAGACCAAACCCACAAACTCCAGACATTCACCAACAGATGTCTCAGGAACATCCTCGGTAAAGGTGGACAGAAGTCATCTAAAAAAAACAACTGTGGGACAGGACCAGACACGCCCCAATCGAGTCTGAGATCGAGAAAAAGAAAATGAACGGGGATGGATCGGCCATACGCTCCGCAAGCCTGCTTCCAAATGTCACCAGGCAGACCCTTTACTGTAACCCACAAGGGAAGCGGAAAGTGGGTCGACCAAAACAGACTTGGCGCAGAAGCATTGAAGCAGAGACGAAGGCAGCCGGAATGACGTGGGCCGAGCTGAAGAGGATCTCCAAGAGCCGAGTCCGTTGGAGGAGTGTTGTTGTGGCCCTTTCATCCCCAGGGAATTCACAGGCATAAGTCAAGTCAGTCCGCCCCTCAGGACGACTTTTCCCCTACAATAATAACAACCATCCATCGAACCAACCAGAGAGAGAGAGAGAGAGAGAGAGAGAGAGAGAGAGAGAGAGAGAGAGAGAGAGAGAGGAGAGAGAGAGAGAGAGAAGACAGACAGACAGACAGACAGAGAGACAGAGAGACAGAGAGACAAAAGACAGAGACAGAGACAGAGACAGAGGGACAGACAGAGAGAGAGAGAGAGAGAGAGACCAAATTCCTCTGAAATCGGAGTAGGGCTGTCTACATAGCGAGCTATAAACACGCACACTTCTCAACCAGTGTGTACTTACAGTCTCCCAGTGTGAGACAAGAGCACATAATTATTCTGGGTGTTAAGCAACGGAATGTCCAACAAATTTCCGAAAGTACTAGAAAGAGGGCAAGGAGGAAAAAAAAAAGAAGACGAAGAAAGAGCAGAGATAGATGAATGGTAGTAACACAGCAGCAGGCAGCAGCAGCAGCAGCAGCAGCAGCAGCAGCAGCAAGCAGCAGCAGCAGCAGCAATAGCAGAAAAAAGACCTTCACCACGACCAACTAACAGTAACAATGTGGATCAGTGGTCTAGTGGTAACGCACCCTGCCTAGAAAGTGAAAAGTCCGTGTTCGGTCCCTGTTTCCCCTCATCCACTAAACCGTGAAGTGGCGCGTGGTGGTCTGAGTGCTAGTCTTTCGGATAAAATGGTAAAACGAGGGCCCGTGTGCAACACGCATTTAGAGCACGTAAAAGGACCCACGGTAACAAGAGAGTTATCCCTGGCAAAATTCTGTTTATATAAAAAAAAATCCACTCTGATAGAGGCAAACAAATACACATGCAGGCAGGAAGGGACAACAAAAGGGTGGCGCTGCTTTTATGGCGACGCATTCTCCCCCGGGGGAAGAGCAGCCCAAATATCACGCAGAGAAATCTAAAAGGTGTCCCATAACTTATGTGGTCGTAGGGGAGCGAGGCATCAGAGACCTCAGCTTCTCTAGGGGCCAGCATTATGAGGGCGGCGCCCATCTCCTCTCCCTCGCTGCTTTACCTTCCCTGACCCCAAAGAGGGCATGTACCCATTTACAGCTGGGTCAACTGGGGGACTGTACTGAAGCCAAGGCGCGCAAACGGTCACCCACCCAATTGGTAACCACGCTCGATGCTGCTTAACTTGACTGGGGGAAAGCGAGTGAATGCTGCGACCACTGAGCTATCCCGTCCCCAGAGGAATCTACTGCGACTTAGTTCAAGGGGTATACAAAAATACAAATACAAACTTAACAGTTAACAACAACAACGACTGCGACAACAACGAACACGGAAAAAGAAGAACGTTCTAATGTAAGCTAAATCCTGAACCTGTAAGGTCAATAACAATGTCGAACTGAATCGAACTGAATGTCAAAGTCATTCGGACGAGACTGTAAACCGAGGCCCCGTGTGCGAACGCACGCAGAACATCTTGCGCACACGTTAAAACCCCGTTCCGCCTTTCGGAAGAGTAGGCCATCGTGTGCCGGTAGGAGCGCATGATAATTTTTTTTTTAAAACCCAGCATGCACACAGGTGTCGTGTTTAGACACCATCCCTGAGGGAAAAAAAAATAATGGGTAGGCGCTGCACTTGCGGCGACGCGCTCGCCCCGGGGAGAGCAGCCCGAATTTCACGCAGAGAAATCTGCTGTGACATAAAGTGGTATAAAAAATAAAAAAAATAAAATAAAATGTCACTCTGACGTTTATAGTAATAGGGGTGGTTAGACAATGACAGCTAGACTGGTTCCAGATAATCGGCTCTCGAAGGAATGGTGGCAGGACGAGTGTTTAAGACGTTCTAGTTTCTTCCTTTAATGTTCAGCGGTCAGCAGTTTGACCATTATTAACATTTTTGGCGAAGTGCAAGTGTGTGTAATCTTGTCATCTGTTCCCACCGGCACACAATGGCCTACCCTTAAGAAAAACGGAACGGGATTTAACGTGTGCGCAAGACGTTCTGCGTGCGTTTGCACTCAGGGCCTCGGTTTATAGTCTCATCTGATGGATGGTGGTCTTAGTCCAT
>CM060334.1:16645017-16647517 GCA_030674155.1 Stramonita haemastoma | reverse complement strand
TAAATAAACTCTCTCTGTCTGTCTGTGTGTTTGTGTGTCTGTCTCTGTCTCTGTCTGTCTGTCTGTCTGTCTGTCTGTCTGTCTGTCTCTCTCTCTCTCCCTCTCTCTCTCCCTTCCCTCCATTAAGGTACTCACATTCCTACATCGGGGGATACAGTTGGGAATTTTTTGAACCTACCAAATTTTCCCAGGTACCTCCCTGCATGCTCTTCTTAATTTTCAAACTACTGTCATGGGTTCTTTTGACGTGCGCAAGTACGTAAGCACACAGGTCCGACTAGGTTTTTTTTTCAGAGTCTCCTCTTCGAGAAAGACTTCTGGTCGACATTCAGTTCGATTTTTCCCCTGTCAAGCTGGGAAGACAAAAGGGCCAGAAGGCTGGGAAATCGAACCCAGAAGCTTAGAGTTTTTTGCTTGTTAAGGCAGAGGACTGGCTTAACCACCCTGCCACGTTCCTTCTTGTATGGGTGTGATTTGACCTGTTCGGATTATACCTTGAGCTGGTATAGAACAGTTGGCCAAGTGCGGTGTCCTTCAGTGCTTAGTATGAAATACAAGCCCGTTTGCGCGTATTTATTCTTTTATTTCGAGGATAATGGAATAAGCACTCATGTGCTTCTTTACACCCAGTACCCGTGTGTAAGGGATTTTTTTTGTAAATTTTGTCATCCGTTCCCATCAGAACACAATAGCCTACTCATCCAAAGAGCGGAACTGGTTTTAACGTGTGCGCAAGATGTTCTGCGTGGGTTAAGATGCACGACCTCGGTTTATAGTTTCATCCGGAGTATGTGTGTCTATTGTGATAAGGAAAGGTCTCGTATGAATGAGGGAGGGAGGGAGGGTGGGGGAGAGAGAGAGAAAGAAAAAAGAGAGAGAGAGAGAGAGAGAGAGAGAGAGAGAGAGAGAGAGGAGAGAAGAGAGAGAGAGAGAGAGAGAGAGAGAGAGAGAGAGAGAGAGAGAGACAGACAGACAGACAGACAGACAGAGAGAAGAGAGAGAGAGAGAGAGAGAGAGAGAGAGAGAGAGAGAGAGAGAGAGAGAGAGAGAGAGAGAGAGAGAGAGAGACAGACAGACAGACAGACAGACAGACAGACAGACAGACAGACAGACAGAGAATACGAATACGAATACGAATAGTTTATTCATAATAGGCATTGGCCCCTCATGAAGGGGGTGATGTGAACAAACAATTCATACATATGACAGTCAATAATTGCATGTTCCTCCTCTCCAAACAAAAGAAAAGAAAAGTCAGCTGATAATCACAAGAAACAAAACAACTACGCTCAAGTCACAGATCCAACCTGGAAAGCCCTGTACACTTTTTATATAGTTTTCAACTATCTCAACATTATTTAGATTAATTGCAGAACTCGCAATTTCTTTAAATTCCGTATTATGTATCATCACGATGGACATGAGCTTCGTTTTCATTCCAAGCAATTTTCAACCATATATTCTTTCTGCATCAAAAACATTAACATGTAAATCTTCCACACGGTTTAAGAGAGATGTCAGGGTCTTATGATTGAATTCAAATGGCTCACATAATTCTGTTAACATCCATCACTCTCTGTCAACAAAGCAAACAAACAAAAAACCCAATGACAACAGAACTCAAAACAAGACAAGAAATAATCATTCACACTGCACCGTTTCCACATCAGATGTAAATGTGTAGCAATCGTGACGATCGCCCTAACACATTCCATTTTAAATGCACAATCTAAAGCAGTACAAGTGTTTCGGAAAAATTCATCAAACTTTTCAAAGAATTATCACAAAGCACAGCATCTACCGAACTTGCTAGATGTCTGGTATATTGACACTGTACAATATTGTCGCTATTACTTTCTGAAACATTAATGAAACATTTCATTCCTTGCCTTCAAACCATCACATAACAACGCAAAATACATCACCCTGTGTCAAAAAGTACCCAGTCAAGTATTCTTAAATGTAATTCAATCCGAACAATAGGGACGTAAATAAAGCGGAGAAAAATCTGGAGGAGCACAACATACAACGTTTAATGTATCTGTCACAGTATCAAATAATACGTTTTTGAATCATAAGCACACAAAAATTTTACGAAATACTGTGTAAACTACCTCTCTCAAATATAACGTAAATTTCTTTTAATCAGACACACAAAGCCACTCAATGATCTCCCTTGCGTGCTAATTTCATAACAAAACCCACACTGGCATAGTCAGAAAAGAGATCACGAATGAATTCTACAATAAAAGTTTGAAAAAAACACAAAACATCTTCGGAGCTTATAAGATAAACAAGCCTGTACCTGATAACAATAAACATTATCCATGAACATCCCAAGACAAAAAGATGGTTTACCATTTACTAACCAACAACAGCATTTACAATATCATCATGATCTAACAATCTATCTTTAGACACACTCCTGTCACGCCCTCATTCTCACGAAAATCTTTTTACATATAACAAATAACATGCCCTCTCTGTCACACACATTTCA
>CM060334.1:16631830-16634330 GCA_030674155.1 Stramonita haemastoma | reverse complement strand
CAGACAAAGAGACAGAGAGACAGAGACAGAGAGAGAAATAGAAAAAAACAGACAAACAGACTGAAAGAGAGAGAGAAGAGGGAATAGACAGACACAGACACACACACACAGACAGACAGACACACATACACACACACACACACACACCCCACCCCCACCCCCCACACAGACTAAACGAGAGGAATTGCCACTCCTTCACACAACTCTTTCCAGAAGACAGAATGGGAAAACTAAAAGGTCGCTCGCGTTTGCTCCTGCTGCCCTTGAGACAACAATGCCACTTGGCTTTTTTGTTGTTGCAATTCTTCTCTCTTCTCTCTCTCTCTCTCTCTCTCTCTCTCTCTCCTCTCTCTCTCTCTCTCTCCTCTCTCTCTCTCTTCTCTCTCTCTCTCTCTTCTCTTCCTTGTTGTGGTTTCTTTTTAATCTTTACTTTGGGTCTGCTGGTGTTTTTTTTTCTATCTTTTTATTTTTTGGAATGGGGGTTGGGTTGGGGGATAGGGTGGTGGGGTGGGGGGTGGGGGGAAGCAGGTCTGTTTTTGTGTGTCTGTCTGTGTCCGTCACGCAAACACACAGACACAGGTACAGACACACACAGACAAACAGCACACACACACACACACACGCCACACACACACCACACACACACACACACACACACACACACAACACACACACACACACACACACAGACACACACACAACACACACACAGAAACACACACACACACAGACACACACACAGACACACAGACACACACATACACACACGCACACACACAAACACGCACGCACAGACACAAACAACAACACACACACACACAAACACGCACGCTCAGACACAAAGACACACACACACACCATACACACCACACACACACACACACACACACACACACACACACACACACACACACACACACACACACACACACACACACGTGCATTAGTAAACCTTGGGGCTTTAGCCGAGGAACGAGAAAAAAAAAACCCACCTGGATTCAGGGCAGTGACTCTTTTACCTTGGTCTTAAATACCCAAAAGCCAGGGGAGAGGAGATGGGTGCCACCCTCAAGATGCTGCCCCCCTAGAGAAGCTGATTATCTATCTATCTATCTATCTATCTATCTATCTATCTATCTATCTATCTATCTATCTATCTATCTATCTACTATTAAAAAAAATTCTTCATCCGGCCCCTGGCCTGAGAAGGGACTGTTCTTAAATCACAGAGAGAACAGACAGATAAAAGAGAAGAGGAGGAGAGAGCGAGAGCGAGAAGAGAGAGAGAGAGAGGGAGGGAGAGAGAGAGAGAGAGAGAGAGAGAGAGAGAGAGAGAGAGAGAGAGATGAGAGAGAGAGAGAGAGAGAGAGAGAGAGAGAAAGAGGAAGAGAGAGAGAGAAGAGAGACGAGACAAAGCAGAGACAGAGAGGGATGGAGAGAGAGAGAAGAGACAGAGAGAGACAGAGACAGACAGAGACAGAGAGACATGAGAGAGACAAGACAGAGAGAACGAGAGACAGACAGAGAGTCAGAGAGAGACAGACAGAAGACAGAGACAGAGTACAGAGAGACAGTACATAACAGACAGACAGACAGAAGAGACAGAGACAGAGAGAGCAGATAGCGTTTATTTCGGGTACCGGTAGGCATTGGTATAAGAGCCATAAGTGCGTTTGAGTTTATACTAATTAAAATAACAGACAAACAAACAAAACCCAGAAGCAAATGGACCAAAAATAAAACAGCCTTTCTCCTCCTCCTCCACCACCCCTCCCACTCCCTTCCCTTGTAATCTCTTACCGCTGCTTTACACCCCCCCACCCCCCTATCCACTCTTCATCTTACTTTCATTCTGGTACTATACTTGAAGAGTGTATAGTGGGAGGGGCATCATCCTCACTGCCAATACTTTGGCTACACAGAAGTGTTAGTTTCCAGGGTCCAGTAGTATCTTTAATTTAATTTAATTTAATTTTAAACCACTTTCTGTCACAGCAGATTTCTCTGCGTGAAATTCGGGCTGCTCTCCCTCCGGGGGGAGAGCACGTTGCCACAAGTGCATCGCCTGCCCATTATTTGTTTTTCTTTGTCCTGTCTGCAACTGTATTTGTTTCCTTATAAGAGTGGCATTTTTCTACAGAATTTTGCCAGAGGCCTCGGTTTATAGTCTCATCTGTGGTGAGACAGCCAGCAGACGACAAACGACTGAGGGGGGTAACAGTATTGCTGAAAAAGTAAACAACCCCCCCCAAAAAAAAACCCCAACTTCAAGCCTACCGAAATTTGTTTGTATTGTCCTGAGTTTTGGGTCAGGGTGCTGGTCTTTCTGGAAAAAAAGTGGTTTTTATATGGATGTGTGCAGTACGGATGCAAGTGTGATAAATATATGATAAAAAAAGATATAAAAAAAATAATACATGGAATTTATATAGCGTTATAATCATCTTGCAAAAACAAATCAAAGCGCTTGCATTCGACCTATACAACACACAAGCAATCA
>CM060334.1:16619330-16624330 GCA_030674155.1 Stramonita haemastoma | reverse complement strand
AGTTTCACCGCTGTAAATGGGTACCTGCCTCTTATAGGTCACGAAAGTTAAAACAGCGAGGGAGAGGAGATGGGCGCCGTCCTCAACATGCTGGCCCCCTAGAGAAGCTGAGGTTTACTGACGCCTGGCTCCCCCTAGCGACCACACAGGTTATGGGACACCTTTACCTTTACCTACTGATGTGAACTCCTGTAGGGGAAAAATTACCCCTCCCCACCCCCCACCCCCCCTTTCCTGTGAGCGGGTGCTTCGGTGATGGCTCGAACCCGGGCCGTAAGCTAGTGAGTGCGGTGCGCCAATATCAGGGCCATTAACTAAAGCAGCAAACTGACATCACGGAATCTGACATCTTCCGAAAACACCGACTGCCGTGAAGTTAGGTGCTTTGTCTATTTCACCTGGAAGGAACACACACACACACACACACACACACACACACACACACACACACACACACACCACACATACAACCCCCCCCCCCCCCCACACACACACACCACACACATACAGACACACACACACACACACACCACACATACAGACACACACACACACACACACACACACACACACACACACGCACACACACACACACACACACACACACACACACACACACACACACACACACACACGCACACGCACACACCCAAACACAGACACACACACGCAAAAAGACACACAGACCCACGGACACACACACACACACACACACACACAAACACACACACACACACACACACACACACACGCATACAGACACAGACACAGACACAGACACACACACACACACACACACACACACACACATAGAGACACAAACACAAGTCTTTCGGATCAGACTATAAACCGAGGCACCGTGTGCGAACGCACGCAGAACATCTTGCGCACACGTTAAATCCTGTTCTGCTTTTCGTAAGAGTACGCCATCGTGTGCCGGCGGGAACAGATGACATTTACAAAACTGCATACACACGGGACTAGATGTAAAAAAAAGCACGCGAGCGCTTATTCCATTATCCTCAATATAAAACAATAAAATACAAATAAATAGATAAAAAACACAGACACAGACACACACAAGCATACAGACACACACACAGACACACACAGACACACACATACACACACATACACATACCTACACACACACATGCATATACACGTGCGTAAACACACACACACTCGCGCACGCATGCAACACACATACAACACACACTAACACACAAACGCACACACACCTATACTTACCTACATACTTACCTACCTACCTACCTACCTACCTACGTACCTACCTACCTATCTACTTACCGACAGACAGACAGACAGACAGACAGACAGACAGACAGACAGACAGACAGACAGACAGACAGACAGACAGAAACATAGACACAGACACACACAGACACAGACACACACACAGACACACACACGCGCGCGCGCGCGCGCTCACGCTCTCTCACTCTCTCTCTGTCTCTGTGTCCGTTTGTAAGCTCTCTTTCTGTCACTCTGTCTTTCTCTGTCTGTCTCTATGTCTCTCTCCTCTCTTCAGGTTAAATGCATCAAACGTAATTTAAATTAATTCATTCCATTACTCTTGAAATAAAACCTGCTCTCTCTCTCTGTCGCTGTCTCTGTCTCTGTCTCTCTCTTTCAGTCTGTGAGCTGCCCCTTCCCAAAACACACACACACACACACACACACACACACACACACACACACACACACACACACACACACCACACACACACACACACACACACACACACACACACACACACACACACACACACACCCCTATACCTACTTTCAAGACAAAATAGCTCAACACTCTTGGCAAACGGGTTAGTGTCTGCTCCCTCTTAGAAGTTGAAAGTGGAGCAACAAAGCGGAAAATTATTCACCCCCTTTCTCCTCCTCCTCCTCCTCCCCCCTACCCCTACTTCCACATTATCCCTCCCCCCACCCCCCACCCCCACAACCACCACCTCTCTTCTAGCTGGCTCCTCCCTTATTCCCCCACTCCCCTTCCCTCCACCTCAGAAACCTTTCTACTGCTGGTACCCCCATCATCCACTGTCACCCCCCTCCCCTCCTCCTCTTCCTCCTAACAACCACCCTTACCCCCCGTCCCCCCACTCCTTCCCCTCATTTTGATTCCCTTCGAGTGATGTCAGTTAGTTTGTGAGACAAAAGGCTACACACCGCTTTTAGAAACACACATTTCCTTCTGTTTTTCTATTTAAAAAAGGTAAAGGTAAAGGTGTCCCATAACCTGTGAGGTCGTAGGGGAGTGAGGCATCAGAGACCTCAGCTTCTCTAAGGGGCCAGCATATTAAGGGCGGCGCCCATCTCCTCTCCCTCGAACAACAGTAGGAGTAAGGCAGGGATGTCTACTCTCACCCACTCTTTTCAACATCTTCCTTGGGAGAATCATGGCTGATGCACTGGAACACCATAAAGGATCAGTCAGCATTGGTAGCAGAACGATCACAAACCTCTGCTTAGCAGATGACATTGACGGACTAGCAGGATCAGAACAGGAGCATGCCAGCCTAACAGAACACTGAACAAGGCCTCGAAAAACATACGGCATAGAAATAAGTGCAGAGAAGACCAAACTGATGACCAATAACGCCAAGGGCATCAGCATTGATATCAGGGTCAATGACCAGAAGCTGGAAACGTTCAAAGCTTCAAGTACTTGGGAGCGTTGTATCAGACCAGGGTTCCAAGCCAGAGGTAGTATGTAGGATCGCACAGATAATAACAGCACTGTCAAAACTGAACACCATCTGGAAAGATAAAAGCATTTCACTCAAGTCCAAGATTAGACTAATGCGCTTCCTTGTCACATCGATATTCCTGTATGCCTGTGAATCGTGGACCCTGGCAGCAGATTGGAGAGAAGAGTACAGGCGGTAGAGATGAGATGCTTCCAGAGACTCTTTGGCATCTCCAACAGAGACCACATAAGTAACGAAGACGTGCATAAAGAATACAGCAAACCATGGTCCCTGCGAAAACCTTCTATCAATCGTAAAGAAGCGTAAACTTAAATGGTACAGGCATGTCACAAGGTCAAAAGTACTTGCAAAAACAATACTGCAAGGCACTGTCCAAGGAGGAAGAAAAAGAAGCAGACCAAAAACAGAGATGGGAGGACAACATCAGCGAATGGACAGGCCTAGAACTCAACAAAAGTTTTGAGAAAGGTAGAACAGAGAGAGGAATGGAGGGAACTGGTTGTCCACTCTTCAGGGGTGCCCCCACGGTCGCCAGACTAAGGGATAGATAGATAGATAGATAGATAGATAGATAGATAGATAGATAGATAGATAAATAGATAGATGGAGAAGCACCAACATGTCCGTGCGCGCACGTACATCTCACACACAAAAAACGACACACCCGACGTACACACACACACAACCCTACACACACTACGTACACACACAACAACACACACAATACACACACACGTACACACACACACAACACACGTACACACACGTACACGTGTTATACACATACACACGTACACGTACACACACAACACACACAACAACTACACCACACCACACCACACCACAACACACCCCCCCCCCTCCACACACACACAATGGAGCTATCAAACCCTTTAAAAAAAGAAGAAAGAAATCAGTATTTTATCTCTCTAAACCTTCTCGCCGACGCAGTTGTTTAAAACTGTTCCTCTTTTTCACAGTAATACCTATAACAGATACACACACACACACACACACACACACACAACACACACACACACACACACACACACACACACACACACACACACACACACACATTCTCTCTCTCTCTCTCATGCACGGTCTTTGGCTTTGGTTCTAAAGTGATAGCAAAAAAAAAGATGAACCCCCCCCACCAATGTTAGACATGAAAAGACTTTCCTTTTAAAAGCGCTGTTAACTGCACAAGCATACACCACCTACATAACATACATACATACATACATACATACATACATACATACAATACATACATACATACATACATGCATAATCATATAATTATATTCAATCATATACCTTCAGCACATACAGGAAACACAGCTAATGCACCCCCCCACCTCCTAACCCCCCCCCCCCCCTCCAACACACACACACACACCACAACCCCCCCTCCCCTCCCCCCCACACTCCCCCGTCACCCTGCCACACACACATACACATGTACGCACACCCCTAACCCCCGCCACATACATGCGCCTACTTACCCCTCCTCTCCCCCCCTCTCCCTGACCCCGGCCCCCCAAAGAAACCCCCACAACATTCTTCGATATCAAACGGGTTCTTGAAAACAATCCGCAATTTTCTCTCTAAACTCCATCCGTCCCACCCCCACCCCTCGCCCCCACCTCCACCCGCCCTCCCTTCACCCCTTCCCAAATGCTGTGTTAAAGCCGTTATGTTATCTTTTGAACATTTATATCTCTCCCAGGTAAACTCAACTCTGTCGGGTTGTAATAGCTCTTGCTGTGAACTCACTGACGAACGGGATAAAATCTTCAGAATAAAAGGGCTTTCAAACACACACATGAGGCACAAGCACAAGCACACGTACGCGCGCGCGCATACACACACACACACGCGCGCGCGCACACGCGCGCACGCACTCATACACACACCCACACCCTCCCCTCCAACCCCCACACACCCACCCATACTCACCCCCCCCCCCCACATATATATAATATAATATAATAATATATTGTGTATATAGATAGATAGAGAGATAGATATTATATGTATCCATGATTTCAAGAATATGAACAAAACCTCATCAAAAATATAACAGACACACAAACACAGGCAAATGACAAAATAAAGTGGTTGTGTGTATGTGTGCGTGCGCGCGTGCGTGTGCGCGTGTGTGCTCCCGCGCGCGTGTGTGTGTGCGTGTGCATGCACGCACCTCCCCTTCCATCCACAAAAACACATACATTACCCCCACTCCCTTCA
>CM060334.1:16591830-16594330 GCA_030674155.1 Stramonita haemastoma | reverse complement strand
AGTCTTGTTGAGCTGGGTCTGTTCTGATCGATCTGTGTTGTTTCTGTTTTGGGGAGAGCTAGCTCCGAAATAACTACCTCAGTCTGTATTTGTGGTTTGTTGTTTGGGGTTAGGGTTTTCTGTTGTTTTTTTTTCACGCTTGATTTTACACAGTAGCCGCGCCACGACTCCACTTTTAGCCCGAGAGGCTTTCTGTTGTTGTTATTATTAATAATAATATTAACATTATTATTGTCATCATTTATTTTTATGTGTTTATTTATCTTTTATTCATTATTTATTTATTTATTATTATTATTTTTTTATAGTAAAAACCACTCCTTCCCCAAAATAGCAACACCTTGATTCAGACACTGCTGTTATAGATAGTATAAAGTCTACTATACTACTACGTTCCAGCAATCTGAAATAGGCTAGGGAGCTATAGGCTAATTCCACCACACTCGAGGCGAGACTCCCAACACACTGTGTACAACAATACCTCCAGGGCTTAATCTCTTCACACAGCTGGTCAAACGTCACTCACACACCTGTCACGGTTGGGGCTTTTTTTTTTTTCTTTTTTTTTTTTTTTTTACGTGTGGGGGCTTACTAAAGGTTAGTCACCTACTGTTCTATCAATCTCGCTCGCTCTGTTTGTCTGTCCTTCTGTCTGTCTGTCTGCCTGTCTCTCTCTCTCGCTCGCTCGCTCGTGTGCCACAATTGTAGAGCCAGAGCGCGCTTCAGTGCCTAAATCTCCGGCACCAGATTCTTTCTGTCAGTTCCAGTATAATGAATGACTCTGAGGCTGTGGGGAAGAAGATGGGGAATTGTGGTCACTGACCTACTACAGAACTAGTGACCGCGACTTTTGATGATGCGGGTCACTTGATTGTGCAGCAAAATGCAATGATTTTTTTTTTATCTTCTGAAAGTTTTGTCAGGTTTTATTCGTTTATTTATTTATTCTTATATATCGAGGGTAATGGAATAAGTACTCGTGTGCTTTTTCACATCCAGTCCCCGTGTGTACGCAGTTTTGTAAATCTTGTCATTTGTGTGTGTGGGTTGTTTTTGTTTTTTTCAAGCTGGTTTAAATTTTTTGAGACGAAGTTTTTTTTTTTGCTTTCTGAAGCTTAATTATGTAAACTCGATGATTTTGAGAAGGGATGCGACTTTTGTTGTTGTTGTTGTTGTTTTTTAAAATAAAGAACTAACGTTTAGAGAATCACCTTTCGGAGGGCTGTTAAACAGTAGCACAGTTTTGAAGCACAATTATTCCGGCACTGAATTAAACCCTGAGGTTGTTTGCTCCAAATCCCCTGATATATGAACAGAGAACACAACACAGGCACATCAACGCTGGTGTGAAGGATGAAGAGACTTTCTCTTCACGGAGCTGGAAGATGGCTGGTTGGTGGATGGACTCTGTGAACGGTGTACGTTCGGCCAGGCACCATGACACTTCTTCGTTCCACAGCACACTTATTACTTTCCAGTGAAAACGAAGATTCCCTCCATAGGACATTCCTGGCACCCAACTGGAAGGAGATTTGCCGAAGCAATCCAGAAGTGTATCATCTCAGGAGTCATCACCAAAAGACTGCACACACACACACAATCACCAGGGTATAATCCATGAACCGTATCAATCCCATAATCATCGACATTAAAAAAAACCCAACCCAGTTTCAAAAAGTTTTAAACCTGTATCGTAATATCTTCAAATAATATGATCGCAGAACGAAATCCCCCACAATTTACAAGCGCGCGCGCAGACACACACACACACACACACACACACACACACACACACACACACACACACACACACACACACACACACACACACAAACACACACTTTTCACAGTATATACATCTAAAAGCACAATGAAGGTGAATCTTCGAAATAATAGCCAGAACTTTTTCTTTTGGCATCATCTGAAAATGTATTTCACCCACCCACCATGACAGACAGATAGACAGACAGACAGACAGACACAGACACAGACACACGCACACACACACACACACACACACACACACACACACACACACACACACACACACACACACACACAGACAGAGTCTGGTTTTCAAAAGACTGATGGCTATGACGACCTGCTGATAAGACAGAACCATCCATCATCGGTATTTTGACGTTAAGTATTATATTTATCTATGTCTCTCTGTATCTGTCTGTCTGTCTGTTGTCTGTCTGTCTGTCTGTCTCTGCTCTCCTCTATTCCATCTGGGACCTCATGCGGACGATTACAATACAATGTTTTTTAAATGTTTTTTTGAATACTCTTTTATATCGAGGATAATGGAATAAGCACTCGTGTGCTTTTTTACATCCAGACCCCGTGTGTACGCAGTTTTGTAAATCTTGTGATCTGTTCCCACCGGCACACGATGGCCTACTCTTACGAAAAGTGGAACAGGATTTAACGTGTGCGCAAGATGTTCTACGTGCGTTGGCACACGGGGCCTCGGTTTAAAGTCTCATCCGAAGGACTT
>CM060334.1:16581830-16586830 GCA_030674155.1 Stramonita haemastoma | reverse complement strand
TAACCTTGGCTGGGGGAAAGCGAGGGCTCTGACCACTGAGCTATTCCGCCCCCCCTTTTTAAATGTATATTTTTAAAACATTCAATTCAACCGAATACGCATACCATTACTTATTATTGTTGCGTACACATTTTGAACATCTTGCGCAACACGTTAAGACCTGTTCTGCTTTTCGGAAGAGTAGGCCACTGTGTGCCAGTGGGAACGGATGACAGAATTTACAAAACTGCATACACACGGGGACTGGAGGTAAAAAAAAAACCCACAACAACACATGAGTGCTTATTCCATTATCCTCGAACTAAAAGAAAAGAAAAGAAAAAAAGAAACGGAGGTATCACAAATAACAAAAAAAAGCCATGGTGGTAACAGAAACAAGAAAAACAAACATTATTTCTTTTTCTTTTTTTGGCATGCAGTTTGTAAAATATTGATGTAACATAGTTTGCCTCAAACTGGTGTTACACTTTTTTTTGGTTTTAAAACAATGTGTCAACAAATTACCACCCTCCCCCCAATCATCACCATCATCACAATCTCTCTCTCTCTCTCTCTCTCTCTCTCTCTCTCTCTCTCTCTCTCTCTCTCTCTCTCTCTCTCTCTCTCTCTCTCTCTCTCTCTCTCTCCATCAAGAGATGGTCTGAGAGTAGGGTTTCTTAATATAAATCACTTGTATGGTAAATTAGTGGATGTGTCGAGTATTTTATCCAACTCTGGGAAATTTTTCCATATTTTTGGCTTTGCAGAGACACGCCTTACAGCTCATATTTCAGATGAAGAAATCTCTTTTCCAGGATATTCTTGTATTCGTAGAGATCCTAAACATTCCAAAGAAACAGGACTTCTTGTTTATATCCACCAGACAATAAACTTCAAGCAGATACACCCTATAGATCTGCATAATGTTGAATCCTTATGGATACAGATTAATTTCAAAAAAGCAAAACCTATACTCTTGGGGTTCATTTACAGAAACCCAGCTGAACATGCAAACTGGATAGACAGTTTTACTTTATTAATGGAAGACTTAGCTATGTATTCGGATGAGACAATATTGTTAGGTGATTTTAATATTGATTTACAAAAACGTCAGTCAACCTGGACACATACTTATGAATCTTTCCAACTGGTCCAATTGATTGACAAACCTACAAGAGTCACAGCTACTTCGAAAACCCTGATTGACCATGTTTATACGACGGCAATAAACAATATGTTAGAGGTTTGTTCTCCAACCTATGGGTGTAGTGATCATTTCCCTGTGTGCTTTACATGGTCAAGAAAGGGAGTTAGTATTCCAAAGAACAGCCATAAGTGGCTTAAATACAGAAATCTTAGACATTTTGACATAAACAGTTTCCTTGGGGATTTAAATAATTCACATTTTCCTTTAGTTTACCAGTTCACGGATCCAGATAATGCATTTGAAATTTGGTATCATAACTTTTTGAATGTTTATGACAAACATGCACCTTTAAAAACTAAACGAGTTAAAACTGACCCTAAACCACCATGGTTGACCAAACATGTTGAAGATGCAATAAAATTACGAGATTTGTTATTGATCAATGGAACAAGGGATGAATTTACTAAACAAAGAAATCTTGTCACATATTTGAAACGACAGGCTAAAAAGGAGTATTTTCAAAAGCTTGTTTCTGACAAGTCTAATAATAAATCTATGTGGAATGCCATTAACCGCTTAACTAAAAAGGATTTTAGACCTAAATCTTCACTTCCTTTAGACATAGTGCCAGATAAACTCAATGATCATTTTTGTAATATAGCTCTATCAACTATCCAAACTAACACCTCTCACTTAAATAATCTTGAAGTACTAGATGAATTCTGTGCTTCTAAAAACATCTCATCAAAACTTAATACTCCATTCATGTCTGTGAATGAAGTTTACAATGCTTTGACCCATTTAAAACAAACAGGCACATGTGGGCTAGATGGTATCAATGGTAAGATCTTAAAAATAGCAGCTCCAGTTATCTCAGAAACATTGACCTATGTATTCAATCTATTTATAGCAAAAAATCGTTTTCCAAAAGCTTTCAAAGTTGCCAAAGTTTTGCCACTCCATAAAGCTGGTGATCGTTCTAATCCTGCAAATTATCGACCTATTTCTATATTATCTAACTTATCTAAACCTTTAGAAAATCATATTAGACAGCACATTCTTAGCCACTTCAATAAGCATGACCTATTTTCATCCCAATCAATCTGGATTTCGAAAAAACCATTCGTGTCACACTGCACTAACGAACTTAGTTGACAAATGGCTAACCAACATAAATAACAATTTAATTACTGGTGTCCTGTTTGTTGATTTTTCAAAAGCATTTGATTTGATTGATCACAAGCTTCTTCTAAGAAAACTGAAACTGTATGGTCTTTCAGATAATACAATAGAACTCATGTCATCATTTTTAGACAATCGTAAACAACTTGTTTTAATTGAGGAATCTAAATCTTCTATTTTGCCCATTTTGTTCGGTGTTCCTCAAGGTTCCATCTTGGGACCCATACTATTCTCAATATATATGAATGATTTACCCTCTGTTTAAAAGCTAACTGTGAAATGTTTGCAGATGACACAACATTACATACTAGCCACACTAAATTAGATGACGTGATTTTTACCTTACAGACTAATATAGAACAACTGATAAAATGGTCTGATTCAAATCATATGAGCATCCACCCTCATAAGAGTAAACATATGATTATAACTACCAGACAAAAACGGCAGAACCTTTCTAAAATCCGTAGTTCATTGGACATCAGTGGTAATGTAGTTCAAGAAGTTGATTTTCATAAAGTTTTAGGATTAGTAATTGATAACAATCTGTCATGGTCTGAACATGTAAAAATGGTGTGTAAAATCATATCAAAAAAGATTTATCAGCTAATGAAGATAAAAACATTTCCTAAATTCACACTCTCGTAAACTGTTTTATCATGCTTTTATTGAGCCACACATAAATTATGTATCAACAGTTTGGGATACGGCGAGCGAAACACATTTAAAACCATTGGCAAGTATGTACAGACGTGCTCTTAAAGTACTTCTACTAAAATCATCATCATTGTCATGTAATGATTACATCTCACTTGATATTCTCCCTCTGAAATGGAAGTTAAGATACAATAAGGCAATTTTTATGTTCAAAATTATGTCTGGCTCTGCTCCACCTTCATTGATAAACAAGTTTAAGATAAATGAGTGTCGCTATTTTCACAAAATAATGTTACCACTGCCAGAATTGATCTGTTCAAATCTAGCCTTACTTACTCTGGTGGTTTATTATGGAATGATGTTTCATCCTCAGTTAATGTCAATACTAGTTTATATACTTTTAAAAATAAGTATCATTCGATCCTAATGAATGAATATACAGGCACATTCACATAACATCTTCTCTTGTCTGGCATTGCATTTTATTTTCCTCTGTGCTCATTTCCTTCTCTCTCTCTCTCTCTCTCTCTCTCTCTCTCTCCTCTCTCTCTCTCTTCTCATCTCTCTCTCTCTCCTCTCTCTCTCCTCTCTCTCTCTCTCTCTCCCCCCCCCCTCTCTCTCTCTCTCTTTCTCTTATTTTTTTTTTTTTTTTTTTTATACAAAATCTCCTTTTTGACATGCATTTCTATGATGTTACAACGATTTTTTATGTGTTTTTTTTTCTCCTCTTTTTTTTTTTTTTTTTTTTTTTCATAAAGTTGCAGTTGATTTGTTTTCATTGTTATGATTTTCTTTGATTGAGGGCTGGATGTAAACAAGCCATTATGTGTGCTTATTCTTATCCCTTAATAAAAGTGTTTCAAAGTGTTTCAAAAGTGTTTCAAAGTGTTTCTCTCTCTCTCTCTCTCTCTCTCTCTCTCTCTCTCTCTCTCTCTCTCTCTCTCTCTCTCTCTCTCTCTCTCTCTCTCTCTCTCTCTCTCTCTCTCTCTCTCCCTTCTGTATCTCTCTGTATGGCGTATTCTGATAAACGCAGAAACTGTGAGGCGCTAAGTGTGTTTAAAGACATTGCTGATATGAATTGTGTTGCAAATATACTATCTGTCAGCAATGAAGAGAAAATATAAGTCTAGCTAAAATTTATCGGAGAAGCCATGAATATTAGGAAAAAGATAACTAAACAGAGTAACTAGTCTTAGATGGTCCATTAAAGATTCTGTGTGTGTGTGTGTATGTGTGTGTGTGTGTGTGTGTGTGTGTGTGTGTGTGTGTGTGTGTGTGTGTGTGTGTGTTTTATGTGTGTGTGTGTATGTATGTGTGTGTGTATGTGTGTGTGTGTGTGTGTGTGTGGAGGATGAGAGAGGAGAGAGAGAGAAGAGAGAAAAGAGAGAGAGAGAGAGAGAGAGAGAGAGAGGAGAGGGAGAGAGAGAGAGAGAGAGAGAGAGAGAGAGAGAGAGAGAGAGAAGAGAGAGGAGAGAGAAAGAGAGAGAGAGACAGAGACAAAGACAGAGACAAAGACGGACAGAGACAGAGACAGAGAGAGAGTCACCTGTGTGGCAAATAAGTTGTGCATTGGTATATATATATATATATATATATATATTATATATATATATATATATATATATATATATATATATATATATATATATATATATATATGTAAGTGCGGAGTGAGAGGACAATTTGAAAAATGTCATTATGTTACACAAATTTATCTGAACTTGTCATTCCCCCTTGAGTATAGGGCTGTGATGCTGTGTGCACAATACAACTGTCAGTGTCAGTGTCAGTGTGTCTGTGTCTGTCTGTCTGTCTGTCTCTCTCTCTCTCTGAGTCTTTCCCCTGTCTCTGTCTGTCTGTCTGTCTGTCTTTGTCTCTTATTAACGTACTGATTCAATTGTGTTTGGGTTTTGTTGTTGGGTTAATGTTTTTTTTCTTCTTCTGAGGGCTTGGTGTAAAGAAATCCCTGGCTTATCCATTTACCCTTAAAATAAAATGTTTGAGTTCTCTCTCTCTGTCTCTGTCTCTCTCTATC
>CM060334.1:16548569-16554230 GCA_030674155.1 Stramonita haemastoma | reverse complement strand
AGTACCTAAATCATTTCCTTCCATAAGGTCATTCAAAACCAGGTCGTGCTAAGGACGCCAGCCATTCCGCTTAATTGGTTTTTATTCCGCTTAATTCGTCATCATCATCGTCATTATAAAATTCATTCAGTGAGCAAACAATCAAACAAGCAAACACATTATCTGACAAAGACAAACAAATAAACAACTAAACAAAACGGATAGGACAGACATTCAGAAAAAAATGGGGTAAGGGTTATACGAATATGACACATTCTACAAAGAGAGCAAAAGCTTGGAGGGTTTACGTAATATCAGATGTATGATTTACACGGTCTAGTACAAGAGTTCCCCGTCTCTCTTTCTCACACAAGAACGTTGGTACACGCACGCACGCACGCACGCCACACACACCACACACACACACACACACACACACCACACACACACACCACACACACACACACACACACACACACACACACACACATCCTCTACCAGTACTAACGTAAAGCTATAACAATAATCGGACATGTTCCTTTAAACATCAGGTAATAGGGACTTGAAAAACAAGCAAAAAAACCCAAACCAACAAACCAACAACAACAACATAATTATTCGCAGAAATATGTCAAAGGAAGATAATTATGATGATATCATCCTGAAAATACAATGGAACTGTCACCACCACGAAGAGGTTTCAAATTAGGAATCAGCATGTTTGTTAGTAGGTGCTCGCGTCATTTTGTGTTGAAGGTAAATCAAGACAAAAATTCATAAAAAAAAGAAAAGTCATGAACAACATTGTCAGAATAAAACAATGCTTGGTCGTACTCACAATTTGTTTTAGACGTTGCTGGGATGAATAAACTCTGTTTTAAACAACAACAATAAAGATGACATTAAATAACAACAACGAAAAGAAAGAGTTCTCACAAAATACTTTAACATTTTTTTTTTCCATTTTGCTTTGAGGAACAGAACCAGTTGATTTGATCCGTGTCAGTATTGTATATTTGAAGATGTTTTTTTATTCACAGTGTACACCTTCATCTTAGTACCATCGTGTATTTTGCTAACTCTGATTTGTATTCTGTATATTGTAGCATTGCTAGTGTTATCATTGCTATGATTGTCATTATTATTGCCTGACCCAGACCAAAAGCAGAGTCAGTTATTGATATCAACTAATTGCCAAAGCCTATATTATTACAATGTTGTTATGTTATAAAATGTTGTGTTGAGAGTGCCTTCAGCCATGGCAAGCTCTTAACGTAAGAACATGCATTCTCCGTCAAAGAAAAAAAAATCCTCTGAAGTCGGAGTACGGCTGCCTGTATGGCGAGGTACTTGAAAACAAGTCTGACACACAGACTTCTCATCCTGTGTACTTCCTATCTCACAGTAATTCCCAGATGAGATGAGTGAGTCAAGAATGCATAATAAATTATTCTGGGTGACCCCCAGACTGTTAAGCTGGGGAACGCACAACAACACCAACATTATTATTGCTGTTATCATCAATTATTTGAGGTAACCATGGACGAACTTCGCCGTAAACCTTGTCCAGCCAAATCCAAAAAAAACCCACTGTAGGGAAAGAAAACATACATGCCTACCCTCAGACAGTCAGACAGACAGACAGACAGACAGACAAACCTAAACCACCCACACACCACACACACACACACACACACACACGCACCACACACACACACACACACACACACACACCCAACACACACACACACACACACACACACACACACACACACACACACACACACACACACACACACTACACACACACACACAACACACACACACACACACACACACACACACACACACACAACAAACACACAACACAACACAACACACCCTAACATCTGCCATCTACCATTCTTTCTCCTAGCTATTTCGATGACAAGGGAAAAAACCCAAAACTACTTTTCGAACATCAATCCAACGTACTGTGTCACTCTACTAAATAAGAAAAACAACAACAAAACAACAACAACAACAACACAAACAGAAATAAAACCCAACGACACATGATTATGTCTAAAATTCATCTTTCAAATATTCAGTGTTTTGTGTCTTTTGTTGTTGTTGTCTTTCTCTCTCCCAGGAAAACACACGATCTCGGAAAACAAAATGTTCCGTTCGTCTGACACAACATATAAACACAAGGGAATTTTCTCCCTTGAATACTCATCTGACACAACATTTACAAAGGATTTATCTCCCTTGAATATTCGTCTGACACAACATTTACAAGGGAATTCTCTCCCTTGAATATTCGTCTGACACAACATATACAAGGGAATTCTCTCCCTTGAATATTTGTCTGACACAACACATACAAGGGAATTCTCTCCCTTGAATATTCGTCTGACACAACATATACAAGGAATTCTTCCCCTTGAATATTCGTCTTCAGGACACAACATTTACAAGAGAATTATTCCCCTTAAATACATATCTCGACACAACAATTTACAAAGGAATTATCCCCCTTAAATATTCGTCTGACACAACATTTACAAAGAATTCTACCCCCTTAAATACACATCTCGACACAACATTTACAAAGGAATTATCCCCCTTAAATATTCGTCTGACACAACATTTACAAGGAATTCTACCCCCTTAAATACACATCTCGACACAACATTTACAAAGGAATTCTCCCCCTTGAATATTCATCTGACACAACATGTACAAGACCCCCCCCCCACACACACACACCTCCACACCCCCACCTACCCAACACGATCTCAAAAAATATTCATGTGGGCCAATGATAACACTACACATACTAAAAGACTTTTTTTTTTCTCTCTCCTTCTCAACTCAAAAACCGATTCTATCAACAAAGGTAGAAAGCAAACAAGGACGTTCCAGCCAACACTCTTTCAAGGACAACATCATAATGCTGACAGCAGCAGCACACTGAGGGATGGAGGGAGGCTCCAAGACATCCTCCTCCTCAAACACAGGAGGCAGCAGAGAGACCGTGTCGCCTGGCGATCCTTCATGACAAAAACACTGGAGCTCTCGCTATCGTCCATGACCTAGCCTACTCTTCCGAAAAGCAGAACAGGTTTGAGCATGTGTGTACAAAACGTTCGGAGCAGAGACCGTGTCGTCTGGCGATCCTTCACGGCAAAAACACTGGAGTTCTCACTATCGTCCATGACCTACTCTTCCGAAAGGCAGAACAGGTTTGGACGTGTGTGTACAAAACGTTCGGAGCAGAGACCGTGTCGTCTGGCGATCCTTCATGACTAAAAGACTGGAGCTCTCACTATCGCCCATGACCTAGCCTACTCTTCTGAAAAACAGAACAGGTTTGAACGTGTGTGTACAAAATGTTCGGAGCACAGACCGAGTCGCCTGGTGATCTTTTACGATAAAAGCGTGGTGGAGGTGTCACTGTCGTCCACAGCGATGAGAGACAGAGATGATGGGTGAACAATTCTACACAGATTTTCTCATGACATTTTTTTTCTCTCTCTGACACAACCATAAGAAGTAAATGAGAGACCCCCCCCCCCTCCCCTCCTAGTTTCATTGTCTATTCATTAAGAGGACTGACAACTTAACACTGAAGACTCACTCCCTTCAGACAGTGGACAGAACACCACCAGCTCCTATCCCATCTCCACCGCCTGACAACATCCCACACTGACCAGGGCCCCTGTGGCCCACAGGCCCACAAAGCCTCTTTCATACCCTGCAGTCCTGTCCAGTCCTACCTTCAACTCTCTGAGACACCAGACGTGGCCCAGCCCAGCAGAGCTCCAGGAAAAAACTGGGAGGGACTGGCAGGGTCACTACAACAGACTGTAGACATTGCCATCCAGACCGGACTAAACAATAATAGTCTAGCGTGACCAAGATACGCAGACTATGAAGAAGACAAAGAAAAACCGAGGATTGGAAGGGTGTTATAAAATATGAAGAAAAAAGAATTAAACAACCAACTCAAACAACTCCCCCAAACCAAGCCATTAACAGTTTCTGGTACATTGGCTCCGACGTAAAACAATCCCCCAAAATGTCACACAGGCACACGCACAAAACGAGGGGGTGGGGTGGGGGTGGGGGTGTGGGGTGTTACAAGTCAATGTCACGGTTCTTCTTCACCAACAATCTCTTACTGTATTGAGAACATCCAGTGAACGTAGAACGCTGACTGAAATATCAAAGACTCAGACCTCTAGTCTTGTCTTATCTCTGGGTGGATGGCATCACACCCAGGCAGAAAGATTGGCGGAATGAATCCAGCAGGATTTCTTAACTTCCAACAATCAGTCTCCCAAAACACATCTGTTCCTATAAACCGTCGTTCCAAACTGATGAAAACAGAAGCCTCCTACTCCCGCCCAACTCCCCCCCCCCTAGATAAAAGCAAAAAAAAAAAAAAAGCCACACATATAATGATTAAACATATTCTTAAGAACACGTCTCAAAGTCGCGCATAGTCTTCAATAACATTTCTAAAATCAATATCCTATTCGTTATCTAAACAAAACAGGTAAGTTATTCTGAAAGTTTTTGATTTCGAATCCTACCACTCTTCGGACAACAATTATGACGATGTGTCTTTTTATCAACGATGACGAAAACGAAGATTCCCAGAACATGTCAAGGACCATTAGGAGACACGGAGTATGGGAACAACCCCAACATGAAGAAAACATTCGAAAAACAATAGACCAGATAGTAAACAATCAGCACATGAAGAAAGCATTCGAAAAATGATAGTCCAGACAGGAAATAACCAGCACATGAAGAAAAGAGTCCAAAAATAATATTCCAGAGCCATAACGTTATACAGCCAATAGTACAGAAAAGAAATGCTCCTGAACATTCTAGAATCAGCACACAGCACAGCCTGCCTCAACCACAAGGAGGAGAACACAGAGCACTAAGTACATAGATCACCCCCCCCCCCCGTCCTAGCCCTCCCGCTCCCCCCAAAAACAACAACAACAACAACAAAAAAACCCAACCAAACCAAAACCCCACATCACATATAATTACAGGAAGCGACATCATTTCCAACCACTGTGAACACGTCATAATTATATATACACGTCACTGAACACAGAACATCACAGAACACAACCTCTCCCCCCCCCACCAAAAAAAAATCCCCAAACTTAAAGCGTTGATACATCCACAAGATGTCTCATTGTTTGTTCATAAACAGTCCAGAGTTAGCCAGGACACAAATAGAAAAAAAAAGAAAGAAAAAAAGAAGTCTTTAGCACTGGTACATTCAAAATCAAGTTTGAGCTTAGGATTTTTCAATCCTTGAAAAGTCGGCCGGATCTCTGTTCTCAGAAGGTGCTAAAACCACAGTACTCCCCCCAAAAAAAACAACAACAAAAAATAACAAAACAAAAAACCCAACCAAAAACAAACCAAAAGCAAACCTCAACCTAACAACACCTCCCCCCCCCAAAAAAAAAACAACCAAAAAAAAAGAAAAGAAAAAAAAGCCTTAACCAAATAAACTCTTCCACCGATGAGTTTTTTGTATTCGTCAAAGTCACTGTGGTATTATCAAAACCACATTGTGTGTGTGTGTGTTTAAAAAATATTTGTTTTATTTCGACTCGCTTTCCCCTCACAAATCGTTCGTTTTTGTTCCCCAGTAGGACGACAGTT
>CM060334.1:16528569-16543569 GCA_030674155.1 Stramonita haemastoma | reverse complement strand
TTACACGCACGCGAACCTTTCGAGGGATTTTCCCCCTGGAGTTAACATCAGTGCTGACTCCACTCTAGCTCCCCAAAAGTCCTTCGGATAAGACTATAAACCGAGGTCCCGTGTGCGAACGCACGCAGTAACATCTTGCGGACGCGTTAAATCCTGTTCCGCTATTCGTAAGAGTAGGCCATTGTGTGCCGGTGGGAACAGATGACAAGATTTACAAAACTGCATACACACGGGGACTAGCTGTAAAAAGTTACATGGGTGCTTATTCTATTTTCCTCGATATAAAAAAAATAAAACAAAATAAAAAAAGTACAGTTCACGAGTAGGAGGATTAACACACAGCTCCCTCTCGCACCCAAAACAATTATACACTCTTTATCTTATGTTATCCCTGATAAGGGCGGGTATTGGATTTTATTACAAAAAAAAAGCACATAAGTGCTTATTCATTATACTTAAAAAAAGGATTTAATTTGAACCCCAAACTTCCCTCCCACCTCCATCCTCCTTACCCCCCCCCCTCCCCCTTCCCCCACACAGCGCACAAATCCAACATCACTCAGTCAAGAGTGCTAAATTTAGCGCGCTCCTTACTTTCACCTAGTCCAAGTGTGGTCAGTTCACGCTATGAATAGCACCAACTGGCCCCCATCTGGGCTGGGCTGGGATGGGCTGGATTAATTAGCACCAGAGAGGAGCTGAGAGTGGAGAAAACTGACAGCGGTGCCCACACCCTCCCCCAGACAAAGAACAACAACAAAAACAACAACAACAATAACAACAAGAAGGCAGAGGACTGCACTGACCCAGGAGGGCATGTGGTGGGTATCGGGAGAGCGGTGATGAAGGTTGAGCACGATGACAGGTGAAACACACGACAGCGAACACAGGATCATGATGCAGGCGAAATAGATCCCTGCACACACACACACAGACATTTTTAAACATTGTTTTTACCACTCTATGTCACAGCAGATTTCTCTGCGGGATGCTCTCTCTCTCCCCCTGGGGAGAGCGCGTTACCACAAGGCAGGGTCTACCCATTATATATATTTTTCTTTTTCCTGTCTGCAACTGTATTTGTTTTTCCCTATCAGAGTGGCTTTTTTATACAGAAGTTTGCCAGGGACAACCCCTCTAGTTGCCGTGGGTTCTTTTACGTGCGCCAAAAAAAGATGTGTAACACACGGGACCTCGGTTTATCGTCTCAGCCGAAAGACTAGCGACCAGACCACCACTCATGGTCTAGTGGATGGGGGAATAGTTTTGAGCCCAAACGGGATTCGAACCACCGCACACTCCGACACGGACTTTTGCTTCTAGGCAGGCGCGTTACCTCCTAGGCCACCGATCACCACACACACACACACACACACACACACACACACCACACACACACACACACACACACACACACACACACCACCACCACCACCACCACCACCCACACCACCACCAAAACAAAGAAAAAACAAACCACACCACAAGAAAAAAACCAACACTCACTACACAAACGAACCAGCAATCTACAAAAAAAAAGCAAACATACAAAAAAAAACACACACACACACAACACACACACACACACACACCACACACCACACCACCACCACACACACACCACCACACACACCACACACATACACACCAACACAACATTTATCTGTTTCTGAGCAGACTCACCAATCAGAGGAACAGCATCGGAGGTGGGGGGCATGGTTTCTGCCACCAGCAGCAGAAACACCATCAGGACAGCAGGATCGTGGTCCCTGAAAACGGCGCAGAAACATACACTGTCAACAAACGAGACTTAATTGCTCACAACGGTCGTCAGTAGTAAGTACCCTTTTCCATATCGCACAGGACACTGATTTGGACGTTGTGGTCATTTTTTTGCTGAAGTATGAGTTTAATGTGGGGACGGGATAGCTCAGTGGTCAGAGCACTCGCTTTTCCCTAAGCCAAGGTTAAGCAGCATGGTTACCAAGTGGATGGGTGACCGTATGCGCGCCTTGACTTCAGTACAATCCCCCAGTTCACCCAGCTGTAAATGGGTACCTGCCCTTTGTAGGGTTAGGGAAGGTAAAGCAGCGAGGGAGAGGAGATGGGCGTCCCCTCAACATGCTGGCCCCTAGAGAAGCTGAGGTCTCTGATGCCTCGTCCCCTACGACACATAGGTCATGCAGATGGGACACCTTTACCTAACCTTTTTATGAGTTTAACAGTTTTAAGCTTATACGTGATGGGTGTCCCATAACCTATGCAGTCGTTGGGGTCAATCGGGCCAGAGAGATACAGACACCTGCAGTGTTGGTCAGGTACTTTGAACAACACTCTCAAAACTAAACATTATGACAGACAACAATGGTAGCTGTCTGAGCGTTCGATGATGACGACGCGACGACGACGAAGATGATTTCAATCTACACACCAAATTTTCCCTAAACACCAAATTTCCTCAACCCTCCCCCCCCAACACGAAAAAAAACCACAACAACAACACACCAGTAAAAAAAAAAACCCTCTCCTAAACTCCAACCAACCACCCTAAAAAAACAACAAAAACCCCTCCCTCCACTCCCTCCTCCCTACCCCTCCCTTATTACTCACCCAGGGAGATCTTCTCCCCGGCGTCCGGGGGAGGATGAAGAGGAGGAGGGAGAGGGAGGAGATGAGGACGCAGGGGATGATGATGTTGAAGCCGTAGTACAACGTGCGGCGACGGATGTGGATGGTGAAAGTGAGGTCGATGTACACCTCGGGGCAACACTCGTACTCGATCACGTTCCGCCTCACTGGCATGCCTGCAGGTACAATCACACAGTACACACACACGCATGCATGCACAGACACGCACGCACGCACGCACGCATGCACGCGCGCGCGCACGCATGCACATATTATGCAGGCACCCACCCGCAGACACACGCAGTACGCAACACACACAGACACGCACACATACAGACGCACACACGCACGCACAGAGCGACGCGCGCGCACACACACACACACACACACACACATTTCATTTTTAATCTTTTTCATTTGTACGACATATCTTCTTAAGTTTTTTTCCTTTTTCAAATATGCTTATATATATATATATATATATATATATATATATATATATATATATATATATATATATATATATATATATATATATATATATGATTTTTCTTTTTTTCTTAGATGGATGGCTTGATGAAAACAAGCAATTGCACTGATTACTCAATGTACCATCTGGAAATAAAAGTTTGACTGTGACAACGTTAAATCCTGTTCCGCTTTTCATAAGAGTAGGTCATTTGTACCGGTGGGAACAGATGACAGGATTCACAAAATTGCATACACACAGGGACTGGATGTAAAAAAGCGCATGAGTGCTTATTCCATTATCCTCGATATAAAAGCATAAAAGAAAAAGGAAAAGAGCCCCCTCGGTACATATTTCCGGACAAAGGGAAATAACCTGCTTGCAGTAAAATTTTCGGCTGCTCTTACTTCCCTTACAACGTTCCACACCATGGTCTCTCATCCACCAAAGGATTCTTTATCTAATGCAGTCTTGACAATCTTTATAACCATTTTCACGAAAAAAAATCAACCTTTGGATCCCAACATTGAAAAATTCAGCAACGGAGTGTCAGGATGAGACAGAAAAGAAGGTAAGGAAAGAAGAAGCGAAAGGAAGAATGCGAAGAAGAAGAATGCGAAGAAGAAGAAAGAAGAAAGAAAGAAGAAGAAAGAAGAAAGAAAAGAAGAATTGCGAAGAAGAAAAATTGCAAAGAAAAATCACTGCGAAGAAAAAAAGAATTGCGAAGAAGAATTGCAAAGAAGAAGAAGAACAATGCAACCCCCTCCCCACCCAACCCCATACCCATCCTCTCTACCCCCCACCTCCAACCCCCACACCCTCAAATTCAAATCCAAAATACTTAATTATCTCTAAAACAGAGAAATTCCGATGGGTTACAAACCATATATAAAAACAACTCCTCAACCCACACCCACCCCTCTCCCCAACCCATCCCTCTCCCCAACCCACACCCACCCCTCTCCCCAACCCACCCCTCTCCCCAACCCACACCCACCCCTCTCCCCAACCCACCCCTCTCCCCAACCCACACCCACCCCTCTCCCCAACCCACCCCTCTCCCCAAACCCCACCCACCCCTCTCCCCAACCCACCCCTCTCCCCATCCCACCCCCCTCTCCCCAACCCACCCCTCCCCCACCACCTTACCCCTACACCCACCCCCACCCACCCCCACCCACACCCCCCATCACCTCACCACACCCCTCCAACCCAACCCCCCTCAAAACCCAACACCCCCCCCAAACCCCCCCCCAAAAAAACAAACAAACAAACAACAGCAACAAAAAAAACAAACAAAAATCCCCCCAAACCCCCCCCCCCCCCGCCCCCCCCCCCCCCCACACACACATCAACTCACCGATGAGTTCCCACTCCCCGTTACGGATAAAGCCGCTGGTGTCGCCTTCGTGGTCGTCCTGGGAGAGGTTGAGGTACTGCCCCGTGTGGGTCCAGGAGCCGAACTTGAGGTCGCACTTCTGGTCGTCGAAAGGGAACCAGGTGATGTCGATGGCGCACGTGCTCTTGAACATGCCCGGCGGCACCCACAGGCACTGCCCGTCACTCGACACCACCACGTTGGTGCGAAAGGTAGCGTCGAAACCCTCGCTGGCACTGGTTTTCAGGTAGTATCAAACCAAATCAATCAAATTTTTATTTCCAGATGGTACATTGATTAAGCATTAATTAAATCTAATTTTTATTTCCAGATGGTACATTGAGTAAGCATTAATTTGCTTTTTTTTCCATCAAGTCATCTATCTATAAAAAAAAAAAAAAATTAAAAGCAGAAAAAAACCTAACAAACAAACAAGCACAAAAAAAGGGAACAAAAAAATCAACAACATTAATCGACTAACATGATTTCAACTGCCTTAAAAAAATAAGATATGCCTATAGGTAATACAAGCAACAACAATAACAACAAAAACAACAACAAAAACCCCACTCAAAAGTCACACACACACACAGACACACAGACACACAGACACACAACAGACACAGACACACAGACACAGACACAGACACAGACACACACACACACACACACACAACACACACACATGATAGGCCTTAAACCACTAAACATTGTAATATAAATGTAATAGTAGTAGGTGTATGTATGTATGTATGTATGTGAGTGTGTGTGTGTGTGTGTGTGTGTGTGTGTGTGTGTGTGTGTGTGTGTGTGTGTGTGTTGTGTTGTGTTGTGTTGTGTTGTGTTGTGTTGTGTTGTGTTGTGTTGTGTTGTGTTGTGTTGTGGTGTGGTGTGGTGTGTGTGGTGTGGTGTGGTGTGGTGTGGTGTGGTGTGGTGTGTGTGTGTGTAAGAGAAAGAAAGAACTGGGATTACAAGAGAGAAAGAGGGTGGATCGGTTGGTCTAGAGGTTACTAGGCCTAACGCGCCTTGTCTAGAAAGTCCGGGTCAGAAGTGCGCGGGGGTTCGAATCCCGTTTGAGCCCAAAACTTTTCCCCCCATCCACTAGATCATGACTGGTGGTCTGGGTGCTAGTCTTCCGGTGAGACGATAGGCCTAGGTCCCGTGTGTTACAAGTTGTTATTATGCGCACGTAAAGAACCCACGGCAACAAGGGGGTTGTCTCTGGCAAAATTATGTAGATAAAAGTCACTCTGATGGGGAAACAAATACACTTGCAGACAGGAAAAAGAAAAAAAATAATGGGTGGCGCTGCACTTGTGGCGACGCGCTCTCCTCGGGAGAGCAGCCCGAATTTCACGCAGAGAAATCTGCTGTGACGTGAAGTGGTATAAATAGATAAATAAATAAATAAATAAATAAATAAATAAATAAATAAATAAATAAATAAGAAGGATAGGAAGTGAGGTTGGGTGGGGGGAGGGAGAAGGAGGAGGAGATGGGGGAAATGGGAGAGAAGGGGAGGTGGGGAGGAAGCGAGGAGGGGAGGGGAGGCGGGAGAGCGGAAGAGAGGGGAAAAGAGAGGAGGAAGGAGGAGGAAGAAGAATAGAGAGGAGAGGGGGAGGAGAGAGGAGGGGGAGGAGGGAGAGGAAGGAAAGAGAAGGAGGAAGAAGAGAGAAAAAGGAAAAGGAAGAGGGGAGGACAGGGGAGAAGAGAGGAGGAGGGAGAGGAAGGGTAGGAGGATGCAGAGAGAGGAGGAGAAGGAGGGGAGGAGAGAGGAGAGGGAGGAGAGGGGAGTGGAGGAGGTGGAGGAAGGAGAGAGTGGGGGATGAGGATAGGGGAGGGGCGAGGAGAGCGGGAGGAGAGGGGAGATGAGAAAGGAGGAAGAGGAGGAGGAAGAGGAAGAGATGAGGATAGAAGAGGAGGGGGAAGAGGGAGGAAGAGGGAGGGAGGAGGACGAGGAAGGGGGGGGGGAGTGGAGCAAGAGGAGAAGGGGAGGGAGGAAGAGGGGAGGAAGAGCAAACAAAATGCATTGATTAGTCAACATACCGTGTGGAAACAAACATCTGACTTTGACTTGACACACACGCACAAACACACGCACGCAAGTCCCCACCCCCACCCCCACCCCAACGCCACACACACACGCACACACACACCACACCACACACACACACGCACACACACACACACACACACACACACACACACACACACACACACACACACACACACACACAATCACACACACGGGACAGGATAGCCTAGTGGTCAGAACATTGCGCTCCCAATTTGAAGACCGGGTTCGATTCCTGTTCGAGGGGATTTTCCCCCTGGAGTTAACATCAGTGCAGACTCCACTCTCCCCAAAAGTCCTTCGGATGAGACTATAAACCGAGGTCCTTTGTGCGAACGCACGCAGAACATCTTGCGCACACTTTAAATCCTTTTTCGTTAAATCCTGTTCCGCTTTTCGTAAGAGTAGGCCATTGTATTCCTATGGGAATAGATTACAAGGTTTACAAAACTGCATACACACGGGATTGGATGTAAAAAAGCACATCAGTGCTTATTCCATTATCCTCAATATAAAAGAATAAATAAAATAAAAATAAAAAATAAAAAATAAACACACAGCAACGCACACACTCACAACACACAACACACACACACACAACACACACACACACACATGTACACACACACACACACACACACACACTCACACACACACACACACACACACATCACTACCACTCACAACACACACACACTCACAACACACACACACACACACACACACACACACACACACAACACACACACACACACAACACACACACACAGACACACACACATACACACACACACACACACACACACACACACACACACACACACACACAACACACAGAGCAGTCCTACCTGTTATACATCAGGATATCAGGGGTCCACACCATGCTGACAGGCACCCGCACAGTGGTCACGTTACCAAAGTCCCCAGGGTTCCACACCAGGTTATACGCGTTCCAAGTCTGACAGAACAGACCCTAATATTACTACTATTCCACAAAAGGGCATTCGACCGTGGACCATATTTCTCTCTCTCTGTCTCTGTCTGTGTCTCTCTGTCTCTCTGTCTCTGTCGTCTGTCTGTCTGTCTGTCTGTCTGTCTGTCTGTCTGTCTGTCTGTCTGTCTGTCTGTCTGTCTGTCTGTCTGTCTGTCTGTGTCAGAGTTAGTGTCCCTCTTGTTTTTGTGTTATTTCCTGATAGCAATGAATGAAATGTGTACTAACAACTGTTCTTGTTGGTCTCTGTGTGATGTCAAAACCATCAGTATTAAACCATAATTATCGCAACCCTCCCCCCCAAAAAAACAAAACCTATTCCACAGATATCCACAAAAAAGTCGGAATGCAGCTACCTTAACGGTAGGCATCCCCTGCCCCCCCAAAAGAAAACAAGAAACAAAAACCAACAATAACCAAACAACAAGAAGAAAACAAACAAACTAAAAACCAAGACTTTGATTCAATAAATTACTACAGGAACACACATCAACAATACAGCACAAAGGGAAAGAAGAACACGCAAGCAATAGCTTATTTCAGTCCCCACTCTTCTAGCAACCAGATAGCTCAGTGGTCAGAGCACTCGTTTTACCCAAACCAATGATCAGCAGTATCGAAGGTGGTTACCAATTGGATGGGTGACCGTTTTTCGCGCATTGGCTTCAGTACAGTCCCCCAGTTCACCCAGCTGTAAATGGGTGTCGGCTCTCTTTAGGGTCAAGGAAGGTAAAGCAGCGAGGAGAAGAGATGGGCGCCACCCTCAATATGCTGGCCCCTAGAGAAGCTGAGGTCTCTGACGCCTCGCTCCCCTACGACCGCATAGGTTATGGGACACCTTTACCTTTACTTTGTGGCAAACCAGGCAACACTCTCTGCTTTGTAAACAATGATGACAGTCCTTACTTTTATGAGAAAAAAACAACAATTTCTTTACCGAAACCTTACTGGAATTTAAACTCTCTTTTCTATGGCAAAAAGCATCTGCTTTCTCAATTCGTTAATTTTCTCAGAGAAAGATGTCAAACATGTTTTAAATTTGTGTACAATGATGAATAGTAAGTTCAGAAAATCAAATTCAAGTTATGAAAACAAACATCTCCAAAATTGAGTATAGAAGAAAACAGAAACTGAAAAAAGCAATCATCAAATCTCTCTCTCTCTCTCTTACACCCACACCCACACAGACACACACAGACACACACAGACACCCACAGACAGACAGACAGACAGACAGACAGACACACACACACACACACACTCTCCTCTCTCTCCCCACACACACACACACACACACACACACACACACACACACACAACACACACACACACACACACACACACACACACACAACACACACACCACTTCAATAGTTCAGTATCACTTAAAGTGAAAGGATTTTAAATCAAAGAAGAAACGAACGAACGAACGAACGAACGAACACACACACACATACACACACTACACACACACCACACACATACACACACACACACACACACACACATACCACAGACACACACACACGTATCGTTACATGCACACATTCACAATGAAACAGAACTACACATGCACATACACAGAGTTACTCTTGTTACAACTTACCATTTGTAACCAAATGTTAGTATTGACAACTTGGTTCTTCTCATCCTAAAACACACACAAATACACAAGAAAACACATGATAAATGCCATTAGAGTTTAAACTTCATACATACACATGCAGATCAAATATGCACCCAAAAAAAAAGGGGGGGGGGGGCTAATGGTTATTCGTGGAGGCGAGAACGGATAACAAATGTGCACATATTTATAAATACAAAACGCATGCACACTAATGTCGTGTTTAGACATCATCTCCGAAGTAGGAATGCAGCGACCTAAATGTTGGGCGGAAAACAGTCGCATACGTAAAGATCTCTCATGCTTGATAAACCTCCAGCTGTAGCCGAGGAGCGCAAAAACAAAATGCACACACATGCATGTGTCTCGTTGGGGGGGGGGGGGTGGGGGGGTAGGGTTGCACACATATCAATTGATTAAACAGTTTACATATACACGCGCAAACAATCATTAAGGGTATGAGTCTCTCTCCACCTCTACTACCTCCCTCCCCATGGAAGATACTTAATTATCATAGCGTGTGGGATATTATTGCACATGTGCTGCGCCTGACATGCAAAAAAAAAGTTCACCTGACGGATGTTTCCAGTGTGCTGATGGGGAATTGACCTGGAGAATCTTATACTGTATCATCTTCTTCTCTTCTTCTTTCTTTCTTCTCTTCTTCTTCTCTCTTCTCTTCTTCTTCTTCTCTCTTCTTCTTCTCTCTTCTCTCTTCTTCTTCTTCTTCTTCTTTCTTCTCTTCTTCTCTTTCATTCCTTCTTCTCTTCTTCTCTCTCTCTTTCTTCTCTTCTTTCTCTTCTTCTTTCTCCTTCTGTTCTTGTTCTTGTTCTTCTTCTACTGCCCCTCTTCTTTTCTTCTTCTTCTTCTTCTTCTTCTTCTTCTTCTTCTTCTTCTTCTTCTCTCTCGCCTGCCTCTTCTTCTTCTCTTCTTCTTCTTCTATTCATTCTTATTTCTTCTTCTTCTGCTTCTTCTTCTCTTCTTCTTCTCTTCTCTTCTTCTTCTCTTCTCTTCTTCTTCTTCTCTCTTCTTCTTTCTCTTCTCTTCTTCTTCTTCTTCTTCTTCTTCTTCTTCTTCTTTTCTTCTTCTCTCTTCTTCTTCTTCTCCTTTTCCTTCTTCTTCACCGCCATCACCACCACCACAATCACCAGTACTGCCGTTGTCATCATCATCGCTTATCATCATATCATCATCATTCACATCATCATCCACACATCATCATCATCATCATCATCATCATCATCATCATCATCATCATCATCATCGTCGTCGTCGTCGTCGTCGTCGTCATCGTCGTCGTCGTCGTCGACTCTCCACTACAACCACCACTACCACTACAACCAACATCAACATCGTCGTCGTCGTCATCATCATACATGATCATCATCATGATCATAATCATGATATCATCATCATCATCATCATCATCGAAAAATGCCTCACGACATCGAGCCATTAGTGACATCAAACAATCATCATCAAACTCAACACCTGCGATATTAAGAAATCGAAAAGAACCCAGCCCAAAATTCCATCTCTCTCTCTCTCTGTCTCTGTCTCTTCTCTGTCTGTCTGTCTGTCTGTCTGTCTGTCTCTCCCTCTGTCTCTGTCTCTCTCTCTGTCTCTGTCTCTCTCCCTCTGTCTCTGTCTCTCTCTGTCTCTGTCTCTCTCTGTCTCTCACTCTCTCTCTCTCTCTCTCCCTCTCTCACTCTCTCTCTCACTCTCTCTCTCTCTCCTCTCTCTCTCTCCTCTCCCTCTCTCTCTCTCCTCTCTCCCTTTCTCCGTCTCTCTCTCTCACTCTCTCTCCCTTCCCCCCCCCCCTCTCTCTCTCTCCTCCCCCCCCTCTCTCTCCCCTCCCCCCTCTCTCTCTCTCACTCTCTCTCTCCCTACCCCCCTCTCTCTCTCCTCCCTCCCCCCCCTCTCTCACTCTCTCTCTCTCTGTCTCTCTGTCTCTCTCTCAGTCTCTCCCTCCCTCCCCTCTCTTTCTCCCTTTCTCCCTCTCTCTCTCCCTGTCCACTTTCATACCTGATTGACAGACACGGGAATTGAAATGGAGGGGGTGGAGGGGGTAGGGGGACCAGACTGAAAACATAAAGAATGAGTCAAATTAATTTCAAAAACTGGCAGGTCAAGCGAAAACCTCGTTCCTTTAATCAAGGACTCAGGAAATGGCAAATATAATTAAAATGAATTTTTTTTTTTTTTTTACAGAAAATGGGGAGGAAAAAACTACCCATCAGAAAACCTGCGAAGTTTTGAACACAGGAAACAGCTTATAAAGGGGCAAGCTTGATGTTGAAAATAAATTTCTGAATGAATTTTTGAAAAAAACCCCGATGAAAATATAAATGAATGAATGAAACAAAAAGTGTTTTGGGCGGGTGAGTGGTTGTGAATGCTTTATAACCTCCCTGTCGCTCTTTGATTTTCCTGTCGCTGGTTGAAAAAGTGTCCGCCAGTGACATTTTGATGGGGGGAGGGAGGGAGGGAGGGAGAGAGAGAGAGAGAGAGAGAGAGAGAGAGAGAGAGAGAGAGAGAGAGAGAGAGAGAGAGAGAGAGAGAGAGAGAGAGAGAGAGAGAGACAGAGACAGAGACAGAGAGAGACAGAGACAGAGAGAGAGAGAGAGACAGACAGACAGACAGACAGACAGGCAGACAGACAGACAGACAGACAGAGACAGGGACAGAGACAGAGACAGATAGAGAGACAGAGAGAGAGAGACCCGAGTGTGCGTTTATGCATGAACACACCACACACACACTCACACGCATACACACACACACCTCTCTCTATTATGTCTTTGTCTCTGTCTGTCTGTCTGTCTGTCTGTCTGTCTGTCTGTCTGTCTCTCTCTCTCTCTCTCTCTCTCGCTCTCTCGCTCTCTTTCTCTCCTTCCCCCCCTCTCCCTTTTATCATGCAAAATTTCCCTTCCAATCCCCCCACGCCCATAATTATCATCATTACTTTTTTGTCTAGTCCTCCTGTCATAACCAGTTCTGTTCAGCTGCAGGCGAAATCGTTCACATGAGACCATAAACAAGATGTTCCGATGTCAACGCATTCAGAATATCTTGAGCACACGTTAAAAAACAACAGCAACAACAAACAAGCAACCCCCCCCCCCTTTCCGCCTCTCGACAACAAACTTGTCGAATTTTTTGTAGAGGTATAGGTTAACTTAATCAATCGTAAAGAAGCGTAAACTTAAAACATACGGGCATATAATTAGATCAAAAGGAATAGCAAAAACAATACTGCAAGGCACTGTCCAAGGAGGAAGAAAAAGAGGCAGACCAAGGAAGAGATGGGAGGACAACATCAACGAATGGACAGGCCTAGAACTCAACAAAAAATTTAATTTTGAGAAAGGCAGAAGAGAGAGAGGAATGGAGGGAACTGGTTGTCAAGTCTTCAGGGGTGCCCCCACGGTCACCAGACTGAGGGATAGATAGATAGATGGGTCAACTATGACTGGTGACGTGGACGACACGCTCATACTTAGTGAACATGCGCAGAATATCAAGTCGTCAAGTCGTCAAAAACACTTTAATCATCCCCTGAAGGGCAATTACAGTGCCGACAGGCATATTGACAAAATCATAATCAAAAGACACAAGATAGCTATATTTCATATTGTGTTCAAACATTCTAAGATAACTTCAAATTAAAAAAAAAATCACACTTACACAGGCACGCACACAGGACACATACGCGCGCGCGCACACAACACACACACACACACACACACACACACACACACACACACACACACACACACACACACACACACACACACACACACACACACACACACCCTAAACACAAAAGCAATGTAGGAAAACAATGTTATTAAGACCATTGACTAGAAAAGACATATATACTACTATTTACGCATGTACGCACGCACTTGCACACGCACACGTACACGCACATGCATGCACGCTTGCACGCGCTTCTTCTTCTTCTTGCATACACATTAAATACCCCAAACAAAACAAAAATAAAGACAACGAAACAACCCGTTCCGCCTTTTGGAAGAGTAGGATATTTTGCGCAGGTAGGAATGGGTAACACAGTTAAAGACAGACAAACAAAACAAAAAACACAACGCATGCATATCATATGTGTCATGTTGAGACACCATCCCCGAAGTCGGAATGCGGCTACTGCCTAAATAGTGGGTTAAATAAAAGGTTGCATACGCAAAAAAAACAACAAAATTCACCATTGGTGAACCTCGAAGCTCTAACTGAGGAACGGAAATAAAAAAAACTAAAACAAAACGCCCCACTTATTTCACCATGGACATTAACCCCCGAAAAAAACAATACCCCCTCCCCTCCACCAACCCAACCAATATATATGTATATATATAATTATACACACATTTACATATATGTCTGTTTATACATATGTGTAATATATATGAATAAAGAAATATATATGTATATATATATATGTATATATATATATATATATATATATATATATATATATATATATATATATATATAATATATATATAATCATACACCTCCTCCCCTACCTGCACACACACACAGACACAGACACAGACACAGACACAGACACACACACACACACACACACACACACACACACACACACACACACACACGTTCCAGCTGGTACTAAATTCGGCAGTCACGGTATCCAAACTAAACAATCAAGAGGCGGTGTTCGCAAAAGAGAATGGCCCCTAGTTCAGTTTTGATACCCCCTCTGTGCAGTATAACGGACCCCCCCCCCCCCCCCCCTTCTCAAGAAAAGGACCCCCCCCCCAAACCCATCTTTCCTTTTTTACATACATAGGTAAAGGTAAAGGTAAAAAAAAAGAAGTGTGTGTGTGTGTATGTGTGTGTGTGTGTGTGTGTGTGTGTGTGTGTGTGGTGTGTGGTGTGTGTGTGTGTGTTTTCTTATTTATTTATTTATTTATTCTTTTATATGGAGGATAACAGAATAAGCAATCATGTGCTTTTCTTCATCCGGTCCCCGTGTGTGTGTGTGTGTGTGTGTGTGTGTGTGTGTGTGTGTGTGTGTGTGTGTGTGTGTGTGTGTGTGTGTGTGTGTGTGTGTGTGTGTGTGTGTCTGTGTGTCTGTGTCTGTGTCTGTGTCTGTGTGTGTGCGTGAGTGAACATGTATGTGTGTGTATGCGTTTGTGCGTTTGTTCGTACGTGTCTGTGTGTTGTGTGTGTGTGTGTGTCTGTGTGTGTGCACGCGTGCGCATGTGTGTGTGTGTGTGTCCGTGAGCGTGTGTGCGTGTGTTCTAAAATTGCCTCCTTTTAATTGGTTTGTCTAAACATGTGGTTTAAAACTGCCAAATGGTTTGTTATTTCTGATTGTGCAATCTTAGTTTGGTTTAGGGGAGTTAGGGTGGGGGTGGGGTATCCTTTTCAGATTTGTATTTGTTTGTGTTTCTTTTTTAAGGAGGGGGTGATTGTTTGCTGAATTTTCGTCGTTGTTTTTTTTCACTTGAAAATGTTGTTGTGTTTTGACATGAGGGTTTTGATGGTTGTTGGATTTGTTTTGTTTATTTATTTATTTATTTATTTATTCATTCATTTCTTTATTCATTTATTTATTATTTATTTATTTATTTGGGGGGAGGGGGAAGAGAGGGAGTGAAGGAAATGGGTATAAATACTTTAGAGTTGTTGTTTTTATTGTTGTTTAAGGGAATCTATCTCTTTCCTTGGTTTCTTCTTCTTCTTCTTCTTCTTCTTCTTCTTCTTCTTCTTCTTCTTCTTCTTCTTTCTTTTCTCTCTCTCTTTCTTCTTCTTCTTCTTCTTCTTCTTCTTCTTCTTCCTTCTTCTTCTT
>CM060334.1:16514875-16528469 GCA_030674155.1 Stramonita haemastoma | reverse complement strand
AAGTTTTCCCATTTTAAAAATTTCTTGGTTGCTTATATGGCTATGGTTCCCAAAAATTTTTGCCGGGATCAATTCTATTTTTCCTCAAGTTCTTTTTACTTCTGCTAAAAGTTTAAGTAAATGGAACATCACTTTTTCATGTTGTAAAGACGACGGACCCCAGCCACCAAAATTTTTTTGTTAGGAAAAAAAACTTTGTCCAGCTTTTGATACCATTCAGAAAAAAAGGGTTTCCTTGTACAGGAAGGAAAATTTTTTTCATTTTTTCCCTTAACAAATATAAAACGGCGTTCCTCAAATTTTCTTCTTTTCTCTTTTTCCTCCTCTCCCCCCTCTCCCCTCTCTCTCTCTCTTTTCCCCTTCTCAATATGTAACTCACAAAAAAAAAAAACACAAACCAAAACAACACAACCAACACAAACAATCACACACACACCACACCAAAAACACACACCCAAAAAGAGAGAGAAGAGTGGAACCCCGGGGGTAATCGAAAATGGGAACAAAAGGAAAAGAGGGAATTGGAAAGGAAAAGGAACCCGGCCCCAGGGCAAAAGTAAACAAAAATGCAAAGGGGAGGGGAGAGAGAAGGGGAGAGAGAGGTGAGAGTTTAGGTGGAAAGAGGAGATGAGAGGGGGGAGAGAGAAAAGAAGGTTTTAAAAGGGGAGGGGAGAGGAGAAGGGGGGCCTCACTGATATTTTGTTTATAAATTTTGCAAACCAAACTGACGTGTTTTTTTAACTGTGAAGTTCTGCTGTTTCCCGAAAACCATCTTGATCCTGTGTTGGCAAAATGGGGGGCCCTCTTCCGCAAGGAGATTTGGTTTTAAAACACCTCTTCATGCACTAGTTTTATATTTCTTATTTTCTGGGGGTTTAAATTTTGAAATTCCTTCTTATGTTATTCTTTTCTGTTTTTCTTTGTGTGTTTATTTGTCTAAACTATCAAAATTTTCCAAATAACTAGCGCACGAAAGTCAGTTTTCCCCCTTTCAGCCCTTTAGTTGCTATTTTTTAAACCCTCCCCCTCCCAGCCAGATGGGGCCAGCTTGGGGCTAAAATTTTAGCAGGAACTGCCACCTTTGATAGGGAAAAAAAATAAAGGGGGTGCTATTGACTGAAATGACGTTTTTCAAATTTTTGCGCTGGGGAGCAATCATTCCCTTTATTTTTAAATGATAATGAAGGGAAAGACCCCCTGATCTTTTTTTAAATTTTGCAATCACTTATAAAATCCTTAAAAAGATTTTTAAACCGGTGGGCAAAGAACTCAAGTGAAAATGGAATTCCCCCTGTCCTTTTATTTATCCCTTTCTGCAGGGAAAAATTTTAATTGTTTGTCATGGTTTCTTGCTGAACGCTGCAGTGTTGTCTTGGAAAAAAGCTTTTAGACAAAACCCGTTGTCGTAGAGGATGGTGGGTTAAAATTTTAATTTTTGAAATTTAAGGGTTTCAAAAACCCCTTTCCAAGGGGATGGATTTTAAAAAAACAATGGGGGCGCTTTTAATTTTAAAAACCAAATAAAAGAAAAAAAATTTAAAAACAAATCTGTTGTTGTTAGGCCAGAGCGCCAACCCCTGAATAAAATTTCCCAAATGAACCCCAAACCCGGAAAGCCGACCCTTTTGGCTGGGGCCCCCATGGCGGCCCAAATTTAAAGACAGCCCCCAGCAGGGAAATGCTGGCCCTTTTATGGTGGGCACATAGTAAGCTGGGGGGGTGGTTGTGTGGTCCAATTTGGAAATGATTACGTTTCGAGTAGCGCAAATGAGAGCTGCAAATTTCTTAAAATCTTCAGTTATGCATTTTTTGAATAAAGAAATAAAAAAAGATAAAATTTAAAAATATTGATTTTCACAAAACCTAAAAATTTAATTTAAAGCTCTGTTTTTTGGGGTAAAAAAAAAATATTTCTCTGTGCGCGGACAGTACTGATTCCCCCAGGACTCCCCAAAAAATGACCCCCCGGGCTGCAGGTAACTGTGAGCCGTATCAATACAAAACATTTTAAACACCAGCCCGGTTTAAAAGTCAAGGGTTTCCCCCAAATTACCCCAAGATTTTAACCCGGTTGTGCTTGATAAATTTATGAAAATTGTTAAAAAAACCCCCTTTTTTTTTTTTTTTTAAAAAATTGTTAAGGTTTTTTGGCCTTTTTTTAAAAAAATTTTTTTTTTTTAAAAATTTTTTGGGGAAAAAATTTTTTTTTTTAAAAAACCCAAATTTTGGGTATTTTTAAAAAATTTTTTTTTTTTTTCCCCCAAATAAAAAAAAAATTTTTTTTGGGTTTTTTGGGGGGAAAAAAATTTTTTTTTTTAAAAAAAATTTAAACTTCGGGGGCCCCCCCGGGGGTTTGGGGGGGGTTTAATTTTTTTTTAAAAAAAAGGGGGGTTGGGGGGGTTTGGGGGTCTTTTGGGTTTTTTTCCCCGGGGCCCTTTTTGGGGGGGGTTTTTTTAAAATTTTTTTTTAAAAAAAAAAGGGAAAAAAAATTTTTAAAAAAGGGTTTAAAAACCCAAAAAAACCTTTTTTTTTAAAAAAAATTTTTTTTTTTTAAAACCAATAAAAACCCCCAAACCCGAAAAAAAGGGGGAAGGGGGGGTTAAAAAACCCCCTTCCCCCCCCCAAAAAAAAAATTTTAAAACCCCCCAAAAATTTTCCCCTTTTGGGGCCCGGAAAAAAAAAAATTTTTTTTAAAACCTTTTTTCCCCCTTTTTTTTGGGCCCCCTTTTAAAAGGGGAAAAAAAAAACCCCCCCAAAAAAAAAAAACCCTTTTATTTCCGGGGTTTTTTTTTAAAAAAGGGGGGACTTTTTTTAAATGGGGGAAAAAACCCCTTAAATTTTGGGGGGGGGAAATTGGGGGGGTTTTTTTTAAAAGCCCAAAAAAAAAAATTTTTTTTTCCCCCCCCAAAAAACCGGGGAAAAAAGGGAAAAAAAAAAACCCCCCCCAAAAAAAAGGGGGGTTTTTTAAAAAGGGGAAAAAAAAAAAGGTTTTTTGGGCCAAAAACCCCTTTAAAAAACCAAAAAAAAAAAATTTTTTTCCCCCCCCCCTTTTTTTTTGAGGGTTAAAAAATTTTTTTTGGGGAAAAAAAAGGGGGGGGGGAAAAAAAATTTTGGAAAAAAGGAAAGGGGGGGGGGGGGGGGGGGGGAAAAAATTTTTGAAAGGTTTTTTGGGGTTTTTAAATTTTTTTGGGGGAAAATTTTAAAAAAAAACCCTTTTTTTTTAAAAAAAAAGGGGGGTTTTTTTTTTTTTTTTAAAAAAAAAGGGGGATTTTTTTTTTGGGGAAAAAAAAAAACCCCCCCGCCTTTTTTTTTTTTTTTTTTTGGGGTTTTTTTTTTTTTTTTTCCCCCTTTTTTTTCCCAAAAAAATTTTTTTATTGGGGGTTTAATTTTTTAAAAAAATTTTTTTTTTTGGGGGGTTTTCCACAAAACCCTTTTTTCTTTAAATTTTTTTCCCGGGGGGGGGGGTTTTTTTTTTTTTTTTTTTTCCCCTTTTTGGGTTTTTTTTTTTTTCCCCTTTTTTTTCTTTAAAAAAAATTTTTTTGGGGGAAAAAATTGGGGGGGGAAAAAAAAAATTTTTTTAAAGGGAAAAAAACCAAGGGGTCCCTTTTTTTTTTAAAAAAAGGGTTTTTTAAAAAAAGGGGGAAGGGGGGGAAAAAAAAAAAGGGGGGAAAAAAAATTTTTATAAGGGGTTTTTTTTTTTTTGGGGGTTTTCCCCGGGGGGGGGGGTTTTTTTTTTAAAAAAAGGGGGTTTTAAAATTTTTTTTCCCTGGGAAAAAAAAAAAAAAGGGGAAAAAAAATTTTTTTTTAAAAAGGGGGGGAAAAACCCCCAAAAAAAAAAATTTTTTAAAAGGTTTTAAAAGGGGGGGGCCCTTTTTTAAAAAATTTTAAAAAAAAAAAAATTTTTTTAAAAAATTTTTTTTTTTTTTCCCCCCCCGGCGGCCCCCCTTTAACCAAACCCTTGGGGCCCGGGGGGGAAATTTTGGATCGAAAAAAAAAATTTTTTTTTTTTGGGGGGGGAAAAAAAAAGAGGGGGGGTTTTTAAGGGGGCCCCCCAAAAAGGGGGAAACCCCCTTTGGTTTTTAAAAAAGGGCCCCCCGGAAAAAAAAAAAAACCCCCCTTTAAAAAAAAAATTTTTAAAAGGATTTTTTTAAAAAAACCCAAAATTTTTTTTAAAAAAAAAAACCCCCCCCCCAAAAAAAACCAAAAAAAAAAAAACCCCCTTTTTCCCCGGGACCAAAAATTTTTTTAATTTTTTTTGGGGGTTTTTTTCCCTTTAAAAGGGTTTTTTTTTTTAAAAAGGGTTTTTTTTTCCCTTAAAACCCAAAAAAAAAAAAAAATTTTTTAAAACAAAAAAAAAAAAAATTTAAATTAAAAAAAAAAATTTGAAAAAACCCCCGGGCCTTTTTTTTTTTAAAAAAAAATTTTTTTTTTTTCCCCTTTTTTTTTTTGGGGGGGGTTTTTTTTTTTTTTTTAAAATTTTTTTTTGGGAAGGTTTTTTTTTTTTTAAATTTTTTTTGGGGTTTTTTGGGGGGGAAAAAAAAATTTTTTTTTTTCCCGGGGGAAAAACCCCCCCAAAAACCCGGGGCCCAAAAAAGGTTTTTTCCCGGGGAAAAAATTTTTTTTTCCTTTTTTTTTTTTTTTTTTTTCCCCCCCTTTTCCCCTTTTAAGGGGGGGGTTTGGGGAAAAAAAAACCTTTTTTTTTTAAATTAAAAGTTTTAAAAAAAATTAAAAAAAAATTTTTCCCGGGGAAAAAAAAATTTTTTAAAAAAAAATTTTTTTTTTTTCGGGGGGAAAAAAAAAAAAATTTTTTTTTTTTTTCCCTTTTTTCCCCTTTTTTAAAAAAAAAAAATTTTTTTTTTTTTTTGGGGGGGTTTTTTTATTTTTTAAATTTTTTTTGGTTTTTTAAATTTTAAAAAAAAAAAATTTTTTTTTTTTTGGGGGCCCCCTTTTGGTTTTTAAAGAAAACCCCTTTTTTTAAAAATTTTTTTTTTTTTTTTTTTGGGGGGATTTTTTTGGGGGTTTTTTTTTTTTTTTTTTTTTTGGGGGGGAAAAAAAAAACCCCCAAAAGGGGGTTTTTTAAAAAAAAGGGAATTTTTTTTTCCCCGGGGGGAAAAAAAAAAAAAACCTTTTAAAAAAAAAACCCCCCCAAAAAAATTAAAAATTTAAAAAGGGGCCCCCAAAAAACCTTTTTTTTTTTGGGGGTTTTTTTAAAAAATTTTAATTATTTTTTTTTTCCAAAAATTTTTTTTTTTAAAATTTTTTTTTCCCCCAAAAAAAAAACCCTTTTTTAAAAAATTTAAAACCTTTTTTTTTAAAAAAAATTTTTCCCCCCAAAAAAAGGGTTTTAAAAAACCCGGGGGTTTTTTTTAAAAAAAAAAAACCCCCCCCCCGGGGGGTTTCCCCGGGTTGGGGGAAAAAATTTTTTTTTTTCCCCCTTTAAATTTTTTTAAAAAACCCCCAAAAAGGGGAAATTTTTTCCCCCCCTTTAAATTAAAAAATTTTTTTGGGTTTAAAAAAAATTTTTTCCTTTTTTTTTTGGGGGCCCCCCGGTTTTTACCCTTTTTTAATTTTTTTTTTTTGGGGTTTTTTTTTTTAAAATTTTCCTTTTTTTTTAATTTTTCCCCCTTTTAAACCCCCCCAAAAAAAAAAAAGGGGCCCCTTTTTTAATTTTTTTTTTGGGGGGTTTTTTTTAAAAAAAATTTTTTTAAAACCCAAAAAAAAAAAATTTTTTAAAAAAATTTTTTCCCCTTTTTTTTTTTTGGGGGGGGGGGGTTTTTAATTTTTTCCTTTTTTTTTTTTTTGGGGGGGGGGGGTTTTTTTTTTTTTCCCCCCTTTTTTGGTTTTTGGGGGGTTTTTGTTTTTTGGGGGTTGGGGGGGGGGGTTTTTTTTTTTTTTGTTTTGGGGGGGGGCCCCCCCCGGGCAAAAAAAAAACCGGGTTTTTTTTTAAAAAAATTTTTTTTAAAAAAACCAAAAAATTTTTAAACCTAAAAAAACCCCCTTTTTTTTCCCCCCCCCTTTTTTGGCAAAAATTTTAAGAAAAATTTTTTTAAAAATTTTTTTTAAAAAAAAAAAAATTTTTTTTTTTTAAAAAAACCCCTTTTTTGGTTTTCTTAAAAAAAAAAAATTAAAAAAAAATTTTTAAAAAAAAAAAAATTTTTTTTGGGGGGGGGGGGGTTTTTTTTTTTTGGGCCCCCCCGGAAAAAAAACCCCCATTTTTTAAAATTTTCCCGGGGGGTTTTTTTTTTCCCCAAAAAAAACCCCCCCCTTTTTGGGGGGAACCCCCCCTTTTTGAAACCCCCCCCCAAAAAAAAGGGGGCCCCCAAAAACCCCTTTTTTTCCGGGGGAAAAAAATTTTTTAAATTAATTTTTTCCCCCCTTTTTTTCCCCAAGGGCCCCCTTTTTTTGTTTTTTTTTTTTTTGGGTTTTTAAAAAAAACCCCCCAAAAAAAATTTTTTGGAAAAATTTTCCCCTTTCCCCTTTTTTTTTAAAAAAAAAAAAGGGGAAAAATTTAAAATTTGGGGGTTTTTTTTTTTTTTTTTTCCCTTTTTTGGGGGGGAAAAAATTTTTTTAAAATTTTTTGGGTTTTTGGGGGCCTTGTCCTTTTAAAAAAAAATTTTTTTTTTTCCGGGGGGGGGTTTGGGGCCTTTTTTTTTTTTATTTTTGGTTTTTTTTTTTTTAAAAAAATTTCCCAAATTTTTTTTTTTTGGGCCCCCAAAAAAAAAAAAAATTTAAAACCGGGGGAAATTTTTAAATTTTCCCCCCCCTTTTTTTTGGGGGGTTTTTTTTTAAAAAGGGGGTTGGTTTTTTTTTTTGGGTTTTTTAAAAGGGGGGGGGGGTTTTTTTTTTTTTTCCCCTTTTTTTTTTTTTTTGGGGGGGCCCCAGTTTTTCCCCTTTTTTTTTTTTAAAAAAAAGGGTTTTCCCTTTTTTTTTTTTAAAATTTTTAAAACTTTTTTGGTTTCCAAAAAAATTTTTTTTTAAAAAATTTAAAAAAAAAATTTTTTTTTTTTTTTTTAAAAAAAAGGGGAAAAAATTTCCCCCAAAATTTTTTTTTCCCCCTTTTTTTTAAAATTTTCCCAACTAACGGGGGGTTCTTGAAAAAGCCTTTAGGTTAAAGGTTTTTTAAAAACCTTTTTTTTCCCCCCCTTTTTTAAAAAAAAAAAAAAAAAATTTTTTTTTGGGGTTTTAACTATACCTGTTTCCATTTTCATTTATTTCAACCCCTTTCCAAAGTTTTATGATGACATGTTTCCCTTTTCATGGTCACTTTATGGTTTCCACTTTTTTTGGGGAAAAAGAAAACATTTCCATTGGGGACTTAACTTATTAACATTTCCTTTGGGAGTTTAAAGTTGGAAAACCCATTTTCCATTTTTATGGTTAAAAGGGCCCCTTTTCCGTTCAAGAAAAATTTGGGGGTTTTCACTCGTCTGCTCTTTAAAAATTTTAAAATTTTTGGCAGCAGGGAAAGGGTTACGAAGTAGATGATGTGCTTAAACAAAAGGGGAATATGACAAACCTTTACAGTGAGCCCAAAAGCAATGAGGAGTAGTGGTCCTTGAGCGCCCGACAAGATTTTCCTTCCTTTAACTGTTCATGCTGTTTTTCCCTGTTTATGGTGACTTGTACTTTTTAAAATGGTATTTGAAGTTTGTACCCCATGTCCATTTTAAAGGTGAAACAAATAAATTTTTTTGTATAGCTAGCTTTCTAAAAAGGTTTTTTTCTTAGCTACTACACTTTCTGTTCCATTCTACAGAAAAGTTCAATCTACAATAATCAAGCATGGAAAAAATACAAAAAAACTAATTCAATTTCTTTTTAGGGTAAAATATTGGGGGGTGCTGCCCCCGGTTTCAGAAACCCCCCCAGAGCAAACAAAAATTTGTGCTGGAATTTCCCGTTTATCTACCATGTTCAAACGGTTTAAGCATTAAATCTTGAACCACCTCACGGAGAGTGGCAAAATACACATCTTAACCATGTTTGGGGTATCAGTGGTGATTGTTCAGAGGCCATTTTCTGAGTATCACTTTACATGGGAATAAACACCTAACGTCGAAAATGTTTCACCTAAAAGTAAACTTTAAAAAATCTACTGGCAGCAAGTCATAACTTAAAACTAGCAAATGGTACATATTTCATTCATCCACAGAGTGGTACAAAGCCAGAAATGCTATATTAGTTCACGCAAAGATACGCTGCCTTAAACATTGTCTCAAGTACACCAAAAACCTGTTAGTAGAAGCAGCAGAATATAAACAGATGTAAGGACCTCCAGTACGATGCCTGTACAATCTCACAAAAGGAATCCAAATAATTTATTCACATATTATGGTACTCAATTACATGCCAGAATATTTGGACTGCTCTTAACAGGAAGAACACCAGTTACCATAGTATAGTACCGCCAATTTCTTTTCCTTTTTCTTAACTATGTATAGAAGATGTTTCCATAAAGTTTTTTTTAATACTGTGGTTTGCCAAAGAAGCTTGTAGCTGTGAGTTCTTTCAAATGTACTGAAAGCATGAAACACTCGAGACGTCACTTTATTATCATCTCTTCCAATAGATCGTCATCCACCCATTAGAACTCGACATCCGGATACCTAAAAAGTCTAGCTTTCAATTGGAGCTGCGCCCTAGCCCTCCTGCATTGTAGATGAGTAAGAATTGACTTCCTGACCACTGAACCATCCACTGTAGGCTGAAACAGTACGTTTACTGTCTTGATAGCCAGCCAGCCTTGTGTGTAAATATGACAGTATCAGAATGATACAGGAACAAGAGAATTGGCTCGTCGAAAATGATGACCCGTCAAAACAGACCAACCAAACCACAGTGAAAGATCACCTCCAACATTCGGCCACTAGGTTCGTTAATATCAATGGGCCTTTGCAAACTGCTTCACTGTCGGAAAAAGCTGCAGAACAAGGCTGCACGTGACACTGGTGCCGTCAGAATTAGAGGCAAAAGGAGACCAGTACTGGGAAAAGAAGAAGCAGCAGCTATGCAGGGTGAGTATAAGTCCATGTCAACATCTTTGGTGTCTGAAGTTCCTCAAAGATGTCTCCCCCTCTCGTCCTCCAAAACGACATGAAATAAACACATAAAAAACAAGATAGGGATGGGCGAAAGAGAAAAAAACACTTCTGTTTATCAGGTTCATTCCTTCTTGTTGGCTTTTCAGCAGCTTTAAATGATTAGTTAATGAATAAATAGGTCATACAGATGAATAAAGCATCAAAAACTCATTTGACTGAATATTGAAGGCAGAAAAGACTAATTATAGAGGAAGATACAGAAAAGGAAAATGGTGATTCTGTGTGTGTGTGTGTGTGTGTGTGTGTGTGTGTGTGTGTGTGTGTGTGTGTGTGTGTGTGTGTGTGTAGTGTGTGTGTGTGTATACGTGCGCGCGTGCGCGCGCGCGCGTGCTCGCAGGCTTACTTACAAATACACACACACACACACACACACACACACACAACACACACACACACACACACACACACACACACACACACTTATTACAGAACACCAAACAACTCCCAGTATTTCTCTACATATCTCACAGTAGTAGACAGAAAGATAAATACAGGAAAGCAATTATTGTTAAGACAAAATACAACAGTACCCCCTACTTTTATTAGTAAATTTCACTTTTGACTGTTTTTCTGTAAATGTAAGTGACCGTATGGTTATTTCTGCAAATTCCAGCTGCTATTGTTGTCGAAGTAATGTCTACCATAATACCTCTATAACTGCTATCTTTCTGTCACATTTAAAGCATCTCAATTACATTCTCTTTCAAAAATGAACAAAGAAAATCAACACTGACAGATTGTACTAATTTTTTTCGGAAGCAAAAACTTTTATACTGAATAACAAGGTGACATTAAGAAAGCAACACAGCAAAAAGACACGGATAGAAAATTAGGATTTCCTAACTCAATTTCCCGAAGGTGGGGTTGCTATTTATACTGACAGGCCCCCAAACCATTTCTACGGGGGTGGACGCTGATTTTGAACCCCTAGATAAAAATCTGTGAACATTGATTTGTTCTTCCAGGAGGCTGCCTCTAGGATCTGACAAATCTAGAGAGTATGAAAGCAGCTGTCAAGGAAGAGAGAACCTGACTTCGTGTCCCTGAGTATAAGCAAGTGTCGAACTGGTGCCAAATACTTGATAAGCAACAGTTTGAGATTCAGCTATCCAACACGAACTTGTGTTTCCTGTGATAACAACATAGTGCCTTTCTTTCGAGTCAAGGTTAGAGGCTTCCTCTGCTACTGGTAACCATGTAACCCAGTATACCTGCCACATGTGGGGATTGAACCCAACCCAAAAATCCGACTAGGGGAGGAATGGGCTCCGCCAGGTTTGATTTCCCCAAGACTCACTCATCACAGCTATCAGAATCTCCATACCGGATCGGTCATTAAATCTTTTGCTCAGAAATACAAGCCCTGAAACAAGCTGCCACCATGGTCAGACACCCAAAGATGAATGATGTCAGCAAGTAGTTTTTTTCACTGGTTCCCTGTCAGTCCTACAAGCTCTATTCACTGACAATGTTCCAACGGGAACAACAGCTCCTTACATAAAAAAGCATGTAACGCTGCAATGAATCCCTGGTCACTGTGGCATACCTGGCAATGAACAGACTGATGAACTTGCAAAACAAGGGCCACAGAAAAAACAGTGCAAAAGCAGCCTCACCTTCCATGAAAAGAAGACGATCACCACATCTATGGCCTGACCTAGAGTAGAAAAGGGTGACTACTACACCTCTAAAGCGAAGAACAAGTCATAACTCTAAGACTCCGCACTGGGCACAACAGACTCAACCACCAAATGTCCACAAAGCTGAAACTTGCTCCTTCTCCAGTGTGCCTGTGGTAAAGAAAACCAGACAGGCGAGCACATCCTTCAGAGGTGTCGCTATTCAGCGACCTGAGGAAGAAAGACGTGACCAACAGAGATAACCCTACAGACCAAGCTGTATGGCCCAAGAGAGGAGCTGGAAAAGACATGCCATTATTTTTTCCCAGACACAATAAGTTTATTTTCTTTTCATGTTGTTTGAACACGACATTTTCAAAGAAAGTTTCACCGTTTAACAGACAGATTTATTGATAAACAGAATACAACCAGCTGGCTTTCACAACATGGTAGCCGTGGATTAACACATCATCTTCATCAAATGCATACTTTGACAATCTGGATTGAGCACAGCTGAAAGGTTTGCCATTATAATATATAACTGAACACTGTTGGCCGTCACTCTTTCTCTGTTTAAGGTCCATTCACCTGGAAAGACACCCCCCCCTCTCACTTCACCAAAACCCTTCATTTGATACAATCAACTACAGCCTCAAAATGTACTGATTTCCTACCTGAGACTTTCCCCTCCCATCTGTCATTATGTTTCAACAGCGTCCTTCAACTCCACCACCCTATGTCTACCTAAGCGTGCTCGTGCACACACGTGTATGTATGTGTGTGTGTGTGTGTGTGTGTGTGTGTGTGTGTGTGTGTTTTGTGTGTGTGTGTGTGAGTGTGAGTGTGTGTGTGTGTTTATTCTTTTACATCCAAGATAATGGAGTAAGCACTCGTGTGCTTTTTTACATCCAGTCCCCATGTGTATGCAGTTTTGTAAATCTTGTCAATTGTTCCCACTGGCACACAATGGCCTACTTTTACGAAAAACGGAACAGGATTTAACGTGTGCGCAAAATCCTCTCCGTGTGTTCGCACACGGCGCCTCGGTTTATAGTCTCATCCGAAGGATGCGTGTGTATGTCGAGGGGGGGGGGGGGTTGAGTGTGTGTGCGCGTGCGTGCGTGTGTTGTGTGCTTCCATGCGTGAGTGCATGCATGCAAGTGTACTTGCGTGCGTATGCATAAATTTGATATGTTAATCCTAATAATTATTTGCGGAAGGTTACATGCGTGTAAATGATTTCAAGAAAAGCGTTTCGATTTGTAATACCTTACAAAATATAAGCTCATATAAATTCCATATCTTGTAATGTTCACGATTACATCATCACATAATCCATCACTATTATTATTATTTTTTATTATTATTATTATATATTATTATATGTGTTGTTTTCTTTACTCCAGCTGGCTCCTACTCAGAGTGAGTGTGCTGTGGGCTCCTGGCTAGACTGGGAACATATTGTCGAGTTTCATCCACTTTACGGATGCGAATTTGAGTGTTCAAATCAATAACATTAAATCAAATAAAATTCTTTCCTTTCGAGAATAAAGAATAGGCACTCGTGTGATTTTTTTACATCCAGCGCCCCCCCCATGTTGCTCAAATTTGTCCAACACTCATTCTGTTCAACCTAGAGCCGGTTACCTGTATGTTAGAGAGTTAAGTGTGAGTACAAGTGATAAGAAGGGCTCAGAGCACATGCACTTCCATAGCAGCATTACATCATCCTCATTATCTTAAATAATCATGCATAAAAAAAAAATTCCTCTGATTCGGTGCCTCCAGTTGCTCTGGTCTCATGGGGACTGCACTTTTGGTTTTCCCTTACACTTCTGTTCCTGTTCTGAGTTCAGGTCAAAGGCTTTGGGGTTGGAGGATCACAGGCTACGGTCGCTGGAAGGACATTGTGGTGGTCGCAACCTCAGGTGGGCGACTCAGTCTGGCTCCGCGACTGAGTTATACTGCCCTGAGTACGGGGCTTAGTAGTTGATTTATTATTTATTTATTCATTTATTTATTTATTTATTTATTCACTTATTCATTTTTTTTTATTTAGTTATTTATACATTCTTTTACATCGAGAATAAGGGAATAAGCACTCATGTGCTTTTTACATCCAGTACCCGCATGCACTTTGTAAATCTTGTCCTCTGTTCCCACTGACACACAATAGCCTACTCTTACAAAATGTTGGTGTCTCCTGTATGAAAACTCAGTACAGGCACAAATGAACACCACCAAAGTGAACCAACATCAGTGCAGAGCCCCTCTTGCTAGTGGCCCCTTGGCGACCTGATATTGATGGGCTCCCTGTGGACTTCTGGCCCTGAGGATACGACATAACAACTCTGGGTATGGCTGTGGTGTGGAGATTGGAATGAGCGGCGTGGGAACAGCACGACAGGTACATTACAGAAAATGAGGCAGAAAAAGACATTTTCAATTGCTATCTTGCGATCTTCCTTTTACTACTCCAACCCTTCAATAAAAGAGCCTAGTTATATCTGAGTAGGTTGTCAACATTCAATAATACAATATGTTTTATTCAATAATACAAATGTTGTCCTGTCTGTCTCTGATTGCAATTTGGACAAAATGACTTATCCTCGTGTGACCGAAATGATGTGCAAAAAAGAATGCCTCATCACGTAAGCAGTGCTTTAATGACTTTTTTTTTCTTTTCTCCTCCATTCCTCAGCTAGAGGTGTAAGGTTCACCAATTACACACTTTTGCATAATTACGTGATCGTTTTTGCCCACCATGAAGATAGCCATATTCTGACTTCAGGGATGACCAATACAACGTAACATAGGAAACACCTATTTTTTACATTAATTAGTTAGAGCTCTGAGGTTCATCAATGGCGATTT
>CM060334.1:16444875-16512375 GCA_030674155.1 Stramonita haemastoma | reverse complement strand
GGGTTACTGGATTAAAAAAGCACATGAGCGCTTATTCTGTTAACCTCCAAATAAAAGAAGAAATAAATAAATACAAATCTGTTCGTGTGTTAGACCAGAGCAGCCAACACTGAAACTTTCCAAGTGACCCAACAAGAATGCCAGACTTCTGGCTGGAACCCTCATGGCGGCCAAGTAATGACAGCCTCCAGCAGACTGCTGGCCTTTGATGGTGTCACATAGTAAGCTGGGGTGTGGTTGTGTGGTCAATTCGGAGTGATCTACGTACGAGTAGCAGCACTGAGAGCTGCAGTTTCTTAAAATCTTCAGTTATGCATATATGAATAAAGAAATAAAACTGATAACTAAAAGTATAGATACACAAAACCTACATTTGAATAATGCTCTGTTTTTTGTGTAAAAAACAATATTTCTCTGTGCAGCGGACAGTACTGATACCACAGACTCCCAAACCACTGACACCCAGACTGCAGGTAACTGTGAGCCGTATCAATACAACACATTCAAACACACAGCCAGGATGACAAGTCACTGTTTCCCAACTTACCCCAAGATTTTAACTGGTTGTGCTTGATAAATATATGAAATCGTATCATCCTCCACTATAGTACAGTTTATTTTCTTTCTTTTTTTCTTTTTGTTTCTCGCCTAGATCTCAAAGATTCCCTATTGGTGAGGTTTTGCGTATGCAACCGTTTGTACAAGCCATTAAGGTGCTCACATTCCAGTTTGCGATGGAAGAATTTGTTTTTAGCTCATTAGACATTATCCTTTTAATACTGGGGGAGAAAATACTGATCACAGTGGGGGGGGGGGGGGGGGGGGCAGTGATGGGAGTGTGGAAAGTGACCGTTGTTGGTCAGCCACCTGCTGGGTAAAGGGTCAATGAACACTGAACTAGCGATCAGGCATGTTTGTCGTACAGCAGACTACAGATACCATATTAGGGCTGGAATCACGCAAAGAAAAAGGAAAAAGAACTATCAATGACAAATCCAAGAATCAGAAAAATAAAAAAGAAGATGTCACACAGTCTGATATATCACTACATATATAAGAATAAGCTACGAGAGAACATTGAGCAATTTGTCATATAGCTGAGACACTATCTCTTATTATTTGATGGATTCACAATGTGTACATGTCTTGCAATAGAGATTTCTTGTCGTTTTGTCATTATAACGCCATATTTTGTATTAATGTCGAAGCAGGGATTTTTAGTTGTTTCCCCGGTTACCGCCATTTTGAACAAGCCTGTTTATTGTAACGGATTTTTCATTGTTTGTCTGCTGAACACAAAATTGTGTGTGCCTGTAGAAGCGGAATCTTTAAACGTCTGTTGCTGAACGTCACATTGTGTATGCCTATAGCAACAGAGATCTTTAGTTGTTTGTCTCCTAAACACCATGCGTCTGCTTGTAGTAGTGGGGATCTTTAGTTTTTCTGCTAAACACCATGTCTCTGCTTGTAGTAGTGGGGATCTTTAGTTTTTCTGCTAAACACCATGTCTCTGCTTGTAGTAGTGGGGATCTTTAGTTTTTCTGCTAAACACCATGTTCTGCTTGTAGTAGTGGGGATCTTTAGTTTTTCTGCTAAAACCATGTTCTGCTTGTAGTAGTGGGGATCTGTAGCTGTTTGTCTACAGAACGCAATAACGTGCGTAATCTATTACAGCAGGGATCTGTAGCTATTTCCATAACGCCATATAGTGTATATATCTATTACAGCCGGGATGTGTAGCTGTTTGTCTAAAGAACGTCATATAATTTATATATCTATTACAGCAGAACAGGCCACAGCAGGCAGGAGAACAGGCATACAGTGGACCTTCACAAGGCAGCTGGAAGACCTGGACGTCGCAGACGACATCAGCCTTCTCTCCCACAGGCACCAAGATGCACAAGAGAAGCTATGTCATGTTGCGGAAGAAGCCGAAAAGATCGGCCTCCAAATCAACATCAGGAAGACGGAGGTTATAAGGGTAAACAAACAAAACCCAGCGCGACTACACCAAGAAAATATCAAAGAAGTCGACAAATTTACCTACCTGGGGAGTGTTGTCACTAAAGATGGGGGGACGGATGAAGACATCAAGTGCCAAATGAATCAAGCCCGTCATGCCTTCAACACACCTTCGCCCAATCTGGAGATCAACAGCCCTCTCACTCCACAACAAGATCCGGATATTCAACACCAACGTCAAGTCGGTCCTACTGTATGGCTCAGAAACCTGGAGGGTAACAAAGACCAACACCCACAAACTCCAGACATTCACCAACAGATGTCTTAGGAACATTCTTGGTATCAGGTGGCCAGAAGTTGTCTCAAACGAAGAACTATGGGACAGGACCAGACACGCTCCAATCGAGACGGAGATTAAGAAAAGGAAATGGGGATGGATCGGCCATACGCTCCGCAAGCCTGCTTCAGATGTCAACAGGCATGCCCTTGACTGGAACCCACAAGGGAAGCGGAGAGTAGATCGACCAAAACAGACCTGGCGCAGAAGCATTGAAGCAGAGACGAAGGCAGCCGGAATGACGTGGGCCGAGCTGAAGAGGATCTCCCAGAACCGAGTCCGTTGGAGGAGTGCTGTTGTGGCCTTTTGTTCCCAAGGGAACCCACAGGCATAAGTCAAGTAAATTACAGCATAATGTGTATATATCTATGACAGTAGGGATCTGTACTTGTTTGTCTACAGAACGCCATAACGTGTATATATATCTATTACAGCAGGGATCTGTACTTCTTTGTCTACAGGACGCCATAACGTGTATATATCTAGTACAGCAGGGATTTGTACTTGTTTGTCTACTGAACGCCATAATGTGCATATTTCTATACAGCAGGGATCTGTAGCGGATTCTCTGCTGAACGCCATAACGTGTATAATAATATATGGAATTTATATAGCGCTCTATCTTGCAAGGACAAATCAAAACGCTGATATCTATCTTATATCGTATAATTTATATCTATTGAACAGGGATCTGTAGCTGTTTGTCTGCTGAACGCTACACTGTGTTGCCTCTTGTAACAGAGATCTTTTTGTTGTTTGTTCAACGCTGTCTTGTATATGCTCGTTGTGACGAAGATCTATAGTTCTTTCTCTGGTGAACACCATATTGTGTATTTCTCTTGTGGTAAGGATATCTAGTTACTTTCTGCTAAATATCGTTATTGTGTACAGCTGTAGTGGCAGGGATGTGCATGTCTTACTGTGTTTTACTCTGCTGACAGATGATACAGCATCCGCTGATGCAGCACAGACAGCCGGGGGTAATAGCACAGGTCAGTTATAATCTGTGAAAAGTCCATCTGTATGAATGTTGCTTATACTGGTTTTCTTTTTTTGGATAACTGCCATTTTCCTTTTGAACCATTGTTGACCTTGTTAGCTGGAGGAGAGGGGTGATGGTGAAAACATAAGGGTCACCATCTTTAGTTAGTAAAGTCAATTTAAGTCAACATTCCCAACATGACAATGTGAATGAATGTTTGTAACTGGAGGCAAAATTCATGAATTTCAGATGAAAACTTTTAAATTGTAAATATTCTATTGCAGAAGATAGTGAAAAACTTTGTAAGTTAGACAAGTTTCTATTGTACACAGTATTTTTAATTATATCAAAGACTAGCCTTTTCTTTTGGATTTCTTAGTTATATTTTCCTTCATTTTCCTAAAGCATGTTCTCTCCATTTGAATCTTATAAGCATAATGAGTTACTGGGTGGGTGTTATATTTTTGGTCGAGAATCCAAATCTTCCTTGTAGTCTACATACAGTAAAGCTCAAAACTTTCAAACCAAAGATCTGATTGTGCATTATTGTTTGTGACCATTCTCCAGAAATGAGCATTTCAGTCACTGGATAACATCCTCCAAAATGATCCACTTTGATAATACAAAAATCTTAGTACACGTAATTCAGAAAAGAGCCTTCATATGAATATCGAATGGCACTATTTCACGAATACATAGCAACCATAAAACGACATAACACAATGTAAAAACCAACAGTAGTCACACACATAGTACAATAAGATGCACACGAAATAAAAAATCACAGGACAAAAATGGCAACAGCCACCTGGTAAACCTGATCCGATATGTTAGTGTGGATAGAATTGGCCACGTTGTAAGCTACTGGTTTGTTATTTGTCTCAACATCAATATGTATTTCTCTTTCTGAACGAATGAATACCTAAGTCTATAAGCCAACAGACAACATATGGAGCTCAGATTCTGCTCAAAACAAACCCAATTGGGCAGTTTGATCAGGAACAATAAATATACCAAAATAAAGATAACTTTGAAAATAAGCTAAAGGCTGCCTGGCTCTGTCCAGTATAAATGACAGTCAAGTACTTACCACAATGCCCCTGGTTGTTCTCACTCGCTCTTGATTCCACTGTCACGTCTTCTCTGTTCGTTTCTGTCTATTCTTCTCCAGTCATTTCTTATGCAAGCAGACAGGTTTACCTTTACGTCCACCACGTGACATGATGACAAACCACAAATTTACTTCGTTTTGACTACTACCAGTTGCTAAGCTTACATTCACATCGCTTGGAACTTAATTCGCCTGACCCAGTCTGGCTCATACATCAATTGAATGTCAATTTTATACAGCTAATACTTTTCTGAGTTTCATACATATAACTAATATATCATTTTTATGGGCCTCATGTTTACCGGTCTGTCATAATATAACATATATGAAAATTTACTGGGCTACATGTGTGACCACGTATATTACCGTATGAATGCTTATTCAGGTATAGTGTAACTTTTACATTTAATAGAACTCTCTATGTAACTCTACCGTCCCTTACCATTTTCAGGTCGCGGACCACGTCCAGGTGCCATGAGAAGTAAGCATCTTGTCAATGTTTCTTATTCTTTGCTTCTTTTTTCGTTTGTGTCCGTGCATGCGTGCGTGCGTGCGTGTATGTTACGTGCGCCGATGTGTGTGTGTGTGCGTGTGTGTGTGTGTGTGTGTGTGTGTGTGTGTGTGTGTGTGTGTGTGTGCGCGCGCGCCGCGCACGCGCACGCGCACGCACTACACGCGGGTCCATAAGTGCAAGCAGGTATGGTGCGTGCTTTTAGTTTATCTAACTTTGAGGAAATTTCCTGAACAATTCATTACCATAATATAAATATCCCCTCTACCATTATCACTACCATCATCATCACTGTTGTTGTCATTAGCAGCATATCTCTACCAGTATTAACATTGTTGTATTAATATATTATGCTTCTAAACTCATTCATCATTAACATTATCCATCATTATCATTACAACTACTAACCTTGTCATTATCGCCGTCATCATTATCACCACTACCACTGTCTCTACTAACTTTACCATCACTATATATGCCTCTAAACACACTCGTTCCCTCTTTTCAGGAGCTGGCATGTTCCGCGCTGGGGCTTTGAGGACAATGGCCAGGCCAAAAGCAAGGCCTGCCATGCGTGCTAGGGTACGGTTCACGATGGGGTAACCATCACCGTATGATGAGCACCGCCAATGGAAGTATCCATCCCACCACTCATTGCTCAGCAAACTCGGCCAATCTATGCATCAACGTTTCTGAGATCTCAATATTTGTATTGTCAACACTGAAGGATCGAGTCCACTCAAAATGCATATTATGCGTTTGCTTTTGTACGTAAGATGGCTTGCTGTTAATACTACTACTATTACCATGACTATGATTGTCGGCTGTAACTGCTTCTGTTTGTCTACTGCTCTACCACTACACATACTTCTGCTTACTATTCCTACAACACTACTGACCTCTCCCTCAATTCACTGAGAAATCAATGAGTAGCTGAATTTTTCAGCCAGTGTGTCTTGGGAGTCGATTGCTATTACTGTAAAAACAATGATGACGATGGTAATAAAACTTCAAATAATAGATCTAGAATTATGTTTTGGCTTTTTACTCTCTGTGTGTGTGGAGGAAGGGGTGAATCACGTCGTGTCCTATCGTTTTATGTCTGTGTGAATGCTTGCATGTATGCATGTGCCTTTCTGCGAACGAGTTCTTTTGTGTGTTTTGTCTGCATGCATGTGTTGTGCTTGCATGCAAGTGAACGTCTGTATACATGTTTCTGTGCTGGAATAAATGCAAGTGTAATACACGCCATTCTAGCAAAGTTAAAAACCAGTTCTATGGGATCCTAACCAACACCAAAACATTGCAATAACATAAAACACTTTTACGCTTCTGTCCAAACTATCAGAGCAGCACTGTCAAGCAGTCTTATGGTCATTCTCTCTTGCTATCCAGACAGCCACACAGTCTGGTCAATATGATCAGAGCGTGAAATATATGAACGGCATTTAAATAGAAAAAAACAAAAAAGGTCTGCAATAACCCGCACTCGTACCCTTCAGTAATCTCCTGATAGTTTCTCTTCAAAAAAATGAGAAATCACTTAAGTCAACATTACCAACCAATGAGATTAACAAAGAAAGGCAGATTTCGCTCTGCATTTGTTTGTTTGATAAATATCTACCACACTTTCAATGGCTGACACAGTAAACAAGTTATAGTTGCTCCATAAATATCTAAATTTGAATACTTTTGCCGTCATTTGTCACAGCAAATATTTATAGCCAACCTTGATACAATCCCACCTTAAGATCTGATTTCACATTCATTTTGTCCAACAGTTTCTCCCACTAACGTGTCTGGCAAGTTCTTGCAAAAGCCTTTAGGACTGACACGCTCATAGTGACTTAAACCTTTCTTATTTTCCAGATGACTTGAACCTACCTTGTTCTCAAAGGACAAAAAAGCTATCTCTATTTTCGTGGTGACTTGAACTATACCTGCTTCCATTTTCATGATTTCACCCGTTTCCATTTTTATGATGACATGACATATTTCCATTTTCATGGTCACTTTACTGGTTTCCACTTTTATGGTGACATGAATCATTTCCATGGTGACCTTAACTATTAACATTTCCATGGTACGTTGAAGTTGGAACCTATCTCCATTTTTATGGTTACCCAGCCCCATCTCCGCTTAAAAAAAAAGGACATATCACTCAGTCTGCTCTTTAACATAAGATTTTTAGCAGCAGGAGGCTTACGAAGTAGATGATGTGCTACACAGAATAGGCACTACTGACAGCCTTGACAGTGAGCCAACAGCAAAGAGGATCACTTCGAGTAGCGGTCCTACAGCAGCCCGACACAGATTGTTCCTTCTGAACTGTTCATGCTGTTTCCATGTTTACGGTGACTTGTACTATTTACATGGTGATTTGAAGTTTGTACCTATGTCCATTTTCATGGTGACTCAAATAATTCTTCGTATAGCTAGCTTTCTAAAAGGTATACTTAGCTACTACACTTTCTGTTCCATTCTACAGAACGTTACAATCTGCAATAATCAAGCATGAAAGTACAAAAACTAATACAATCTTCTTTGAGATAACTATGACGGGTGCTGCAGGTTTCAGACCCTTCAGAGCATCAAACATATGTGTGCTGGATTGGCACTGGTTTTCTTTCCTGTTTATCTACCATGCTTCAAACGGTTTAAGCATTCAAATCTTGAACCACCTCACGGAGAGTGGCAAAATACATATCTTAACCATGTTTGGGGTATCAGTGGTGATTGTTCAGAGGCCATTTTCTGAGTATCACTTTACATGGGAATAAACACCTAACGTCGAAAATGTTTCACCTAAAAGTAAACTTTAAAAAATCTACTGGCAGCAAGTCATAATTAAAAACTAGCAAATGGTACATATTTCATCCAGCCACAGAGTGGTACAAAGCCAAAAATGCTATATTAGTTCACGCAAAGATACGCTGCGTAAAAACAATTATTGGACAGAATTCTGTATTAATGAAGTTTCAGAATCCAAGGACATGCATAAAGTTTGGAAGAAAGTTACTGAAATGAAAAACGGATTTCAACTCCCATCGTTTCCAATCAAATTTGAAAAAAAAAACAGATTTCCAAGCATATTTGAAAAAGCAGATGCCTTTGCTACAATGTTTGCAGATAATAGTTCATCCTTAAAGCTTCAATCAGACATCAAAAGTTATGACTCTTCAGAAAAGCTAGACAAATTAGAAAATATGTAATGCGGATTATTTGAATGCTCCTCTTCAATATGATGAATTTATTGAAACCTTAGATTCATTTACTTTTAACAAGACAGCAGTTGGTCCTGATGGTGTATCTTATCAAACGCTGGCCCATGTGCCTTTAAAATGGAAAAGACTACTTTATTCATTTTTCCAAAAGTGTTGGATAAATGGCACTCTTTCCTAATATCTGGAGGCAGTCTATAGTAGTTCCAATCCTTAAGAAAGGTAAGTTGAGGTCATCAATAGATAGTTATAGACCAATTGCTCTTACTTCACATGTGGGTAAAGTAATGGAAAAATTATACATAAGCGTCTGTTTCATTATTGTGAAAAGAATAATGTTATCCCAACTAATCAGGCTGGCTTTCGAAAGGGGAGATGTACTTCTGATCACTTAGTTAAATTAACTCACCAGATTAAAAAACAATTTGCCAGAAGGAAAAGTGTTTTAGCCACATTCTTTGATGTGAAGAAAGCATACGATAGAGTCTGTCATGAAAAATTGTTGCATAAATTGAAGAATATTGGTATCAATGGAATGTTATATAAATATCTCCACAATTTTTTATCTAATAGATCAATCTGCACTAAATTGGGCTCAGCTTACTCATCCTATAAATCTATCAATTTAGGTATACCGCAGGGATCAGTGCTTGCTCCCATGTTGTTTTCTATTCTTGTACATGATCTCCCTAGTTGTTTGTCAACTAATACTCAAGTCGTTCAGTATGCTGATGATATCGCAATATGGATAAATACTTCAGTTACGAAAAACACCAAAAAGAGAGTTACCAATTATGTTGAACATTTATATCAAGATGAATTAAATAAATTCTGTAGCTTTATGAAGGAAAATAAGTTAGAACTATCTGCAGAAAAAAACATGTCTTGTGCTCTTTAATAATGGTAAAAATCCATCAAAATTACCAACCCTAAAATTAGAAGGAACAGTGCTTAAGTATAAACCATATGTAAAATTCTTAGGCGTAATTTTAACTAGAAAGTTGAGCTGGAAGATACACATCGACCACTTAATAACCGAGGCTAGAAAAAGACTGAACTTTTTAAAAGTAATAAGTTTTCAGGCATGGAGTCAAGATACTAAACACTGATACATTTGGCTCAATCTTTAGTACGCTCAAAATTAATCTATGGACAAGAAGTTTATTTTTCTGCTGCAGATTATCTGCTTAAAAAATTACAAAGTTTAGACAGTAAAGCCATAAAGATAGCACTTGGTGTTCCAACACATGCTAACACAGCTAATACTTATAAAGAAGCACATTTGTTATCTCTTTCTGATCAACGAAGATTGGCGGTATCAAAGTACGTGATTCGGAGTCTATCTATTCCAAATTCAGTAAAAGATGAAATACTTATGGATCAAGACACTGATTATCCAAAACGAGCATGCGATATTTCATTTCTGCTGCCAATTAAAAATTATACTAATTCATTAATGAAAGAAATTGGCACTGACATAGCAACGATTCCAAATTTACCGATGGTTCCCCTAATGCCTCCGTGGGAACATATTTCAGCTAGCTTTGACATTGATTACACGGATGTAAAAAAGAATGAAGATCAAAATCTTCTCACTGTCGATGTAAAAAGCCACACTGAATGTAATTATTCCAATTATTTAAAAGTGTACACTGATGGATCTGTATTGGAATCAGGCAGAAGTAGCGCAGCATTTGTGATTCCTGCTTTAAAAGTACAAAAGTCGTTTCATTTAGGAGAACATTTTTCCATTTTTACGTCTGAATTATTTGCAATTTTTATGGCCTTGAAGTTTTTGTCTGATATGGCTCTTGATATTTGCCACATACTTTTTTGTGTTGATTCAAAAGCAGTATTGCAGGCACTAAATAATTGGCAAGGGAAAATAAGGACGGATATTATATTTGAGATTAAATTTTTGATACATTGTATTGCAAGTAGAGGGATTCAGATAACTTTATGTTGGGTCCCTTCTCACTGTGGAATTTATTGGAATGAGTTGGTTGATCCATTAGCAAAACAAGGTGCCTCTGATCGTAGTATTGAAATGTTTGATTCCAATCTTGTATTGTCCTCGTATGAAATTAGTGCAAGATCGATGAATAGAATGCATTCCAAAATGAAGACATCACATTTTGAACGTATTTCATGTTCACGTAAATTAGAAATTTTAATGTATAAACTGAGGTTGAATGCATGGAATACCAAATATTCTAAAAACGTGTCATGTTGCTGTTCTCAACCACTTTCAATCCACCACTTATTGTTTGATTGCCCAATTCTTATTGACCTTTTTAAAAGGAGAGGATTAGATATTAAAAAAAGATATGCCACTGTTCAAGAAGTTTTGTATGACTCTCAGCAGTTCATAACATCAGTTGCTGAGGTTATATATTCTTCCCCAGTAAGATCTCTTCTGTAGTTATAATATATATATATATATATATATATATATATATATATATATATATATATATATATATATATCTTAGAGAGAGAGAGAGAGAGAGAGAGAGAGAGAGAGAGAGAGAGAGAGAGAGAGAGAGAGAGAGAGAGAGAGAGAGAGAAGAGAGAGAGAATGCGGGTGTGTCTATATCACCAAGTAGTGAAGGACGTTAAACAAAAAAACAAAACAAACCAGATACGCTGCCTTAAACATTGTCTCAAGTACACCAAAAACCTGTTAGTAGAAGCAGCAGAATATAAACAGATGTAAGGACCTCCAGTACGATGCCTGTACAATCTCTCAAAAGAAATCCAAATAATTTATTCACATATTATGGTACTCAATTACATGCCAGAATATTTGGACTGCTCTTAACAGGAAGAACACCAGTTACCATAGTATAGTACCACCAATTTCTTTTCCTTTTTCTTATCTATGTAAAGAAAATGTTTCCATAAAAGTTAGTTTTAATACTGTGGTTTGCCAAGAGAAGCTTGTAGCTGTGAGTTCTTTCAAATGTACTGAAAGCATGAAACACTCGAGACGTCACTTTATTATCATCTCTTCCAACAGATCGTCATCCACCCATTAGAACTCGACATCCGGATACCTAAAAAGTCTAGCTTTCAATTGGAGCTGCACCCTAGCCCTCCTGCATTGTAGATGAGTAAGAATTGACTTCCTGACCACTGAACCATCCACTGTAGGCTGAAACAGTACGTTTACTGTCTTGATAGCCAGCCAGCCTTGTGTGTAAATATGGCAGTATCAGAATGATACAGGAACAAGAGAATTGGCTCGTCGAAAATGATGACCCGTCAAAACAGACCAACCAAACCACAGTGAAAGATCACCTCCAACATTCGGCCCCTAGGTTCGTTAATATCAATGGGCCTTTGCAAACTGCTTCACTGTCGGAAAAAGCTGCAGAACAAGGCTGCACGTGACACTGGTGCCGTCAGAATTAGAGGCAAAAGGAGACCAGTACTGGGAAAAGAAGAAGCAGCAGCTATGCAGGGTGAGTATAAGTCCATGTCAACATCTTTGGTGTCTGAAGTTCCTCAAAGATGTCTCCCCCTCTCGTCCTCCAAAACGACATGAATTAACACATAAAAAACAAGATAGGGATGGGCGAAAGAGAAAAAAACACTTCTGTTTATCAGGTTCATTCCTTCTTGTTGGCTTTTCAGCAGCTTTAAATGATTAGTTAATGAATAAATAGGTCATACAGATGAATAAAGCATCAAAAACTCATTTAACTGAATATTGAAGGCAGAAAAGACTAATTATAGAGGAAGATACAGAAAAGGAAAATGGTGATTCTGTGTGTGTATGTGTGTGTACGTGCGTGCGCGCGCGCGCGTGCTCGCAGGCTTACTTACACACACACACACACACACACACAACACACACACACACACACACACACACACACACACACACACACACAGGGGGGCGGATAGCCTAGTGGTCAGAACATTGCGCTGGCAATTTGAAGACCCGGGTTCGAGTCTGGTCGGGAAATTTTCTTCCTGGAGTTAACATCAGTGCTGACTCCACTCTCCCCAAAAGTCCTTCGGATGAGACTTTAAACCGAGGCCCGTGTGCGAACGCACGCAGAACATCTTGCGCACACGTTAAATCCTGTTCCGCTTTTCGTAAGAGTAGGCCATCGTGTGCCGGTGGGAACAGATGACAGGATTTACAAAACTGCATACACACGGGGACCGGATGAAAAAAAGCACGTGATTGCTTATTCTGTTATCCTCGATATAAAAGAATAAATAAATTAAAAAGTAAATAAATAAAATAAATAAATACACACACACACACTTTATTACAGAAACACACAAAACAACTTCTCCAGAGTATTTTTCTCTATTATATCTCACACGTAAGTAGACAGAAAGATAAATACAGGAAAGCAATAATCGTTACAACAAAATACAACAGTACCCCCTACTTTTATTAGTAAATTTCACTTTTGACTGTTTTCTGTAAATGCAAATGACCGTATGGCTATTTCTGCAAATTCCAGCTGCTATTGTTGTCGAAGTAATGTCTACCATAATACCTCTATAACTGCTGTCTTCTGTCACATTTAAAGCATCTCAATTACATTCTCTTTCAAAAATGAACAAAGAAAATCAACACTGACAGATTGTACTATTTTTTTTCAGGAAGCAAAAACTTTTATACTGAATAACTAGGTGACATTAAGAAAAGCAACACAGCAAAAAGACACGGATAGAAAATTAGGAATTCCTAACACAATTTCCCGAAGGTGGGGTTGCTATTTATACTGACAGGCCCCCAAACCATTTCTACGGGGGTGGACGCTGATTTTGAACCCTAGATAAAAATCTGTGAGCGTGGATTTGTTCTTCCAGGAGGCTGCCTCTAGGATCTGACAAATCTAGAGAGTATGAAAGCAGCTGTCAAGGAAGAGAGAACCTGACTTCGTGTCCCTGAGTATGAGCAAGTGTCGAACTGGTGCCAAATACTTGATAAGCAACAGTTTGAGATTCAGCTATCCAACACGAACTTGTGTTTCCTGTGATAACAACATAGTGCCTTTCTTTCAACACAATGAATAGGCGACTCGATTTCATGAAGTTAAGCACTTCCAGATCATTCAATACTCTCAGCATCTGATCTCAAGACACTTTCCTTTCATGATTTACAGCCGGTACCAGTACGTCTAAAGTGGTCATGTCAAAGCTGTGAAAACGCTTTACAGCGTAGTATTTTATAGAACAAAACCGTTTTTACAACAATTTCATTCTGGGTACCATTCCATGTTTTTAAATGATTTATAAATAACTACTTTGATCCATTTCTGTAAATCAAAGAATCAAATGCTTTTAAAGTGGAAAACTTTATCAAATACATAGGAAAGCAAAATATCAGACATTACTAGATTGTGTAGCAAGTATACCTTATTTAGATATGTCCTAAACTGATCACTTCATTGGTCTAAAAGTGCAAAGCCAGTGAATTGAACAATGAGTATCAATGCCGAATTCTTAGCTAAAGAATGCTGCAGTTTTATCAGTGACTCGAAGAGCTGAACATTTCATACACGCACGCACACACGACTTCAATCTGTCAATAATCGAGAGAGAGGGGGAGTAGAGAGAGAGAGAGAGAGAGAGAGAGGAGAGAGAGAGAGAGAGAGAGAGAGAGAGAGAGAGAGAGAGAGAGAGAGAGAGAGAGAGAGAGAGAGAGAGAGAGAGATTCGACCTTAAAAACAAAATCATACAACACGGGAAAAAGATACAAATATAATCCGTCTAATCTCATTTAGAACAAGGGAGGGAGAGAGAGACCGAATGAGAGAGGGAGACACACACACACACACACACACACACACACACACACACACACACACACACACACACACACACACACACACAAATGATTTATAAATGATATATAGATTTCGTTTGGACGCATTCCGAACTAAATTCTGTAAACAAATAATATGTATATGTGGTTCTGATTTATCACCTAAACATGTCATTCTTCATTGTGAAGTGCTTCGACCATATTTTTCCAGCACACTTGTATGTAAGATTTCAAAAATGTCATTTGAACAAATATTGGACAATAATGAAATTATGTTGGAGATAGTTAACTGTTTAGTTAAAAGCCCTGTTGGCAAATTTTTGTAATTGTTCATGCATTAACCTCGTTTAAACTGTTCAATGCCCCCCCCCCCCCCCTCCACCACCCCCTTTTATGCTGATTTCTTTACATGTTTGTTTTTTCCTTTATCTTATGCATACACACTCATAGATAAAGCACATAATACTCACATACACATACGCTCACAGGCGCACACGCACACATACACGCACTTACACACACAACACACACACAACACACACACACACACACACACACACACACACACACACACACACACCACACACTTACGTGCGCGCGCGCGCGCGCGCGCGCGTATTCTTTGAATGTGACACACTTTCATCTTTCTTTTTTTGTGTCTAATATCACTTCGAGTGAACAGACGTTAAACTGAACACACACACACACACACACACACACACACACACACACACACACACACACACACACAACACAAGCGCTCTAGGCAGACAAAGAGAGAACAGTCGACCTGAATCTATGTGCTCAGACCGCAGCAGCTATTTATAAAAACTGAAACATCCTGCCAATGCTGAAAAAAACTGTTATTTTCACCATCAGTCACCAATTTTAAAAGCTCTGCATCTTAATTATAAACTCATCAGCCAGACTACAAAATGGCATTCACACTGGAATATCAAAATAGTCGAGTCATTTCTGATTGGGTCGTCAACATTTTATGATACAATATGTTGTCCCGCCTGTTTCCGATGGCAATTACATCTTGGACAAAATACGTTTATCCTCGTGTGACTGAAATGCCGCGTGAAAATTTTTCTGCCTCGTCACGTTCGCAATGTGATAATGACCAATACAATATAATTATAAAAAAAATTAAAAATAAATTTAAAAAAGGAAACCGCCAAATTTTTTTTTTACGTTCCTCGGTTAGAGTCCGAGGTTCACCAATGGTGAATTTGCACATGTGACTGTTTTACCCAGGTAGCCACACTCCGACTACGGAGATGTCTAAACACACCACAAGCGTGCATGCATTTTCAAAATTTTGTCATTTGTTCCTACATGCAATGGACTATCATTGTAAAAAGCAGATCGAGTTTTAATATGTGTGTGTCTTTGATTTTACGTCTGTACACTTAAAGTGATATTAGACGAAGGAAGGATGGGAGGGGGGGGGGGGGGGAGGGCATTAAGGAGATGAGGGTTTATGGACAAAAAAAAGTGTGTTGGTAATTATGTGCATAAGAAGACTGATTACAAAACTATATAACTAGAAAGTTGCAAAACATGGCATAAGAAACGCAAAACAAAAACATCGAACAAAAAAACAAAAAAACTTTAAAATCTAAAACTGGAAGAGGAACAATTGCAAATTACATGTAAAGGCTGCCGTGAATAAAGCAAAAAGTACATTGTCACAGTAGGGTGTTATAATTTCACAGTCTTCACAGTCGTACTTTAAAAAAAAAAAATTAAAAAAGAGAATACTGGGGATCGCATCAGAGACAATGCTATCTCACACAATAACTTTGGATTAATAAACACTTCTTGCAGAGACTTATCTTGAAATGGTGGTTGGAACTTTTTTAAACCTTGACAATGATACAAAACATGAACATTGGAAAGTTTTTCACCACATATACATTTTATATTTTTGGCAAAGTTTGCTCGAAATGCATTTAATTTCAATCTGGGATTAGAGAAACAATATTTCTAGTACTGGATTTTTGAAAGCCGTACTGGGTACAAAGGATATTCTCAATATCCAGTACTGAACAAGTATGCTGGGGATAGCCAGCCTCTTCATGTTTCTTTTTTACATGTTTCCAGCAAACATTTTGAAGCAAAGCATAACCCTCATGCAGAGAAAGAGGAATGTCTAAAACATTTGAACAACTAGAATGTTTTGCTGCCTTTTTGTCTGCTTTGTCAACCTTTTTTATTGAAATAAAGACCACAGTGAGATGGAACTCAGCAGAAAGTGACATTTGAACCCCTCAGAATGAGAATTAATTTCAGTAATAAGATTATGCCTAACCATCGATGTCGAGTTATTTAGACACTGTAATATAGATTTAGAATCAACGCAAAACAAAATCTGCAAAACAGTATTTGGAAAATCAAGCAGAAAGTACAAAGCCATCAAAATAGCGGTAAGTTCAGCAGTAAAGATGGAATGATTTTTGCCGATATGATAGGACTTTTCAACTTTCAAAGCTGGAATGATAAATGCTGCCCCCGCTTCCTTATTTTCAAGAAGGGACCCATCAGTGTATATCTTAAGATGAGAAGGGTATGTATCTTCTAAGTGTGCATTTGTGTAAGAGCCAAGAATTTCGCATTTTCTTCTTTTTTTAATGAGAGATGGTTGATATCAAAGTATGCTTTCTGAAGTTCCCATTTTGGAACAGGTGTTAAAATAGCGGTGGATTTTTGCCAATCTCTAGGATCAATAGTTGCCTCTTTAAGGATATTGGAAGTATATGTTCCAATTGAAGCAAGAGAAGATATATTTTTAGCTCTGTTGGGAAAGTCTAAGTCAGATCTAATTGAAATTTCCGATGTGATATTGTTTTCAACTGTTGAACTTCTTAAGATATACTTTGAAACGGCTAAATTACGATAATCATCTAAAGGTAATACTCCTATTTCTCTGTATGTTCCTAGAGAAGATGCATGAAACGGAACTCCCAAAACGATCCGGAAAGCTTTACAATCTAGGCTTTGAATTTTGTTCAAAAGGTATCTGGGGGCACTGAAGAATAATTCTTGGCCGTATGTTAGTTTAGAACGAACCAGTGATAATGATAAATGTTTTAGTACAACTGAATCCTGTGCCCATATTTGCTTGCTGATTGCCTTTAGTATATTTAGACTTTTTCTGGCTTTGTTCAAAGCATATTCGATATGACAAAGCCATGTTAATTTTGAAGTAAGTATGACACCTAGAAATTTTACCATAGGCTTATAATCCAGAGCTTTTTCACCAATCTCGAAAACAGGAAGTTTAGGAAGATCAGCACCATTATTAAAAAGCATGACTTGTGTCTTTTCTGTGGAAAGACTTAACCCATTTTCTACCATATACTTATAAATTTTATCCAGCTCAAGTTGACATAACTTTCTAACATAGTTCAAATGTCTTTTAGGTGTTACCTTTTTCATTGCTACCCTTTTCCACATACAAAGGTCATCAGTATATTGAACAAGAACAACATTATCAGATACAGACTCAGGGAGATCATGAAGTAGAATATTAAATAAATAGGGCGCAACCACTGAACCCTGTGGTATACCCATTCGTGGAAACCTAAGTGTAGAATAATTATTACCAACCTTTGTCTGAATGCTTCTTCCTGTGAGAAAACTGCGGAAAATAGGAATAGATAGAACCTGATAATCCAATACGTTTTAATTTATATAACAATCTAGCATGCCAAACTTGGTCGTAAGCTTTGTTTATATCAAAGAAAGTGGCAAGAATGTTCTGTCTTCGTGTTAATTGATGTTTTATTTGGGTAGTCAATTTAACTAAATGGTCTCTAGTACATCACCCTTTTCGAAATCCTGCTTGATTTACTGGGACAATTTTATTTTTATCACAATAATACACTAGCCTATTTAAAACGTCTTTTTCCATAAGTTTTCCTCTGTGTGATGTAAGCGCAATAAGTCTATAACTGTTTGTATCACTTTTTAATTTTGTTTTAGTAGAGGAATAATGATAGACTGCTTCAAAATCATAGGTAGCTTACCTTCTACCCGGCACTGCTGAAATAATTTGTGTAGTAAACGAACCCAATTTTCTGGTAAATGTTTCAACATTTGAAATGTTTTAATGTGTGCACAAAATGTTCTGCGTGATTTCGTACACGGATGTAATCTAACCTGAGGGACTCTCAGGGACTGGAGTCCATACTTATCTCCATGGGGAAATGACCTTGAACGGGTGTCTCGGTGATGGCTCGGACCGCGGCCCTATCCCGGGCCACTAAATGCGAGCACAATAGTCTAACCCTGGCTCAGGCCAAAAGTTGTGTCAAGTATTGATATCAGCTAAGTGTCTAGGCCTGCACTAAAATGTCGTTATGTTGTAGAATGTTGTGTTGAGATTGACTTCAGACATGACAAGCTCTCAACACAACCTGCAGTCTCAGTTAAGGAGAAAAATCCTCTGAAGTCGGACTATGGCTGCCTATATGGCGAGGTACTTGAAAACAGTCATACACGCAAACTTCTCATCCAGTGTACCTCCTATCTCACAGTCATTCACAGGTGGGATGAGTCAGTGCATATTCTGAGTGACCCCAGAGTGTTAAGCTTGGGAACGCACAACAAAAACAATGCTCTAACTACTATGCCTGCCAGCTGCCCTACTATTTAGTTTTAGTACCTGCGTGGAATTACAAACTAAATTAGTGTTCTGACGTGATTTGGTCATATTAACAGTTCCCAATAATTAACAGAGAAGATTTTCATTAGAAAAATAACTGCTGACAAAAGCCTGCTAATTAAACTCAGGACTGGAGCTGAGGGGTCAGACTGCAAAAGTATAAAAAGGGGAGCGAAACTGTGGTGAAGGATAGTTGGTGTTCTGCTCTGGAGAGGTTCACTATCTGACAGCAAACATGGTGAGCTTTTGGTTGTCTAGTGTCTGGTTTCCTTGTGTTCGTCTTTCAAGTCTCTGTCTCTGTTAACCAGCATGAAAAAAACCTATTAAAAAAACTCTCTCTCTCTCTCTCTCTCTCTCTCTCTCTCTCTCTCTCTCTCTCTCTCTCTCTCTCTCTCCCCTCCCTCCCTCCCTCCCTCCCTGCCTTCTTTCTCTCGTTCTTATACAGCATCTGACACTTTAAGGATATTTTTTAACGGATCTGTTCTAACGGCAAAATTATCAGCACTTTTTCTTGATGTTTTAGAATATATGAACTGAAACTACATTATGCTGGAAATGTTAGTCACCAAGACTGAGAAGAAATACTGGTTGAATATTTTACTCATTCTAAATTGTACTCTTGTCTTATCTTCTATTGTGGTGACAGATTTCTATACACAAAAATGTGTATGTTATCCGGGTACACAATGTTTTTGCACCATTTAAGTTTCGAGGAATATTTTTCCATCTCCAAATGATTTCTTTCTTGCATGCCTATGTCTACAAAATTTTCCCAGCAACAATTCTACGCTCTTTCACGTCTGCTGAATGCTCACAGTAAATTCATGAAACATCATTTCATCGTCTTGTCGAAAAGACTGACTAGCGCCCAAACCTTTACTTGGGGTAAATGTTGATTCATGGGGGGAAAACTCAGTCGACTTTGTAATGGCATTCAATCAAATCACTTTTTTCTTGCCAGATGGAGAGTTTCTTTCATTTTCCAATAACAAATCTAAGCAACGATTCCTGGATTTCTCTCTCTCTCTCTCTCTCTCTCTCTCTCTCTCTCTCTCTCTCCCTCTCTCTCTCTCTCTCTCACACACACACACACACACACACACACACGCACACACACACACACACACACACACGCACACACACACATGCACACAAACGCACGCACACACATGCACACACACACACTCCATTGTCTTGTCGAAAAGACTAACCCCCCTATCTCTCTCTCTCTCTCTCTCTCTCTCCCCCTCTCTCTCTCTCTCTCTCTCTCTCTCTCTCTCTCTCTCTCTCTCTCTCATGAGAGAATGAGACAAAAACCTGAGGTTCTGTGAGCGAACGCACGCAGGACATCTTCCGCACACTTTAAAACCGTTTCTGTGTCTAAGATCACTTATTGTGAACAGACGTTAAACTGAACAACAACAACACACACACACACACACACACACACACACACACACACACACACACACACACACACACACCCGATGAGACTATAAACCGATGTCGCGTGCGCGAACGCACGCAGAACATCCTGTGCACACATTAAAGCCCGTTCCGCTTTTCGGAAGAGTAAGCCATTGTGTGCCGGTAGAACCAAATAACATTTATAAAACTGCTTACACACAGGGACTGGATGTAAAAAAAAAACGTGTGCTCATTCCATTATTCTCAAAATAAGAGGATAAATGAATTAATTAAAAATCTCTCTCTCTCTCTCTCTCTCTCTCTCTCTCTCTCTCTCTCTCTCTCTCTCTCCCACACACACACACACACACACACCACACACACACACACACACACAACACACAACACACACACACACACACATACACACACGCGCGCGCACATACACACTTACCCCCCTGAGAGAGATTTGATCTATTCTTTTTTTATATCGAGGATAATGGGATAAGCACTCTTATGCTTTTTTACATCCAGTCCCCGTGTGTATGCAGTTTTGTAAATGTCATCTGTTCCCACCGGCACACGATGGCCTACTCTTACGAAAAGCGGAACAGGATTTAACGTGTGCGCAAGATGTTCTGCGTGCGTTCGCACACGGGGCCTCGGTTTAAAGTCTCATCCGAAGGACTTTTGGGGAGAGTGGAGTCAGCACTGATGTTAACTCCAGGAGAAAAATCTCCTCGACCAGATTCGAACCCGGGTCTTCAAATTGCCAGCGCAATGTTCTGACCACTTGGCTATCCGTCCCCCAGAGAGAGAGAGAGAGAGAGAGACAGAGAGACAGAGATACACACACACACACACACACACACACACACACACACACACAACACACACACACACACACACACACACACACACACAGAAAGAAACAGAGAGAAAGCCTCCCTGATTTTGTGTTTATGATAATTTAGCAAAGCAAGCTGACAGTGTTGTAACTGTGAAGTGCTGCTGTTTCAGAAAACCATCTTGATCCTATGTCTGGCCATATGGGCCATCTCCGCACAGGACGATGGTAATATACATCTTCAGTCACCAGTTTCTATTTTCTTTTTTTTCTTACTCGTTTTGTTTAACTTTTGATTTTCCTTCTCATGTTATCATTTTCATCTTATTTATCTGTCTCTCTCTCTCTCCAAATATCTATCCATCTTCCTTGTACTGATCAATTCATTCATTGCTTGATTGACCAAACGACCACAAATTTTTTTATCGAAAAAGGAAACCTGCTTTTTATATTTTTTGCTTGTGTATATCTCTCGTCAAGTTGTCAAAATGATCTTTATTTAGGGTAAAAAATTAAGTTTACATAACTTTTTTTTCATCCTGCCCTCAGAAAAATCTCAAGAAAACATATATAAAAGCACACGCGCGCGTGTGTGTGTGTGTGTGTGGGGGGGGGGGTTAGTGTGTGTCAGTGTGGGTGTGTGTGTATGTTTGTCTGTGTGTGTGTGTGTGTGTGTGTGTGTGTGTGTGTGTGTGTGTGTGTGTGTGTGTGTGTGTGTGTGTGTGTGTGTGTGTTTAGTGTGTGGGGGGGGGGGTGTATGTGGGTGTGGGTGTAGGTGTGTGTTCTTCTTCTTCTTCTCATTGGTTTAATGTCCGTTCACTACAAGGTGATTTAGACAATGGTACATTCACGTTAGCTTAAGGATGCACTGAAAAGGGGATGTGGGGAAAAGATGAAAGGATAAAGAATGTAATGAAAGATGGTAAGTTTATACAATTTCATTTATAGCAACTGACCTACTGGTGACTGGCAAATACTTTCTGCAACTGATACTAGGACATGCGACTCGGAATCGTACAGGACACTTTGGATATTTCCATATTTTTTTCTTAAATCTATCCCTTTGCTTTTATACGAGGCAATGAGCACAGGGCAATCAAACAATATATGATGGACTGATATAATAGCAGAACAAGTGCAGAAAACTTTTTTTGAATATTTAGTTTTCCAAGCATTTAGACGTAATTTATGAATTATAATTTCTATATTTCGTGGGCAACATAAACGATTTAAGTGAAATCTAAAAAAAACTTTGAATAAATAGAGTTTGCAAGAATTGAAACAATCTCAAATGAAGATAAACGTAGACCTATACTATTAATCATTATGTCACTTGTACATTCTGAAGCACCGCGTTTTGCCAGAGAATCTGCCAATTCGTTCCAGTAAAGACCGCAATGTGATGGTACCCAGCAAAATTTTATCCCAATACCTTTAGAAACAAGAGAATGCACAAGGAACTTGATTTCAAAAATAACATCATTTCTCAGTTTAGAGTCCCAATGTTTTAAAGCCAGTAACACTGATTTTGAATCAACACAAAAAACAACATTGTAAATCGCAAGAGAAATATTTGAAAGATAATTTAGTGCCATAAAAATTGCGAACAATTCAGAAGTGAATATTGTAAAACCTTTTCCAATACAAAAAGATCTTTTTACTTTTAAGTCGGGTATAACGAATGCAGCCCCGCACATGCCCGATTCTAATACAGATCCGTCCGTGTATACTTTCAAGTGGTTTAAATACTGACAATTTATATGATTTTGAACCTCAATTTTGAGTAGGTTTTGATTAGTGTCCTTTTTTGCTTCTGTGTAGTCAATATCAAAATTTGCATATTTATGTTCCCATGGTGGAATCTGGGTAAAACTGGTAAAACTGGGACGTTTGATATATCGATATTATTTTCCTTCATAAGGTCTTCAGTATAATTTCTTATGGGCTGCAAAAAAGAGATGTTCCTAGCTCTTTTTGGATAATCCTTTTGATTAATAAATATTTCATCGTGAACAGAATTTGAAATAGCAAGACTTCGAATGACATATTTAGAGAGATAACATTCTTTGCTCAGAAAGTGGAAGTAAATGAGCTTCTGTATAAGTTTTTAGTGTACTGGCATGAATCGGCACTCCTAAGGCTATTTTGATTGCTTTGCTATCCACACTTTGCAGCTTTTTTAAGAGATAATTTGGAGCAGAAAAATACACTTCTTGACCAGAAATGAGTTTAGACCGAATTAAAGAAACAGCAAGGTGCATGAGTGTTTTAGTATCCTGACTCCACGGCTGAGCACTCACAATCTTTAAGAAGTTTAATCGTTTCCTGGCTTTCAAAATCAAGTTTTCAATATGCATTTTCCAGTTTAACTTGCTAGTTAAATGGACTCCCAAGAATTTGGCGTCTTGTTTGTATTGAAGTGTGGTCCCATCAAGTGTTAATGACGGTAGTGTTTGGGGGGTTTTCCCATTGTTAAAAAGAACTAGACAAGTTTTTTCTCCAGATAACTCCAATCCATTCTCTTTCATGTAATTACTAAGATTATTCAGTTCAACCTGGTAAATCTTTTGAACACATTTTATCACTCTACTTTTCGTATTCTTTTTAAGAGAAGTGTTGATCCACATAGCAATGTCATCTGCATATTGAACAATAGTCGTATTTTTTTGACAACGCCTGTGGAAGATCATGAATTAAAATAGAGAATAATATTGGTGCCAGAATTGCTCCCTGTGGTATCCCCATATCAACAGATTTAAAATCTGAATATACACCATTCACTTTGGTACAGATTGATCTTTCAGACAGAAAATCCTTTAAGTATTGAAACATCATGCCACTAACGCCGATACTTTTCAATTTGTATAATAACCTCGTATGCCAAACCCTGTCGTATGTTTTCCTTACATCAAAAAAAGTAGCTAGTGTACTCTTTCGTTTGGAAAACTGCTTTTTAATATCATGGGTTAACTTTACTAGGTGATCAGTTGTACATCTCCCTTTTCGAAAACCAGCCTGGTTTATAGGAATTATATTGTTTTTTTCACAATAATGCCATAGACGTTTTTGAACTATTATTTCAAGTACTTTTCCAACATGAGAAGTGAGGGCAATTGGTCTGTAGCTGCTTAATGCTGATTGAGATTTGCCGCTTTTAAGAACTGGGACTACAATCGACTGCTTCCAGACCTTAGGAAGAGTGCCATTTATCCAACATGTTTGGAGAAATGAAAATAGTACTTTTTTCCAACTCTCGGGCAAATTAATTAACATTTGATAAGACAAGCAATCAATACCAACTGCCGACCTGTTATTTCTAAAGGATTCAAGGACTTCAACAAATTCATTGTATTGAATTTCAGAATTCAGATAATGCAGATTATCTACTGGAGGTTCTGCCATGTTCAATAGTTCAGTTTATTCTTGTCTTGTACGTCTAATATCAGGAGGCAGTTCTGAAGTTAAACTACTTTCAGAAAACATTGTATTAAAGGCTTCTGCTTTTTCTGCTGTGCTTGGGAAACTATTGTTTTCTAACTTTATTGGATAAGCTGGTAAGTGAAATCCATTTTTCATTTTATTGATTTTCTTCCAAACTTTTGCATATCACACCTTTTGTGTGTGTGTGTGGTGTGTGTGTGTGTGTGTGTGTGTGTGTGTGTGTGTGTGTGTGTGTGTGTGTGTGTGTGTGTGTGTGTGTGTGTGTGTACGTGTGCGTGTGTGTGTGGAAGCGTTGCTTTAGCATCCTTGCTAGAGTAATGAGTTCCCCTGCGTGGCATAATGAGTTCAAACACTACCAGAGACACAAAATAAAAGTGTTCAGCCCCCAGTTGACTCCTAGACAGGTTAAAGCCTGTGTGCAAGGAACTCAATGGGAAAACTGGAATCACACAGTCCAGTATCATCACCTCCTCTTCAGCAAATGAAGTACGCTGCCATGTCATGGCTGCTTGGTTAACACTGCAGTGTTGTCTCTGGAAATAAAGCTCCGAGACAAACCTGTTGTCGTAGATGATGGTGGTGATGTCAATTTGGAAAATAGGAGGCTTTCAAAAATGTATACACATGGATGTACTGGATGTAAAAAAGCACATCGTGTGTTTATTTCTTAACATCCAAATAAAAGAATAAATGAATAAATAAAATTATGTTCTTGTGTTAGACCACAGCAGCCAACACTGAAACTTTGACAGCCTCCAGCAGACTGCTGGCCTTTGATGGTGTCACAATAGTAAGCTGGGGTGTGGTTGTGTGGTCAATTCGGAGAAATCTGCGTACGAGTAGCAGCACTGAGCGCTACAGCTTCTTAAAATCTTCAGTCATGCATAAATAAATCAATAACAGTGATAGATAAAATTCTGATACATAAAACATACATTTGCATATGTTCTCTTTTTATCATAGACTTCAATTCTCTGTGCAGCCGACACCACTGACTCCCAAACTCACTGACACCCAGACTGCAGGTAACTGTGAGCTATATCAATAGAACACATTCAAACACACAGCGAACATAAAGAGTCACTGTTTCCTAACTCGCCATTAAGATTTTAACTGGCGGTGCTTGATAAACATGTAAAATTATATCATCATTTACTAAAACGTTGTGGGCGAGTTTCTTTTCTTGGTTTTTTTGTTCCTGGGCCCAACTTTCCGAGGTTTACCAACGGTAAGGTTTCGTTTTGTGTATGCAACCCTTTTTACAAACCAGTAGGGTAGTCGCATTCAGACTTAAAGGGTGGAAGAGTTTCGATTTTAAACTTGTGAATGGATCAGTCAATATACATTTTAATACTGGAGAACAAAAACAACAACACCGACAGTAGTTGCGTCGGGGGCAATCTTGGTAGTCTGGAAAGTGACGGTTGCTGGTCAGCAACCCGCTGGGTAAAGGGTCAGTGGGCACTGAACTAATGCCGTATAACAGGCCATGGCTGCCATATTAGGGATGGAATTACAGCAAGAAAAAGGAAAAGAACTATCAATGCCAAATCCAAGAATCAGAAAAATAAACACCGAGCTATCTCGCAGTCCGATATAAAACTACACAGACCAAAATAAGCTGGAAGAGAACATTGAGCCATTTCTCATACAGATAAGACCCTCGCCTCTTATTGTTGGATGGACTCGGTAATATGTACGTCTCTTGTCCTTTCCCTGCTGAACGCCATATTATGTATTCATGTTGAAACAGGGACTTTTACTTGTTTCTTTCCTTACCACCATACTGTGTATTATTATTATTATTATTATTATTATTATTATTATTATTATTATTATTGATTATTATTATTATTAAACAGGGTTTAACGTGTGCACAAGATGTTCTGCGTGCGTTCGCACATGGGACATCTGTTTATAGTCTCATCCCAAGGACTTCTGGGGAGAGTGGAATCAGCACTGATGTTAACTCCAAGGGAAAAATCCCTTCGAATGGGAATCGAACCCAGGTAGTCAAATTGCGACGCCATGTTCTGACCACTTGGCTATGCCGTCCCCCTTTAGTGGCCGTAGCAGAGATCTTTAGTTGCTTGTCTGCTGAACGCCATGTGGTGTATGCCTGTTGAGGCAGGGATCTTAAGTTGTTTGTCTGTGGAACACTATCTGTAAATACCTGTTGTAACGAGGACCTATAGTTGTCTGCTGAATACCATATTGCGTATGCCTGTTGTAGCGGGGAGCTACAGTTCTCTGCTCAATACCATATTGTGCATGCCTGTTGTCACAGGGATCTTTAGTTCTTTGTCTGCTAAATATGATTACTGTGTATGGCTGTAGTGGCGGGGATGTGCATGTCTGACTGTGTAGCCTTCTGCTGACAGATGGCACAGCATCCGCTGACGCAGGGCAGACGGCCGGGGCCGCTCCAGGTCAGTTACGAATCTGTGAAGAGTCCATTTTGTGTAACTGTTGCTTGTACTGCTTTTCTTCTTTTGGATAACAGCCATTTTCCCTTTGAATCACTGTTGACCATATTAGTTGAGGGGGGGGGTTACAAACAAACAGTTAAGTCAATTTAAATCTTCGTTCTTATCATGATAATGTGAATGAATGTGAAATTGTAACTGAAGGGGAGATTGATGAATCTCAGCTGAAAGTTTTTAAGTCGTAAATATTCTGTCGCAAAAAACTATTGAAAATTCCCAGTAAAACAGATGTAGGCTAGACAAGTCTGTGTTATTTTCCTAAAAAGTGAGCTCAAAGACTAAAATTTAACATTTTCTGGCTTTATTAGTGATATTTTTACTTGGTTTTCAATTTAAAGCTTGAAAGGATAAAATCACTGGGTGGATGTAACATTTTGGTCCCGAACCTAAATCTTCCATAAGACTACCTAGAATAAAGCTTAAAATTTTAAAAACTAAAGATCTGGTATGTAGCATTATTGTGTGTAACTTTAACAATTCTCTAGCTATGACCATTGGCCTCCCTGACTAAGAGCCTCCAAAATGATCCACCAATACGTACAAAATTGTTGTTACACGCAATTTTGAAAAAGGACTATAAATGAGTATTGAATTGCATATAATAATAATAATAATAATATCAAGAATAAATATCAACCATAAAACGACATTACACCATGTAAAAACCGACAGTAACCAGACATGTTACAATCAGATGCATACGAAACTACACAAAGTAACTGGACAAAGTTCCCGTTACAGTTATCTGGTAAACACTGATCCTATATATTAGTGTGAACAGAACCGATCACGTTGTAACATCAATATGTATTTCTCTTACTGAAAAAAATGAACACCTATATAAGCCAAGAGACACCCCTGAGCTCAAATTCTGCCCTAAACAAACGCTGGGAAAACAGAAGTGCAGACTATCCAAAGCTGTAACGAATCCATATTCAGCAGTTTGATCAGGAACAATCAATATACCAAGACAAAAGATAACTTTGAAAATAAGCTGAAGGCTGCCTGGCTCTGTCCAGTATAAATGAGTCAAGTACTTACCACAATGTCCCTGGTTGTTCTCACTCGCTCTTGATTCCACTGTCAGGTCTTCTCTGCCCGTTTCTGTCTATTCTTCTCCAGTCATTTCTTACTGCAAGCAGACAGGTTTACCTTCACGTCCATCGCCTGAAAAAATGACAAACCACAGATTTACTTCGTTTTGACCATTATTATTTGCTCAGGTTACAGTCACGTTGCTTAAACTTATTTCGCCTAACCCAGACTGGCTCATACATAACTTTATTAAATTTTATGGGGCTAAAGTGTATCTTTGTATCATACATAATTATTATAGGTGGACTGGATAGTTCAGTGGTCATAGCACTTGTTTTTTCCAAGTAAATGTAAAGCAGCATCGAGCGTGGTTATCAAGTGGATGGGTGACCGTTTGTGTGCCTTGACTTTAGTACAGTCCCCTAGTTCACCCAGCTGTAAATAGATAGCTGCCCTCTTTAGGGTCAGGGAAGGTAAAGCAGCGATGGAGAGAAGACGGGCGCTGCCTTCAATATGCTGGCCCCTGAAGAAGTGGTCTCTGACACCTCGCTCCCCTTCGACCACATAGGTTATGGGACGCCTTTACTTTTATCCATCACCATACATATAGCTATTGTATTAACTTTCATGTTCCTAATATTTACCGGTGTGTCTTACATATTACTTCTACATGAAAGTTTACAGGCCTACATCAGTACATGTGTGACTGCCTACTTAACAGTATAAACGCTTACCTGGGTATCATATAACTTTCATATTTGATATTCAATGAATTCTCTATATAACTGCACCCATCCCATTCTATTTCCAGGTGGCTTCTTCCGTCCAGGTGCCATGAGAAGTAAGCATCTGGCCTGGCTGTAGTTTGGCTGGTGGTGGTGTGATGGTGGTTGGTGGTGGTGGTGGTGGTGAGTGTGGTGGTGGTGGTGGTAGTGGATGTGGAGGTGGTGATGGTGGAGGTGGTGGTGGCGGTGGCGGTGGTGGTGGTGTGTGCGTGCGCGCGCGTGCGTGCGTGCGTGCGTGTGTGTGTGTGTGGAGTGTGTGTGTGTTCGCATGCATGCATGCGTGCGTGCAAGCCGCGTGCGTGCGTGCGTGCGTGAGTGTGTGTATGTGTGTGCATTCGTATGCGTGTGTGCGTGTATGCACGCGTGCATGCGTGCGTGCATGCACACGTGCATTATCATGCATTATCACAACTACCATCATCACTGTTGCTGTCATCGGCATCACTCTCATCACCACTGCTATTCTCTACCAGTATTGACATTGCTGTATTTGTATAATTATTCAAGATATAAACACATTCATCATTATCATCCCCCATCATTCTCATCACCATTACCTCTACCACCACAACTACCCTTGTCATCATCACTATCACCACAACTACTATCAGTACTAGTATTAACATCACTATAATTATATATGCCTATAAACACAGTCACACTCGTTCCTTCTTTTCAGGACAAGGCAGTTTTGGCGCTAGAGCTGCAAGGCCTGCAAGGCCTGCAGGGCCTACGATGCGTCCTGAGCAACGGTTTGGGTAACCACTGCCGTATGATGAGCACCACCAATTGAAGTATCCATCCTACCACTCATTGCTGAGCAAACTCGGCCAATCTATGCATCAACGTTTCTGACACCTCGACATTAGTATTGTCAACACTGGAGGATCGAGTCTACTCATATTGCGTATCGCTCCAGCGATAACAGTCTCTGTGGAAGGGTTTGGGGGGGGGGGGGGGGGGGTTGTTCTGAAGATGGGTTCCTGTGTTACTACTACTACTACTACTATTATTATTATTATTATTATTATTATTATTATTATTATTATATTATTATTATTATGACTTCTAATACTACTAACTACTACTCCTAATACACTACTGACCTCTCCTTGATCCCCTGATGGGTTGATGGTGTGGTTGGTAACGCGCCTGTCTAGAAAGCGAAAAGTCCGGGTCGATATGTACGGTGGTTCGAATCCCGTTTGGGCCCTAAAACTTTCCCCCCATCCATTAGACCATGAGTGGTGGTCTATGCGCTAGTCTTTCGGATGAGACGATAAACCGAGGTCCCGTGTGTTACACGTCATTATTTAGCGCACGTAAAAGAACCCACGGCAACAAGGGGGTTGTCCCTGGCAAAATTCTGTAGAAAAAAGCCACTCTGATAGAGAAACACATACAGTTGCAGACATGAAAAAGAACAAAAAAATAATGGGTAGGTGCTGCACTTGTGGCGACGCGCTTTCCCTGGGGAGAGCAGCCCGAATTTCATGCAGAGGAATCTGCTATGACAAAGTGGTATAAAATAAATAAAATGAATAACTCGCTAAGAAATCACTGAGTAACTGAATTTTTCAGTCAGTTTGTCTTAGGAATCGACTGCTACTACTGTAAGAACAATGACGATGGTAATAAAACTTTACATGGAGAGCCATAAGTTTGTTTTGCTTTTCTAATTGTGTGTGTGTGTGTGTGTGTGTGTGTGTGTGTGTGTGTGTGTGTGTGTGTGTGTGTGTGTGGTGGTATCATGTTGTGTCGTATCGTTTCGTGTCTGCGCGAGTGCTTTTATGTATGCTTGTGTGTTTCCACGCAGGAGTTCTTTGTGTGTCTTGTCTGCACGCATGCATGTGCGTGATTACATGCAAGTTTATGTCATCTACATGTTTCTTTTTAGGAAAAAATGCAAGTGAAATAACGCGCCATTCTAGCAAAGTTAAAAACCAGTTCTATTGGTATCTTAACCAACCCAAAACATGGCAGTAACATAAAACACCTTTACACCTTCTGTTCAAACTCCCACAGGAATATTTCCAGCAATCTAATGGCCATTCTCTCTAGCAATCTACACTGCCACACAGTCTGATCAATAGGATCAGAGCGTGAAATCTATGAGCGACATTTTTTTTTAATACAACAATAACCTGCACTCATACCCTTCAATAATCTCCTGACAGTCCCTTTTCAGAAAAATGAGAAACCAGTTAAGTCAACATTACCAACCGATCAGATAAATTCATTAAACAAAGAAAAGTAGACTGAGCTCTGTATCTGTTTGTTTTGATAAATATTTACCACTCTTTCAATGGTTGATACAGTGAGTCTGTTACAGTTGTTCCATAGATATCTAAATTTGAATATTTTTGCCGTGATACATTACAGCAAATATTTGTAGGCAACCTTCATGCAATCCTCCTTTATTGTCTGTTTTTACATTCATTTCTTCCCCAGTTTCTCCCACTAACGTGTCTGGCAAGTTCTTGCAAAAGCTTTTAGGACTGGCATGCTCATAGTCACTAACTAAACCTTTCTCATTTTCAAGGTGACTTTTCCATGTGACCTGATTCCTAATAACTATTATTAATAATTATTTTTTTTAATGAAGTATAAAATATATGCTCGACGAAAATCACCAAAAGTGTCTATAGAAGCAAAGAGAAATAGCAACAATATCATAACTGATTCTAACAGACAGTACTGGTCTTTTTGTAATCAAGAAATCTCAAACCATCAACATGAGCATACAGTCTGGAAAAAAAATGAAATGAAACGAAAAGCATATTTACACCTTACTCGCTTACCCATTAACAGTGGATGATAAAGTGTTTCCCGTCAACTTTGAAAAATCAGAAACATTTTTAACAATATTTTCCTAGTGTTTGAGTTTAAAAGGTTTATCTCCATCTAGACCTATACAAAATCACAGAACAGAAGAAAAAAAACTAAACACAAGTACAGAGATCCACAATCTGACAATAACTATTACATTAGTTCTCCTCTAACTATAAATGAAGTGCGTGACGCTTTATCCTCTCTGCCGAACAAGAAGTCATCATGCGGACTTGATGGTATTTCTAATGACATTTTAAAACATCTCGCAGAAAGCTTGATTTTTTCACTTTTTTTTTCAAAAATGTTGATTTGCAGGTGATGTACCTAATATTTGAAAGCAATCAATTGTTGTATCAATACTAAAGCAAGGGAAACCTAGAAATGACAAAAGTTACAGACCAATAGCTTTCATACCTCATGTCTGTGAACTGATGGAAAGAATTATTTTAAGAAGATTAGTTAACTTCTGTTATAAAAATAATTTTAAACCAGTTAACCAAACAGGCTTTTAAAAAGGAAAATCATCAATTGACCATTCAGTAAAATTGACCACCAAAATTAAATATCAAATTGCGAGGCGAAAAAATATCCTCGCAACATTTTTGACCTAGGAAAAGGTTATGATCACCTGTGGCATACAAAATTATTATATAAACTAGAAAAACAAAAAACAAATATATTATGTATGTATGTATATGTTATATATATATATATATATATATATATATATATATATATATATATATATATATATATATATATATATATGGGGCTCTCGTACACATTTACTACTGTATAAAAAGTTCCTCGTGTAAAAGGAGCATGCAAGTACGGACTGGGAATATGTATTCAAATTTTAGGCCATAACAGATGGGTTTACCTCGAGGTTCAGTGGTAGCCCCAATGTTATCTAATATATTATTACATGATCTACCTAAACATGTTTCAAATTCAGTAGTTATTGCTCAATGTGCAGATAATGATAATAATAAATTAAATTTACATAGCGCTATATCTTGCAAAAGACATCAAAGCGCTTGCATTCAACCTATACAACACGCAAGAAATCAATAACAATTAATAGTCAGCAAATTCGAATGTACACACACACCACGCACGCACGCACGCACGCACGCACGCACGCACGCACGCACGCACGCACGCACCGCGCGCGCGCGCGCGCGCGCGCGCGCGTCAACACACTATGAAGGTTAGCCTATAATTATGTTATGGCAGGGTGATACGAGTTTCAGATGTTTAAGGCATAGACAGGATATGGAAACAATAGGCGAAAATCTTAGGGTTGAAATAAGTGTGTCTTGAGGTTGGATTTAAAAGTGTCATAAGTAGGCTTTTGCCAGAGAAAGAGAGGGAGGTCATTCCAGATTGATGGACCAGAAATAGAGAAAGAGCGGCGACCAACGGTAGATGGTTGAATCTAGGTATTCTTAAGGACAAAGTATCTGCAGCCGAGCGGAGGGAACGAGAAGGTGTGTACAAGTGAAGACATTCACAGAGGTATGAGGCTGCAATTTTGTGGAGACATTTGTAATAGAGTGTACTGATCTGGTAGTTTACTCACTGTGGTACGGGCGGCCAGTAGAGAGATTGTAAGTGAGGGGTAATGTGCTCACATTTTTTCTTTCTGAAGACCAGTCGAGCTGCAGAGTTTTGTATACGTTGAAGGGAGTGGATAGATGATTCTGACAGACCAGCCAAAAGAGAATTGCAATAGTCCAGACGTGAAAGAATAAGAGAAGTGACAACTTTAGATGTTGCATTAGTGGACAGGTACTTTCGAATTGCACCAATACGCCGTGGTTGATAGCAGCATGACTGCCAGGTCTAGGTGATGAATTTTTGCATGGAGAGTGTGTTGTCGATAACGACCCCTATATACTTCACAGAAGTGGCTAGCGGAACTGACGTATTACCAAATTCAATTGAAGCTGTTGAAATGGAAGAAAGTTAGTTTTTGGTGCCTACAAACATGGCACCACAGATGACATTATGTAAGCGGATGAACGTAAGAATGAAATGAGCAACCCCCAGATGAGCTCTAAATCATATCAGAAGTGTATCAAACAGAACTTGACGAAATAAATTACTATATTTCAGAAAATGGATCAACGTTATCCCTAGGAAAACAGATATTGTATTATTTAATGACGGTAGTAATTCTAATGATCTGCTAGAATTTAAATTAGAAAATAATTTTATCAAATATCAGCAATCTGTGAAATTCCTTGATATCATTACTTCCAAACTCACCAGGAATTCACAAATTGAATATATAATTTATAAAGCCAGAAAAAAAATCAACCTGCCCAAAATTGTTAATAAAAAAAAAGTGGGGACAAGACCCCCTCGCGCTGGGACTGCACGGCGTTGGGGCGCGGCCCCCGGGTGGTGGATGGGGGATTGCACACGTGAACCAAAGCAGTCTAAGGGAAGGACACCCTGACAAAAAAACCCTGGTCCTCCAAGTCTGGGGGTTGGGCAGAAGGCCAACTACCTCCTCCCGTAAAAAAACCAAGTTACAGAAACTATGGACATAAATTTACAAAGAAACCAGGGGGGAGCAGGGATCGCCAACTCTGGCAACATGACGACGATGGGTGAAAGCCTCCGGGAAGCCCAGCGTCCGACGAGGTCCTTCGCAAGCCCCACCACTAAACTTAACATCGGACACTGGAATGTCAGAACAATGTATAGCATAGGAACAGCAGCTCAAATTGCAAGAGAAATGGAGGACTATAAACTAGATATATTAGGGATTAGCGAAAGTAGATGGACGGGAGCTGGCAAAGTAAAACTAGCATCAGGGCAGACTGTAATCTACAGCGGGGAGGATGAAATACATGAGAGAGGGGTTGCGCTCATGATCAGCCAAGCAGCAGCAAAGTCACTAATGGAGTGGACGCCTGTCAACCAAAGGATATTAACTGCCAGATTCTATTCAAGATTCAGGAGAGCAACAGTCATACAAGTATATGCCCCCCACAACGGAAAGGAAGCCACGGAAAAGGAACAGTTTTATCAAGAACTGCAAGAAACGGTAGATGGATGCAACAAAAACGACATCATCATCATCATGGGTGACTTCAATGCCAAAGTAGGAAGCGACAACACTGGATATGAAAGGACGATGGGGGTGCATGGCCTTGGAGAGCAGAACGACAATGGAGAGAGGCTGTGTGAGTTCAGTCAGATGAATGGCCTCGTCATAACAGGTACACTGTTTCCACACAAGGACATACACAAAGCCACATGGGTCTCACCTGACGGGATGAGTAGGAACCAGATAGATCACCTGCTGATTAGCGGACAATGGAGATCATCTGTAATAGACTCGAGAGTACAGAGGGGAGCAGATGCCAACAGCGACCACTACCTGGTGAGGACCAGCTTCAAACTACGGCTCAGCACACACAGGAACAAGAACAGGGTGAAACCAAAGATAAACGTGGATAGACTGAAGGACGAAGAAGCAAAGAAAAGATACTGTGAGGCAGTGAAGAACAAGCTGGAGGAAAACAGGACAGAGAGTGAAGACATAGAGACGATATGGGAGCAGCAGAGCAGTGCTTATGTCAATGCTGCAGAGGAAGTACTTGGATTCAGAAAAGGAAAAAGCAAACCATGGATCAGTGACAACACATGGAAGATGATAGACGAGAGGAAGGAAATCAAGACCAAGATAAATAGCGTCCGGTCAGAAAGGATTCGGAGCAGGATGAAGGAAAGGTACAAAGAAAAGGACAAGGAAGTGAAAAGGAGCGCAAGAGAAGACAAGAGAAAATGGATAGCAGAGAAAGCACAGAGAGCACAGGCTGCGGCGGAGAATGGACAACAGAAAGAAGTTTACAACATAGTGAAACAGCTGACAGGACAAGGTACAAGACAAGCGGCAGCAGTGAAGAACAAGAATGGAGACCTGCTGAAGAGTAAGGAGGCCAGACTAGAAAGGTGGAAGGAACACTTTCAGGAGGTACTCAACAGGGATACACCAGATGACCCACCACAAGAAGACGACGAGGAGAGAGAAGAACTAGATATTTCAATAGAAACCCCTACACTGCAAGAGATAAGAAATGCACTATGCACCCTCAACAATGGAAAAGCACCGGGAATAGACCAAGTTACAGCAGAGATGCTGAAAGCGGACCCAGAGAATACCAGCAAAGAACTGAAAAGAATATTTGACGTCATATGGGAGAAAGAAACTGTTCCCACGCAATGGACAAAAGGACTCATCTGCAAGATACCAAAGAAAGGCAATCTCCAAGACTGTGGAAACTGGAGGGGAGTCACACTACTGCCACTGGCCAGCAAGGTGCTGAGCAGGATCCTGGTCAGCAGGATACAAGCAGGAGTGGATCCATCACTAAGAAAGGAACAAGCCGGCTTTAGGAAAGGGAGAAGAACCACAGAACAGATATTCATCATCAGGAACATCTTAGAACAAGTCAACGAATGGAATGCAACAATGTACATCCACTTTGTAGATTTTGAAAAGGCCTTCGACTCCATACACAGAAACAGTCTTTGGATCATCATGCGCCAGTATGGAATCCCTGGGAAATTGATCAGGATGGTTAAGTCCCTTTATGAGGACTTTCAGTGCGCTGTCATAGATGAAAATGAAACAACAGACTGGTTTCCGGTGATTACTGGAGTGAAACAGGGGTGCTGCATGTCTGGATTCCTTTTCCTGTTGGTGATTGACTGGGTCATGAAGAAGACGACAGAGGGCGAAAGAACAGGGATCAGGTGGAATTTCACTACAATGCTAGAAGACCTCGACTTTGCAGATGACCTAGCCCTTTTATCATCGGCCATGAACCATCTACAGCAGAAAACAGCCAAGCTCGAGGACAATGCTGCTAAAGTAGGCCTGAGGATGAACGACAAGAAATGCAAAGCGATAAAAGCCAACAGCAAGAGCAAGGAGAAGCTGAAAGTCAGGGGGAACGATGTCGAAGAGGTGGACAGCTTCACCTATCTAGGGGCCAATGTGACAAAGGATGGAGGAGGAACAGCAGATGTCAAAAGAAGGATAGCCTTGGCGAACACCCAGTTCAAACGCCTGTCTAACATCTGGAAAGCTGGAGACATCGGCAGCAAAACCAAAACCTCCCTCTTCAAGAGCTTGGTACTCTCAGTACTTCTGTATGGATGTGAAACCTGGAAGCTCACAAAAGGAGAAGAAGAAAAACTGGACACCTTCCAAACCAAATGCCTACGGAAGATTCTTAAGATTAGATGGCAACAGCACATCTCCAACAAGGCAACCCTTCAGATGGCAGGGGCAGGGAAGATAAGTACAGAAATAAGAAGAAAGAGATGGAATTGGATTGGCCATGTCCTAAGAAAAGATCAGAAGAATGACTGTGCTGTGGCCCTCGGATGGACACCAGAGGGAAGAAGGAAGAGAGGCCGCCCAAAGACAACCTGGCGAAGAATGGTGGAGGTGGAGCGGAATGCTGCTGGATGGAGCTCTTGGAGCGCAGCACGCAGCGCAGCTACAGATCGAAACCAGTGGAGAAATGATGTCCAAGCCTTATGTGCCTTCTGGCACGGAGAGAATTAAGGTTAAGGTAAGGGGACAAGACCCTAAAGCACAAAAACTTAGCAACATCACTTGTTCGTTCTAAGTTAACTTATGCTCGAAAAATGTTTTTCAGTGCTCCCAAATATCTTCTTAAAAATTGCAAAGTTTAGATTGCAAGGCATATCGCCCTTCCCTTGGTGTTCCCTTCCATGCATCCTCTTTTGGCACGTATAACATAAGAAAGTATATGTGCTTCCCACAGCTGTCAGCCCCCCCCCCCCCCCCCCCCTTTCAGCTACCCGGCCCATCTGGTGTTATTTCAAGTCAAAGTCAAGTCAAGTCAAAAACACTTTGATCATCCCTGATGGGCAATTACAATACTGACAGGCATATTGATACGAATCATAATCAAAGACCCAAAATAGCTACATTTCATATTTGTTCAGACATTATATAATAGCTTCAAATAAAAATGTTACAAACACTCACACTCGGACGCGCGCGCGCAAGCACACACGCAAACGCACACATACATACACACCAATGTATGGATACAATGTTATTAAAACCATTGACTAGTAAAGACATATACGATCACTATTATTTACGCATTAAACGCATGCACTCGCACCCGCACGTATGCATGCATGCACGCACGCACGCGCGCACACACACGCACGCACGCACACGCACACACACATACGGGGGGACGGACAGCCTAGTGGTCAGAACATTGCGCTGGCAATTTGACGACACGGGTTCGAACCCGGTCGAGGAGATTTTTCTCCTGGAGTTAACCAGTGCTGACTCCACTCTCCCCAAAAGTCCTTCGGATGACACTTTAAACCGAGGCCCGTGTGCGAACGCACGCAGAACATCTTGCGTACACGTTAAACCCTGTTCCGCTTTTCGTAAGAGTAGGCCATCGTGTGCCGGTGGGAACAGATGACATTTACAAAACTGCATACACACGTGTGCAAAAAAGAACAAGAGTGCTTATTCCATTATCCTCAATATAAAAGAATAAATCAAATCAAATCAAACACACACACGCATGCGCTCGCCCCCTCCCCCCGCCTCCCCCCCCCCCCCCCCCCCCCACACACACACACCATTCGCACCCACCCGCACACACACACACACACACACACACACACACACACACACACACACACACACACCACACACACATACACTCACACACACACACACACACACACACACACACACACACACACACACACACACACACACACACACACACACACACCCTTCCTTCCTTCCTTCCTTCCTTCCTTCCAAGTCCTTCGGATGAGACAATAAACCGAGGCCCCGTGTGCGAACGCACGCAGAACATCTTGCACTTACGTTAAATCCTGTTCCGCTTTTCGTAAGAGTAGGCCATCGTGTGCCAGTGGGAACAGATGACATTTACAAAACTGCATACACACGGGGACTGGATGTAAAAAAGCACATGAGTGCTTATTCCATTATCCTCGATATAAAAAAAAATAAAAATAAAACACACCAATAAATGAAATGTTTTAAAACCATTGGCTAGAAAGATATATGAATTTACAAGCAATTTAAAAAAATGAATAAAACCAAAAATAAGACATACTTATTTTATGGGTACATAAGCATGTATATGCACGCCCATATGCCTTGACTCCATTCATAACAGTGGCAATCAGGTAAGTAGTTCAGAGAAGTGGGGGGGGGGGGGGGGGGGGGAACCAAAACCCAGTCAGTGTTATTATGAGTTTAGAACTCGGATAGCTACTGGCACAAAGGGATTTCTTTTTCTGTTTGTTTTACTGTTGTGGCGTTGAAAACGGCGTCCTGAAGGCAACAATTGAAATTCTGAAAACAAAGTGTGGGAGGGATCTGCCCAAATGGCAGCTGCTTTGTGTACAAGCTGCCGATTACAAAACTTGAGATCTCTTTGACTTTGTTCTTCTCCAATAATTTTTCAGCGGATTCTCACAATTCTCTGAAGACCATTCTTGTTCTGAATACTAAGGTTATTGTACCAACAAATGAAAGCAAAACTTAGAACGCTAAGACTTGTATAACAAAGAAAGAATCTTTTTGTCAACAAAAAATGAGTTAAGCTTCCTTAGAAAATACACACGTTGTTGCCCCTAGCGTCAGTGTTAGCGTCCCAATTTAACTTGTGGTCAAAAACAGTTCCCAGATATATTTGTATTTCGAAACGTTTTCAATTTCCCGATTATGGATGATGGTACTCTCAGAAATGTGCCCGGATCCTCTGAAATCGCTAGGAAGATCTTTAGTTTTCGAAACATTTAGCTCCAGATAGGCCTCATCACACCAGTGTACGAACTCGGTGAGGGCTGAACCATGGTCTAGGATTGATCCAGATAAGAGAGACAGAAGAGCACTGTCGTCCACAAATTTTACCAGAAATGAATTTTCATGGCTGCTTCTGCAGTCATCTGTGTATAAAATGTACAGAAGTGGCGAGAGGACGCAGCCCTGTGGAGACCAGTGTAGGTACATCTAACCGATGAAGATATTTTTTGGGTAAAAACATGCTGTGGCCTGTCAGTAAAAAATTCAATCAGCCATTGAACAAGTTGATTGTCTACTTCAATTTTTTTAAGTATTTTGTTAATCATAATGTGAGGCTGCATTTTGTTGGAAACTGAGCTAAAGTCAGCAAAATTTATTCTGGCATGAGAATCAGGCGTTTCCAAGTGGCTGAACAGCTTGTTCAAAATGAATAGTTTGGCATCTTCGACACCCCTTTTATTTATTATAGCAGGAACTCCCCGCACTTGGACTACGTAAAAGGAAGGGGTGCGCTAAATTTAGCATTCTTGGCTAAGTGATATTGGATTAGCAGAGTTGCAGGCTGAAGAATACTGACGACTTGCTTGTGCAAAATACATTGTTAGAAGTTCGTCATGCAGCAATTTTGTATCAGAGGAGGTTAAAATTAAATCCGGTGTTGATTTTCCCCAAAAAGCAAAGAACATTTTCTCTTTAACTACTATTCGATCCTATTCAGCAGAATTACTAGACAAAGAGAAAATCATTCCAGAGAATGTTGATATACAGCAAAGACCACATCTTGTCCAAAGTATGAGCAAAATAAAACACGTTTTGACATTGAGCATACATCTTACAACGTGCGTGCGTGCGTGTGTACATGTTTTCAATAATTGAATTTTACTGTTCTGGGTGATAAATGTTTCTGTTTATCTTTTTTATGTATATATGGCTTGTGACTCCGCGAATTCATCTTTGATAATGTGCTGGTATTGGTATTGGTATGGGTACTGTCTTGTAGTGTGTGCATGGCAATGGTTGCATGCTATCCTGTGTTATTCTGCAATAAATGTGTGTGTGTGTGTTTTCTTTTCTTTCTTTTTTTAAAATACTTTTTGTGGACGCCTATAACCCACATAAAAGTTTCTATTTGTGAGATACTAAATCTTTGAATTGTGAATTGAATTGAAAGACATTGATAAACATAATTAAACCAGTTGGTTTTGAAGAATGGGATCAATTTGCACTATCGTACCCACGAATTCACACATCATCAGATGCAAGCTTTGACAATCTAGATTTTGCACAGCTAGATAAACTAAAACATTTGCCATAATTATTTAAAACTATAGATCACTTATCTAAGCAATTAAGAATGTGACCACCTACATTTGGCTAAGATTTTAAAGTAGGCAATGCAGAAAGTCAGTCTTCACATTATAAACAAATTATCCCTCACAACACGAGATTTATGGTCACAATGTCACAACGCATGTAAACCAAACAGGCGAATAAAGGAAGCAATGTCTCACAAAAAGATAAAATTATTACATCAAAAACACTTAATCTATGCGACATAGTTGAACTCCCAACAACTTGTGGGAGAATAACCCAATCAGACATATCCTAACTTGTCTGGTCGGCTGACGGTAAGCAACTGCACACATTGCCACTGTCAAAAACAATACAGTAATAAAGAGAAAAAAAGATCAATATAACCCAAGAGGAATGCAGACACTCAAACAATTTCAGAGAAAAAAAAACTGTAAAAGTAATGAGAATGTATACAAAGCAAATATTCTAAAAGATTAAAATTAATAACACAAAACATAGCTAATTGATTTAGACAATGACAACAACGCTCAGGAAGAAAATCACCAAAAGATGGACAATACAAATAAAATGAATAGATGCAAAGCAAGTCCAATAATGCAAAGTACATAAAGGAACCTTTGCCAATAGATTCTTGATTGGTAAATGGATGGGGGAGAGAGAGAGAGAGAGAGAGAGAGAGAGAGAGAGAGAGAGAGAAGAGAGAGAGAGAGAGAGAGAGAGAGAGAGAGAGAGAGAGAGAGAGAGAGAGAGAGAGAGAGAGCAGAGCATGAAAGTGAGAGAGAGAGAGAGAGAGCATGAAAGCAAGAGAGACAGCATGAAAGCTAGAGAGAGACAGCATGAAAGGTAGAGAGAGAGACACACAGACGAGAGACAGAGAGACAGAGAGAGACAGAGAGAGCATGAAAGCGAGAGAGCGCGCGCATGAGAGAGAGAGAAGGCAAGGCAAGGCAAGGTAAGGTAAGGCAAGGCAAATTCTTTTATTGATAATGAATAAGCACTCGTGTGCTTTTTTACATCCATTTTTACAAACTTACAAATATAATCTGTCTAATCTCATTTTGAACAGGGGAGAAAGGGAGAGAAATATAGAAACAGAGACAGAGAGGGAGACAGACAGAAAGAGCTGACCTTGAAATATATACGTGTTTGTGTGTGTGTGTGAGTGTGTGTGTGTGTGCATGCGTGCGTGCATACGTGGTGTGTGTGTGTGTGTGTGTGTGTGTGTGTGTGTGTGTGTGTGTGTGTGTGTGTGTGTGTGTGTGTGTGTGTGTGTGCGTGTGTGTGTGTGTGTGTGTGTGTGAGGAGAGAGAGAGACAGACAGACAGACAGAAAGAGAGGAAGAGAGAGAGTGTGTGTATTTGTGTATGTGTATGTAATGTGTGTGTATATGTATGTATGTATGTATGTATGTATGTATGTATGTATGTATGTATGTATGTATGTATGTCTGTCTGTCTGTCTGTCTGTCTGTGTGTGTGTGTGTTGTGTGTGTTGTGTGTGTGTGTGTGTGTGTGTGTGTGTGTGTGTGTGTGTGTGTGTGTGTGTGTGTGTGTGTGTGTGTGGTGTGTGTGTGACCGAAATCATCATTGTACTGCGTGTAAAAACAAAAAAAAGTATAAACGTAAAACATGATGATCTCATTTACAATACAGAGGGAGGGAGGGAGAAAAAGGGAGGAGAGAGAGAGAGAGAGAGAGAGAGAGAGAGAGAGAGAGAGAGAGAGAGAGAGAGAGAGAGAGAGAGAGAGAGAGAGAGAGAGAGAGAGAGAGAAATGCGACCTTAAAAAGAACAAAATCATACAACGCAGGAAAATGATACAATTATAATCCGTCTAATCTCATTTAGAACAGGGGAGGGAGAGACAGAGTGAGAGAGGTAGGACAGACGGGACAGACAGACAGAAGACAGACAACACATACACACACACACACACACACACACACACACACACACACACACACACACACACACACACACACACACACACACACACACACACACACACACACAGCTCTAGGCAGACAAAGAGAGAACAGTCGACCTGGAATCTATGTGCTCAGACTTGGAGCAACCGCAGCAACTATAGAAACTGAAACATCCTGCCAATGCTAAAAAAAATCATTGTTCTTTTCACCATCAGTCATCAATTTTAAACGCACTGCATCTTAATTATAAACTCATCAGTCAGACTACAAAATGGCATTCACACTGGAATATCAAATCTTCCGTTAAATTCATTTGCTATCTGGAGATCCTCCTTCTCCCACCCCACCCCTAAAAAAAAAGAGCCGAGTCATTTCTGATTGGTCGTGAACATTTTATGATACAATCTGTTGTCCCGCCTGTTTCTGATTGCAATTATGTTTTGGACAAAATAAGTTTATCCTCGTGTGACTGAAATGCCGTTTGAAAAACATTTTCTGCCTCGTCACGTTAGCAATGCGATAATGACCAATACAACATAAAAAAAAGGAAACCGCCCTTTTTTTTTTTTTTTACGTTCCTCGGTTAGAGTTCCAGGTTACCGATGGTGAATTTGCACATGTGACTGTTTTACCCAGGTAGCCACACTCCGACTACGGAGATGTCTAAACAACCACAAGCGTGCATGCATTTTCAAAATTTTGTCATCTGTTTCTACATGCAATGAACTACCTTGTAAAAAGCAGATCGGGTTTTAATGTGTACACAAAATGTTCTGCGTGGTTTCGCACACGGATGTTAATCTAACCTGAGGGTCTCTCAGGGACTGGAGTCCATACTTATCTCCATGGGGAAATCCCTTGAACGGGTGTCTCGGTGATGGCTCGGACCCCGGCCCTATCCCGGCCACCAAATGCGAGCACAATAGTCTAACCCTGGCTCAGGCCAAAAGCTGTGTCAAGAATCAGTTAAGTGTCAAGGCCTACATTAAAATGTTATGTTGTAAATGTTGTGTTGAGATTGCCTTCAGCCATGACAAGCTCTTAACATAACAACCTGCAGTCTCAGTTAAGGAGAAAAATCCTCTGAAGTCGGACTATGGCTGCCTATATGGCGAGGTACTTGAAAACAGTCATACACGCAAACTTCTCATCAGTGTACCTCCTATCTCACGGTCATTCCCAGGTGGGATGAGAGAGTGCAAATTCTGGATCACCCCCAGAGTGTTAAGCTGGGGAACGCACAATAACAACAAAGCTCTAACCACTATGCCAGCCAGCTCCCCTGTTTTGTTTTAGTACCTGCGCGGAATTACAAACTAAATTAGTGCTTTATGTGCTTTGGTCATATCAACAGTTCCCAATAATTAACAGAGAAGATTTTCATTAGAAAAAAACTGCTGACAAAAGCCTGCTAATTAAACTCAGGACTGGAGCTGAGGGGTCACACTGCAACAGTATAAAAAGGGGAGCGAAACTGTGGTGAAGGATAGTTGGTGTTCTGCTCTGGAGAGGTTCACTATCTGACAGCAAACATGGTGAGCTTTTGGTTGTCTAGTGTCTGGTTTCCTTGTGTTCCTCTTTTAAGTCTGTCTCTGTTAACCAGCATCAAAACCTAAAACCTCTCTCTCTCTCTCTCTCTCTCTCTCTCTCTCTCTCTCTCTCTCTCTCTCTCTCTCTCTCTCTCTCTCCTCCCTTCTTTCTCTCGTTCTTATACAGCATCTGACACTATTAGGACATTGTTTAACGGAGATAGAATGAATTAATCCAGGATTTTTGCTTGCTTAGATTTGTTATTGGAAAATGAAAGAAATTCTCCATCAAAAAAAAAAAAAAATCCTTTCTTTAAATGCCGTCACAAAGTCACGGCAAAATTGTCAGCACTTTTTCTTGATGTTTAGAATATATGAACTGAAACTACATCATGCTGAAAATGTTAGTCATCAAGACTGATAGAAAACACCGGTTGAATATTTTACTGAATCTGAATTGTACTCTCTCATCTTATCTTCTATTGTGATGGCAGATTTCTATACACAATATTTGTATGTTATCCCGGTACACAATGTTTTTGTACCGTTTAATTCGAGTAATATTTTTCCATGTGCAAAGGATTTGTTGCTTATATGGCTATGTCTACAAAACTTTCCCAGAAACAATGCTATGCTCCTCTTCGTCTGCTGAATGCTTTCAGTATGGAATATTATTTCATCGTCTTGTCGAAAAGACTGACTAGCGCCCAAACCTTTACTTGGGGTAAATGTTGATTAATGGGGGAAGAACTCAGTCGACTTTGTGACGGCATTCAAACAAAGGACTCTTTTTTGTGCTAGATGGAGAATTTCTTTCATTTTCCAATAACAAATCTAAGCAAGCAAAAATACTGGATTCATTTCTCTCTCTCTCTCTCTCTCTCTCTCTCTCCTCTCTCTCTCTCTCTCTCTCTCTCTCTCTCTCTCTCTCTCTCTCTCGATGAGACTATAAACCGATGTCCCGTGTGCGAGATCACGCAGAACATCCTGTACACACATTAAAGCCCGTTCCGCTTTTCGAAAGAGCAGGCCGGTGTGTGCCGATGGGGACGGATGACAAAATTTACAAAACTGCATTCACACAGGGACTGGATGTAAAAAAGCAAAGGACTTTGCAGGATAGATACTTTCGTTTTTTAATAACAAATCTAAGCAAGCGTTCTTGGATCTCTCCTCTCTCTTCTCTCTCTCTCTCTCTCCTCTCTCTCTCTCTCTCTCTCTCTCATGAGACTATAAACTGAGATCCTGTGAGCGAACGCACGCAAGACATCTTCCGCACACGTTAAAACCATTCGCTTTCCGGAAGAGTAAGCCATTATGTGCCAGTGGAACTTATAACAAAATTAATAAAGCTGCTACCACACAGGGACTGGATGTAAAAAGGCACATGTGTGCTCATTCCATTATCCTCAAAATAAAAGAATAAATAAATTAATCAAAATCTCTCTCTCTCTCTCTCTCTCTCTCTCTCTCTCTCTCTCTCTCTCTCTCTCTCTCTCTCTCTCTCTCACACACACACACACACACACACACACACACACACACACACACACACACACACACACACACACACACACACACCTGAGAGACATAGACTGAGCAGAGACAGAGAGAGAAAGTCTCACTGGTTTTGTGTGCGTTTATTATAATTTAGCAAAGCAACCTGACAGTGTTGTAACTGCGAAGTACTGCTGTTTCAGAAAACCATCTTGATCCTATGTCTGGCCATATGGGCCATCTCCGCGCAGGACGATGGTAATATACATCTTCAGTCGCCAGTTTTCTTTTTTTTCTTACTTGTTTTGTTTAACTTCTGATTTTCCTTCTTATGTTATCATTTTCATCTTATTTATCTGTCTATCCCTCTCTCCAAATATCTATTCATCTATAACTTTACTGATTGACTGAGTCATTGCTTGATTGACCAACTGACCACTATTGTCTTTTTTAAAAAGGAAACCTGCTTTTTACATTTTTCGCTTGTGTATGTGTGTCGTCAAGTCAAAATGGTCTTTATTGAGAGTAAAAGATTAAGTTTACATAACTTTTTTTTCACCCTGCCCTGACAAAAACTCAAGAAAACATATAAAAAGCACACCTGTGTGTGTGTGTGTGTGTGTGTGTGTGTGTGTGTGTGTGTGTGTGTGTGTGTGTGTGTGTGTGTGTACGTGTGTGTGTGGTGCGTGCGTGCGTGCGTGCGTGCGTGTGTGTGCGTGTGTGGTGTACGTGTGTGTGTGTGTGTGTGTGTGTGTGTGTGTACGTGTGTGTGTGTGTGTGTGTGTGTGTGTGTGTGTGTGTGTGTGTGTGTGTGTGTGTGTGTGTGTGTGTGTGTGTGTGGTGTGCGCGCGCGCAAGCAAGCAAGCAAGCAAGCAGCATTGCTTTGGCATCCTTGCTAGAGTAATGAGTTCCCCTGCGTGGCATAATGAGTTCAAACACTACCAGAGACACAAAATAAAAGTGTTCAGCCCCCAGTTGACTCCTAGACAGGTTAAAGCCTGTGTGCAAGGAACTCAATGGGAAAACTGGAATCACAGTCCTGTATTATCACCTCTTCTGCAGCAAATGAAGTACGCTGCCATGTCATGGCTGCTTGGTTAACACCGCAGTGTTGTCTCTGGAAATAAAGCTCCGAGACAAACCTGTTGTCGTAGAGGATGGTGGTGATGTCAATTTGGAAAATAGGAGGCTTTCAAAAACGTATACACATGGGTGTACTGGATGTAAAAAAGCACATCGAGTGTTTATTTCTTAACATCCAAATAAAAGAATAAATAAAAACAGATAGATAGATAATAGATAGATAGATAGATAGATAGATAGATAGATAGATTAGATAGATAGATAGATAGATAGATAGATAGATAGATCCATCCATCCATCCATCCATCCATCCACATACATACATACATACATACATACATACATACATACATACATAAACATATAGATAGACGACAGACAGACAAGACAGACAGACAGACAGACAGACAGACAGACAGACAGACAGACAGACAGATAGATAAGAAATCTGTTCGTGTGTTAGACCAGAGCAGCCAACACTGAAACTTTCCAAGTGACCCAGCAAGAATGCCAGACTTCTGGCTGGAACCCTCATGGCGGCCAAGTAATGACAGCCTCCAGCAGACTGCTGGCCTTTGATGGTGTCACATAGTAAGCTGGGGTGTGGTTGTGTGGTCAATTCGGAGTAATCTACGTACGAGTAGCAGCACTGAGCGCTACAGGTTCTCAAGATCTAAAGTTATGCATAAATAAATCAATAACAATGATAAATAAGTTTTGATACGTAAAACCTACATTACTATATTGTTCTTTTTTATCATGGTCATCAATTCTCTGTGCAGCCGACACCACTGACACACAGGATGGCACCCAGACTGCAGGTAACTGTGAGCCATATCAATGGAACACATTCAAACACACAGCGAACATAAAAGAGTCCCCATTACGATTTTAACTGGCGGTGCTTGATAAATATGTGACATCATATTACCGTGTACTAAAACGTTGTGGTTGAGTTTCTTTTCTTGCAACCCTTTTTACAAACCAGTAGGGTAGACGCATTCAGACTTTGGAGATGGAAGAGTTTTGATTTTAAGCTTATGAATGGCTCATCAGTCAATATACATTTTATTTTTAATAATACTGGAGAAAAAAACACTGATTGTAGTTGTGTCGGGGCAGTATTGGTAGTGTGAAAAGTGACGGTTGCTGGTCAGCAACCCGCTAGGTAATAGGTCAGTGGACACTAAACTAATACTGTAACAGCCGAATTATATGCCGTACAACAGGCCATGGCCGCCATATTAGGGCTGGAATTACAGCAAGGAAAAGGAAAAGAACTAGATCTATCAGTGCCAAATCCAAGAATCAGTAAAATAAACACCAAGCTATCTCACAGTCCGATATATCACTACAGAGACCAGGATAAGCTGGAAAAAAAACATTGAGCCATTTTTCATATAGTTGAGACCCTTGCCTCTTATTTTTGGATGGACTCATAATATGTACGTCTCTTGTCCTTTCCCCGCTGAACGCCATATTACGTATTCATGTTGAAGCAGGGATTTTTACTTGTTTCTTTGCTTACCGCCATACTGAGTAAGCCTTTTGCAGCAGGGATTTTGTTGTGTTGTTGTTGTTGTTGTTGTTGTTTGTCTACTGAAGACCATAACTTATTGTGTTTGCCTGTTGTAGCAGGAATCTTTCGATGTTTGTTGTTGAACGTCATACTGTGTATATCTATTACTTTGTTTGTCTGCTGAATGCCACATTATGAATGCATTTTGTGCCAGGAATGTTTAGTTGTCTGCTGACCGCCATTTATATACGCTCTTGTCGCAGAAGTCTTGTTTTCTGCTGACCACTAGATTGTGCATGCCTCTCTTGTAGCATTTATTTTTTTCATAATTTGTTCATTTATTTATTTATTTATACTTCTATATCGAGGATAATGGAATAAGCACTCATGTGCTTTTTTACATCCAGTCCCTGTGTGCATGTAGTTTTGTAAATCTTATCTGTTCCCATCGGCACACAATGGCCTACTCTTACGAAAAGCGGAACAGGATTTAACGTGTGCACAAGATGTTCTGCGTGCGTTCGCACACGGGGCCTCGGTTTATAGTCTCATCCTAAGGACTTTTGGGGAGAATGGAGTCAGCACTGATGTTAACTCCAGGGGAAAATCCCCTCGAATGGGGATAAAACTCCTTTGGTCAAATAGCGAGCACCATGTTCTGACCACTTGGCTATGCCGTCCCCAAGAGATCTTTAGTGGCCCTAGCAGAGATCTTTAGTTGCTTGTCTGCTGAACGCCATGTGGTGTATGCCTGTTGAGGCAGGGATCTTAAGTTGTTTGTCTGTGGAACACTGTGTATACCTGTTGTAACGAGGACCTATAGTTGTCTGCTGAATACCATATTGCGTATGCCTGTTGTAGCGGGGAGCTACAGTTCTCTGCTCAATACCATTTTGTGCATGCCTGTTGTCACAGGGATCTTTAGTTCTTTGTCTGCTAAATATGATAACTGTGCATGGCTGTAGTGGCGGGGATGTGCATGTCTGACTGTGTAGCCTTCTGCTGACAGATGGCACAGCATCCGCTGACGCAGGGCAGACGGCCGGGACCGGTCCAGGTCAGTTACGACTCTGTGAAGAGTCCATTTTGTGTAACTGTTGCTTGTACTGCTTTTCTTCTTTTGGATAACTGCCGTTTTCCCTTTGAATCACTGTTGACCATATTAGTTGAGGGGGGGGTTACAAACAAACAGTTAAGTCAATTTAAATCTTCGTTCTTATCATGATAATGTGAATGAATGTGAAATTGTAACTGAAGGGGAGATTGATGAATTTCAGCTGAAAGTTTTTAGATCGTAAACATTCTATCGCAAAAAATATTGAAATTTCCCATCAAAACAGATGTATGTTTGACAAGTTTGTGTCATTATCTTAAAAAGTGAGCTCAAAGACTAAAATTTAATATTTTCTGGCTTTCTTGGTAATATTTTTACTTGGTTTTTAATTTAAAGCGTGTAAGCATTATATTGGTCCCGAACCTAAATTGTCCATGTAGTCTACCTAGAATAAAGCTTAAAATTTAAAAACCTAAGATCTGCTATGTTGTTGTTTTTTAATTCTTTTATATCGAGGATAATGGAATAAGCACTCATGTGCTTTTTTACATCCAGTCCCCGTGTGTAAGCAGTTTTTGTAAATCGTGTCATCTGTTCCCACCGGCACACAATGGCCTACTCTTACGAAAAGCGGAACAGGATTTAACGTGTGCGCAAGATATTCTGTGTGCATTCGCACACGGGGCCTCGGTTTATGTTCTGATCCGAAGGACTTTTGGGGGGAAGTGGAGTCAGCACTGATGTTAACTCCAGAGGAAAAATCCCCTCGACCGGGAATCGAACCCGGGTTGTCAAATTGCGAGCGCAATGTTCTGACCACTAGGCTATCCCGTAACATTATTGTGTGTGAATTCAACAATTCTGTATCTATGACCATTTGCCTCCCTGACTAAAAGCCTCCAAAATGATCCACTTCAATACATACAAAATTGTTGATACACGCAATTTTGAAAAAGGACTATAAATGATTATTGAATTGCATATATCAAGAATACATATCAACCATAAAATGACATTACACCATGTAAAAACCGACAGTAACCAGACATGTTACAATCAGATGCATACAAAACTACACAAAGTGACTGGACAAAGTTCCCGTTACATTTATCTGGTAAACACTGATCCGATATATTATTGTGAACAGAACCGGTCACGTTGTAACATCAATATGTATTTCTCTTACTGAAAAAAATGAACACCTATATAAGCCAAGAGACACCCTGAGAGCTCAAATTCTGCCCTAAACAAACGCTGGGAAAACAGAAGTGCAGACTATCCAAAGCTGTAACGACTCCATATTCAGCAGTTTGATCAGGAACAATCAATATACCAAGACAAAAGATAACTTTGAAAATAAGCTGAAGGCTGCCTGGCTCTGTCCAGTATAACAGACAGTCAAGTACTTACCACAATGTCCCTGGTTGTTCTCACTCGCTCTTGATTCCACTGTCAGGTCTTCTCTGTCCGTTTCTGTCTTTTCTTCTCCAGTCATTTCTTAGTGCAAGCAGACAGGTTTACCTTCACGTCCATCGCCTGAAAAAATGGCAAACCACAGATTTACTTCGTTTCGACCATTATTATTTGCTCAGGTTACAGTCACGTTGCTTAAACTTATTTCGCCTAACCCAGTCTGGCTCATACATAACTTTATTAAATTTTATGGGGCTAAAGTGTATCTTTGTATCATACATAATATTATAGGTGGACTGGATAGTTCAGTGGTCATAGCACTTGTTTTTTCCAAGTAAATGTAAAGCAGCATCGAGCGTGGTTATCAAGTGGATGGGTGACCGTTTGTGTGCCTTGACTTTAGTACAGTCCCCTAGTTCACCCAGCTGTAAATAGATAGCTGCCCTCTTTAGGGTCAGGGAAGGTAAAGCAGCGATGGAGAGAGGACGGGCGCTGCCTTCAATATGCTGGCCCCTGAAGAAGTGGTCTCTGACGCCTCGCTCCCCTTCGACCACATAGGTTATGGGACGCCTTTACTTTTATCTATCACCATACATATAGCTATTGTATTAACTTTCATGTTCCTAATATTTACCGGTGTGTCTTACATATTACTTCTACATGAAAGTTTACAGGCCTACATCAGTACATGTGTGACTGCCTACTTAACAGTATAAACGCTTACCTGGGTATCATATAACTTTCATATTTGATATTCAATGAATTCTCTATATAACTGCACCCATCCCATTCTATTTTCAGGTGGCTTCTTCCGTCCAGGTGCCATGAGAAGTAAGCGTCTGGCCAATGGCTGTAGTTTATGGTGGTGGTGGTGGTGGTGGTGGTGTGTGGTGGTGGTGGTGGATGTGGATGTGGAGGTGGAGGTGGTGATGGAGGTGGTGGTGGTGGTGATGGTGTTGTGTGCGTGCGCGTGCGCGCGCGGGCGTGTGTGTGTGTGTGTGTGTGTGTGTGTGTGTGTGTGTGTGTGTGTGTGTGTGTGTGTGTGTGTGTGTGTGTGAGTGTGTGTGTGTGTGTGTGAGTGTGTGTGTTCGCATGCGTGCGTGTGTGCATGCGTGAGTGTATGTGTGTGTATTCGTATGCGTGTGTGCGTGCATGCACGCGTGCATGCGTGTGTGCATGCACGCGTGCATTATCATGCATTATCACAACTACCATCATCACTGTTGCTGTCATCGGCATCACTCTCATCACCACTGCTATTCTCTACCAGTATTGACATTGCTGTATTTGTATAATTATTCAAGATATAAACACATTCATCATTATCATCCCCCATCATTCTCATCACCATTACCTCTACCACCACAACTACCCTTGTCATCATCACTATCACCACAACTACTATCAGTACTAGTATTAACATCACTATAATTATATATGCCTATAAACACAGTCACATTCGTTCCTTCTTTTCAGGACAAGGCAGTTTTGGCGCTAGAGCTGCAAGGCCTGCAAGGCCTGCAGGGCCTACGATGCGTCCTGAGCAACGGTTTGGGTAACCACTGCCGTATGATGAGCACCACCAATGGAAGTATCCATCCCACCACTCATTGCTGAGCAAACTCGGCCAATCTATGCATCAACGTTTCTGACACCTCGACATTAGTATGTCAACACTGGAGGATCGGGTCCATTCATATTGCATATGGCTCCTGCGATAACAGTATCCGTATTTACATGGAAGGTTTTGTTGTTGTTTTTTGGGGGGGTTGTTCGTAAGATAGGTTGCTGTTACTACTACTACTACTACTACTACTACTACTACTACTACTACTACTACTACTACTATTGTGATAATGATTGTCGGCTATTACTGCTACTAATTGTCTACTGCTCTACCGCCACTAATAGTAATACAACTGGCTACTACTCCTGCTACACTAGCTTCTCCCCTAACTCTTTGAGAAGTCGCTAAGTAACTGAATTTTTCAGCTAGTGTCTTGGGATTCGAATGCTATTACTGTAAAAACAATGATGATGATGATGGTAATAAAACTTCACAATAGATCCAGAAGTGTTCTTTGCTTTTCTTTGTGTGTGTGTGTGTGTGTGTGTGTGTGTGTGTGTGTGTGTGTGTGTGTGTGTGTGTGTGTGTGTGGCGTGTGTGCGTGCATGCGCGCGGGGTGCGTGCGTGCGTGTAGTATCACATCGTGTGTATCGTTTCGTGTCTGCACAAGTGCATGCATGTATGCACGCGTGTTTCCACGCACGAGTGCTTTGTGTGTCAGATCTGCATGCATGCGACCGCGTGCTTGCATGCATGTTTACGTCTGTATACGTCTTTGTTTGCAGGAAAATATGCAACTGAAACAATTCACGATTCTAGCCGTTAAAACCCAGTTTTATGGGTATCAAAACTATTTCAAAAATTGGCAGTAGCGAAAAACACCTTCAACCTTTCTGTCCAAACTATCCAAGCAATACTGCCCATCAGTCTTCTGGTGATTCTCTTTAGCTACCTTCACTACAGCACAGTCTGCTCAACCAGCCAGACAGGATCAGAGCTAAATCTAATGAAAAAACGATAACGCCATTATACCATTTCGTAATCCTCCAAAAGTGAAGACCATTATTTTGGAAGAACAGAAACATCTCGCTCAGCTCAAAGATCAGGCTGATGCGCACTCTGGTCATCTCAATATTCCTGTATGCTTGTGAGTCATGGACCCTCACAGTGGATCTGGAGAGGAGAATACAGGCCACAGAGATGAGATGCTTTCCAGACTCCTTGGCATCTCTTACAAAGACCACATTAATAACGAGGAAGTGAGAATCAAAATGGGTCGAGCCATCGGGCCCTTGAAGATCTCCTCACCGCAGTCAAAAAACGCAAACTGAAGTGGTATGGGCACGTTGCAAGATCAACAGGGCTTGCCAAGACGATTCTGCAGGGAACTGTGCAAGGCGGGAGAAGGAGAGGCAGGCAGTGAAAGAAATGGGAGGACAACATCCAAGAGTGGACGGTCCTCAGGCTGAGTGACACCCTGAGAAAGGTCGAGGACAGAAGGAAATGGAGAGAGCTGGTTGCGAGGTCTTCCGTGGAGCCCCTACGGTCTAGACTACAGAATAGAAGAAGAAGAATCCTCCATTGTTCAAATTCATTTAACGTCTTTTCACAAGTTGTGATATTAGATTGTATCTTTACAGACAAATGAGAAATCCGTTCAAGTCAACATTACCCAGCGATAAGATTAAACAAAGAAATAGAGACTTACCTCTACATTCGTTTTCTCTGACAAAATTTTCACACTTCCATATGTTGACACGGTAATCCGTAAAGATTAAAGATAAAGATCTAAATTTGAACGTTTCTTCTGCCGCCGTCATTTTTCAAGGTTGTTTGTCTCTTCCACAACGAGATTAACAAGGGAGTTAAGAAAACAATTTCGGCGGGGTGTGTATGTGTGAAAGGAGGTGGGGTAAATATGCTTGTCTGCCTGCCCATTTCTCTTTTATTTTAAGGGTTTTGCCCAAGTCAAAGATCAATCCTGTGTTGGGGGGATGCATTTGTCAAGTCAAGTCAAGCCAAAATTAATTTATTGAGGGTGAAAGATTAAGTTTACTCAAACTTTTTTCATCTTGCCCTCACAAAAAAAAAAAAAAAAATTGGCATTTAAGAGCATTCAAAAGACAATGTTAATCTGTGTTGAAAAGAGCAAAAAATAAATGAGGACTTTTTAATAAATCTAGACTTCACAAAAGCAAGATAAAACAAACCCAAGACAGTACAACATAAGCACAAGTCATACATACAAAAAAATACAAATACAAAATAATAAGGGTAAAAACACTAATTTACAAACCAGCCAGATGTAAGGTAACATTGAGCATAAAAGTGGATTACAATCTATCCATCAAGTGTCTCTTTACAAATTTTTAAACGTTTGTTTCTAAGGGGCTACTTTTTTTTTTTAAAGGAAGTAGATTGTTCCACAATGTTCTTCCTGAATAAGCAAGGCTTGACCTAAAGTGATTATTACGGGGCCTGGGCAAAAACTGTCTATAAATAGACCTGTTTTTATTGACAGCAAAATTTTTCACAATTTTCTTTGCGGATTTTCCGTTTAATATCGTACATACATAGACACGTGTGTGTGTGTGTGTGTGTGTGTGTGTGTGTGTGTGTGTGTGTGTGTGTGTGTGTGTGTGTGTGTGTGTGTGTGTGTGTGTGTATACATGTGCACACATGTGTATGACAAAAATGTGTGTGTGCACATGCGCACACATGTGTGTGACAAACTGTGAGTAACAACAGGTAATCGCGTATACATGTCTCCCCCCCCCCCCCCCCCCTACCACCCCTCCCCCCCAAAAAAAAAAATCAAGAAAAAGAAACCAAATAAAAAGAAAAACAAAGCTAACTACTGATATGATGTTCTTTTTCTTTGTCAAATCTCACAAGTGAGTAGGCGGAAAGAGATGGGGGAAAAAAACACCAGAGTTAAAGTACCAATACTGTTCTTGAAAAAATACAGAAGTATGTCTTATTAATTTTGCAATTTTCAGTTGCCTTTGTGCTTGTATAGCTGCAAACTTCACAACAGCATCTGCTGCCAAACAGTAGAAACAACCTTTACTGCGTAAAATTAAATCTTTCTGTTATTTCAGCCTGTTGTTGAAAGAAAAGAAAGAAAAGCAACAACAAAAACAAACTTTTGCTATGAATGTTTGGTTTTTTTTTGGTGAACCTAAAGTTACTCAGTGGTAATCCTGTTTCTGATGTTCGACTTCAGCCGAGATATTTCATTTTGCTCATAGATTATCTTCTTGTTATTTCCGCTTACTGTTACAAAACACAACAACAACAACCCAAAAATGTAGATAAACTCTCCGGATTTTTGTTATACTCCTGAAGTTAATCAGAGATAATCCCTTTTGTAAGGTTTGATTATTAACTAGGGTAGCTATTTTTGTTTCTAGTCCAGTCGACCATTATAATTATTTCTAGTTATCAAGGAAACTACATACAGATAAAAGTTACAAAGACAGAAGTATGACAACTAAAACCTGAAAGACACATGATCGTCACCACGCAATTTTGTCATTGTTGTCTGTATTTTTGCTGTTGTGGGCGGAGATCGTATTTCATGCAATTGCTTATTGCTTCTTTCAAAAATAAAAAAAATGAGGAATACTGTCTGGTAGAAAATCACAAAGCATCTTTTATTTATCAATTTTATTCTTTTATTTCGAGAATAATAGATTTAAGTATTTGTGTGCTTTTTTACATCCAGTCCACGTGTGTTTGCAGTTTTTTTAATTATGTCGTCGGTTCCCACTCGCACACAATGGCCAACTCTTTCGAAAAGAGGAACGAGTTTTAAGGGGTGCGCATGATGTTCTGCGTGCGTTGGCACACGGGGCCTCGGTTTATAGTCTCATCCGAAGGACTTTTGGGGGTAGTGGAGTCGTGACTGATGTTAACTCCAGAGGAAAAATCCTCTTGAAAAGAGATTCGAATCCGAATCGGTCCAGCAGATCACAAGCCGCATCACTCTAAACAGGTATTGCAGTGAAGAAGGTTAATTTATATTCTACAGTATAGGCTATGAGCGAAATGTGTTTCATTATGTCAGTTATACTCTGATGGTATACGGTGAAATTGTTTTCATTATGTCATTATATACTCAGGTTGATTTAGGATTTCAAAAAGGGGCCAAGGCCCCTGAAATGAATAAAAAGGGCATTTGCACTCCTCTCCCTATGTTCTTCATAAAAAAGGAACAGTAATAAGTAGTATTTTTTGCTCATAATACGCTAGTACTTGATTTCTGCTGATTTTTCAAGAATGAAACAAAACAAGAAGATGTGTATTAGGCAGACAGGATTTAATATACACCTTATGATTGCATCGGTCGTAAAATATTTTCTTACACAGGAAAGGAGAGAGGAACTTTTGGGAGATGGGGGGAGAAAGGGGGTGGAGGGGAGGAGGATTGGGTACATTGAGATGGGCGGTTACAAACGACATAGATAAGGAGGAGTGATTGTTTAGATATGTAGAGAGAGAGAGTACAGGGACACTGACGTAGAGAGACAGAGACAGGAGGAGTTGTGTTAGGGAACGAGATAGAGAGTCAAAGTAAAATTTGATTTCCACATTTTGAGTTGGAGAGAGAGCTGGATTGGATGAGAAGACGGGCAGGCTTAAAATCAGTCTATCCCCCCCCCCCCCCTTTACAATGAGAGAGAGAAGAGAGGAGAGAGATGGAGACAGAAAGTGAGAGTAGAGAAGAGAAGTATGAGAAGGTCGAGATACAGAGTAGAGACGATGTTTTCAAAAGTCCATGTAAATTTTCCATTCAGAGTTGGAGGAGATCACTCAGATTAAGATTTAGATGGTAAAAGCCAATGTCTAAGTCTTATCTTTTCCTAAACTATGGCAGAGAGAGGAGAGAGGAGGAGAAGATAGAGATGGGGAGAGGTTAGAGTGATATAAAGGGAGAGAGAGAGAGGGGAGGAGGAGTAGGGTAGGGGTTGGTCAAAGTCATTTTTTTAATTTCACACTTTCAGAGTTAGAGCTTAGATCTAAGTGAGAAGAGGTGAAAGCAAATTCAAAGTCTTGCCCTCACCCCCTCCCCATGAGGAGGGAGAGGTGAAGTCGGAGAAAGAACAGGAGATGTGATAGAGAACGAGAGAGAGAAGAGAGAGAGACGAGATTGCTAGACGAGAGAGACGCTGGAGTAGCTGAGATCTACATGCGTAGATTTTCTGTTCAAGAGAGATATAATCTAGATCAGAAGAGGTGAAATCCAATATACAGTCTTTCCTCCCATGCAATTGAAGAGAAAAGTGGGGAGTTGCGGTTTAAGGGGGAAGAAGATAGAAGAGGTAGAAGATTGGATTTTTAGATCTTTCAGAGTCTTCAGAGTCATGAACGAGGAGAGAGAGTGGATGTGTAGGTGGGGGGGTTCAAAGATCATTTCGATATCCACCGATAGTCTAACCTATGCCATCATTATTGTTGCCAAGCACAGGCTACTTGTCTAGCCAGATCTGAAAAGTTGCCTTGAAAACTCTTAGGTCTATCAGCTTGAACCCTGCTGGGACGCTGCCTCTTCCACTAACACCACTAACGATCTCTGTCACAATGACGTCCCTTGTTTCAGGAGTCACGGCTCCTTTGAAAAATGACGTAATGACGTAAATGAGTAGGGCAATGACGTCAGACCAGCCGCTTTGTAGCAACTGTGATGACTGTGGGCGCTAATCAGTGCATCCTGCTGTCCCTGGGGTATCAACGTAATGACCAACGCATGTAGCGCTATTTTGAAACTATACAAACAGCAGTTGCGGGGGCGCACTGTTTGTTCAAATATGCGCTATCCACAGTTTTTTTGCGTCCGTTAGGGCGCACTGGTCACATTATTTTGCGGCAAAGTTGAAAAAAATGCGGGAATCCCGCAAGGGCGCACCCTAGAATCAACACTGTACTCTTATGGTATGCAGTGAAAATTAATGTTTCATTATGTCAGTTATAATACTCTGACAGTTTGCAGTGAAATAAGCTTCATTATGTCAGCCATACTATGACGGTTTGCAGTAAAATAAGCTTCATTATGTCAGTCATACTATAACGGTTTGCAGTAAAATGTGTTTCACTATGTCAAATATACTATGACAGCATGCAGTGAGATGAGTTTTGTTATGCCAGTTAGAGCCTACACTATGACGGTTTGCAGTGAAATGTACATGTGTACCATCACTCACATCAAGGAAGTTTATTGCTTTCATGCTGTTCAAGGTATGTAAGGGTACAAGATAACTCAGTGGTCAGAGCACTCGCTTTCCCAAAGCCAAGGTTAAGCAGCATCGAGCGTGTTACCAAGTGGATGGGTGACCTTTTGCGCACCTCGGCTTCAGTACGGTTCCTACCCTCGTTAGGGCCAAGGAAGGTAAAGCAGTGAGGGAGAGGAGATGGGCACTTCCCTCAATATGCTGGCCCCTGAATAAGCTGAGGTGTCTGACACCTCGCTCCTCTACAACCACATAGGTTATGGGACACCTTTACCTTTAGAGTAGGTCTGGTAAGGACAGTCTTTCGTTTTTTGTTTCCGATATTAGTTAAGCTCAGTGGTCAGAGCACTCTCTTTCCCCAAGCTAAGGTTAAGCAGCATTGAGCGTGGTTACCAATTGGATGAGTGACCGTTTGCGTGCCTTGGCTTCAGTACAGTCCCCCAGCTGTAAATGGGTACCTGCCCTCTTTAGGGTCAGGGAAGGTAAAACAGCGAGGGAGAGGAGATGGGCGCCACCCTCAATATGCTGGCCCTTAGAGAAAGCTAAAGTTTCTGATGCGTAGCTCCCTTACGATCACATAGGTTATAGGACACCTTTACCTTTTTTATATTAGCTACAAGAAATTTCTGTTGTGTTCGGTTGCAGAGTTTTATCTACATCAGTGTATGAAACTGTGCGGTGTTCTCTTGTGGTTCTCAAAACAAAATGGTTGCTGTGGTAAATATCTGTGTGCACGTGTGTACACCCACATAATTATGCAAGTTGTCACTAGGTGGGTGGTTTTTCCTCTGTGTGTATATAAATGGTGGAGGGGGGGGGGGGGGCTTTTAGTTGTTGTTACTGTCCTGGGTTTTGTCTTGTGCCTGACCACTCACTTTGATCCTTCCACCTAAGCCACACCCAGCTTTGGCATGTTACCTCCTCAAGGTCAGAACTCCACACATCACTACATTTTGCCTTGGTCTCTGGTAGACTTCAATCTCTGCCACTTTCACCATCACCAGAGTGAAGTCTGTTGAAAGAGTCAGTGATGCTGCTTTGATTACCATATCTTCGCGGTACTTTGCAGCATCTTTGCTTAGTAGTCCCAACTTTGGAAGCACCATGCCTGGGACGTACAGCCTGCTTTGATCTTACCAACTGCCTGCCTCTCTGCTTTTGTGGTCGTTCACTGCTCCGACGGTTTGCTGGCTCCCAGCTAATAAAAATTTCCTAAAGGTCATCAAAACCAATCCAATCCAATGATGTTACTTAGAGCCCCGCCGACTGCACAGGCCATATCAGGGCTGTCACCTTGTCACATTTTAAAACTCATATTAAAAGTGTGCAACTATGTACAGTTTAAAACGGGGTATAAAACCAACAACAATTAGCAACAATGTTAATTTTGTCAATACCACTGACCTCTTTGGTAATTTGCTTATAAGATCCTCTTCACCAGTTCTTCATCAACACTTCATCTTTAACTGAGGAGAGGAGAGTGATTATTCCAGTAACACTGAATGCAGTGTAGATTTCCAGCATCACAGGGTGCCTTTCAACTTACATCCTGAAGTAAAATATCATTGAAAAACAACAAAACTTCGCCCCACCACTAGAAAAGGCGTCTTGCTGGAAGACAAGCAAGGGAGGTCACCCCGAGAGAGAGAGAGAGGAGAGAGAGAGAGAGAGAGAGAGAGACAAGGCAAGGCAAGGCAAAGTATTTTATTCGAGGATAATAGATAAGCACTCGTGTGCTTTTTTACATCCAGTCCCGCCCTTTTCAGGGATACATCAAATTGAGAAGATACTAAACAATAAACTTTACGAGAGAGAGAGAGAGAGAGAGAGAGAGAGAGAGAGAGAGAGAGAGAGAGAGAGAGAGGCAAGGCAAGGCAAGGCAAGGCAAGGCAAGGCAAGGCAAGGCAAGGCAGAGACAAGAGAGAGAGAGAAAGAGAGTTTATAAATTAAAGTCATGTGAACAGGTATTGGAGTAAGACATTTTAAAAATGTGTGTGTGCATGTATAACAAGTGGGTTTTTTGTTTGTCAAATGTTTGTTTGGGCTTTGGGGTTTTTTATGTGTGTGTGACAATATATACCAGCATACACATGCCAACCCCCCCCCCAAAAAAAAAAAATTGAGGAACACAAAACTAAAAACAAAGAAAAACACAAAACTTAATACAGCATGAGGTTGTTTCTCTTTATTAAAATCTTACAACAAGTAAGTAGGCGGAAAGATGAAAACGTGAGTACCAATAATCCCCCATCTTAATGTACGATCTCTTCACTTTTGATTGTGAATGTAAACAGCCTGACTTTATAGCTTAGTTTGACAAAGATCAAGTGGTCATTGTGGTCAAATCTTACACCTGCCCGAACATCTCTATTTAAACTGCTATTTTTCCAATCACGCCTTAAGCACCTCACATACATCCTCCCTTTAAAAATAAACACAGAAAATCTACTCAGACACGCTGTACTGGATTTTGGCAAAAACAAAGAAACATTTATACAGAACAAATAGTCAAACTAGCAGAAGAGAGCAATGGTGTATGCAGAAGACAGACCGATGAAATGTTGACACAACAACCCCAAACTGATATCACCAACAGAAATCCCTGAAGTCTGGTCCTCACATTTCAAAGCTGATAGATAAACAAATCAAGATTTTCAAAGCTATTGAAACTAAACGTTCAAAACAAATAAACAGAGAAATACACAAAACGTGGTAAATACTCAAAACTACAGGAATCCTACAATACACACAAAAATCTAGCAGAGATGAATATCGCTGATTTCGCTTCACCTTCCTTTATTTTCTACGTGCAGATTTCTCACGATTTCATCACTGATATCGTCCACTTTCAAACCCTGTGTGACCTTCTGTGAAAAAGAAACTAGGTATTTCTTTCTGTTTGTGGCAGGAAAAGTAACTTTACTGAGAGGTTACACTGGTGTTGCAAAAATATATAATAAAAAATAGATCAGGATTCACCACTGTTCAGTATCAACAGATCAAAACATTTTAAGGTGATCACATATACAACTACATACAGAGCGCATTTTTCATCATATTTCTCACGTTTTGTTAACTGTAAAACAAAAGAATAAAAAGAAACGACCTTGTTCCATTCATAATCCATAAATATACAAGTCGATGCAGGCATACATGCTACTGAAAGCTCGTCAGATCCTTGTGCTGTTGTCTACAGAGGCACTGAAGTGATAGTGAACCATTATCAGCAGGTGAAAATTTAAGAGGGATTGTGTGTGTGTGTGTGTGTGTGTGTGTGTGTGTGTGTGTGTGTGTGTGTGTGTGTGTGTGTGTGTGTGTGTGTGTGGAAAAGAAACTCTGTGTGTGTGTGTGTGTGTGTGTGTGTGTGTGTGTGTGTGTGTGTGTGTGTGTGTGTGTGTGTGTGTGTGTATGTGTGTGAGTGTGTATGCGTGTGTTGTGCGTGTGTGTGTGTGTTCCAAAAAGAAACTGCATACTTAAGTCCATATTTTTTCTCCAGAAAAAGCTATTATAAAGCAAAACCTTAAAAACCCCAAAGCACTCAGACAAAATGATGCAGAAGCCAGACTGACGTGGGGTCGCCAAACGACATGCCTTTTCTCTTTATTTGTCAAGGTTTACGTTCTGAGCACTTCATCCGAAAATCCCAAAACATGAAATCATACATCTCAAGAAAGGAAAAAAACCCACATCACAAATAATCAGGCAAAGAAAGAACACCCCCCTCTTCCTAAAAACTATTCCTTGCACACAACACATGCAATTGTCTACCATTCTGGCAAAAAAAGTACCCTCATCATGTGTAAAGTCCTCAAAACCTTAATGGGTAAGCGCTGCACTTGTGGCAACACGCTCTCCCTGGGGAGAGAGAGCAGGCCCGAATGTCACGCAGAGAAATCTGCTGTGACATAGAATGGTAGAAAATAAAATCCAAAAAAATAAAAATAAAAACCTTTCTCTCCCCCCCTCCCCCGGAGATTTTCAGCCCATTGTCAAAAGGATGGAGTGGAGTATTGCACTGCTGCTTCATTCAGGGCTGGCAGCGGCCGACAAAGCGGGGGTAGAGGCAGGCCTCGCGGATGTGGTAGCGGTTCAGGATCCAGCACATGAAGCGCTCCACTCCCAGGCCGTACCCTCCGTGTGGGCAGCTGCCATACTTCCGCTGGGGACCCACAGCACACACGCCAGTCACAATACAAGTCAAGTAAGTCAAGTCAAGTCAAGTCAAGTCAGTCAAGTCAATACAAGTCAAGTCAAGTCCGTCAAGTCAATACAAGTCAAGTCAAGTCAAAAACACTTTAATCATCTCCTGATTTATTCTTTTCTTTCTTTATTTTTTATTTATTCTTTTATATATCGAGGATAATGGAATAAGCAATCATATGCTTTTTTTACGTCCAGTCCCCGTATGTATGCAGTTTTTGTAAATTATGTCATCTGTTCCCACCGGCACACGGTGGCCTGCTCTTGCGAAAAGTGGAACAGGATTTAACCTGTGTGCAAGATGTTCTGCGTGCCTGCGTGCGTTCGCACACGGGGCCTCGGTTTATAGTCTCATCCGAAAGACTGTTCAAAACCACTTTAATCATGCCCTGAAGGGCCATTACAATACTGACAGGCATAGCGATACAGATTTCATTCTGCTGAATATCTACCTTCAATTATCCACATATGTGACGCTCCACACGAAATGAGTCGCTTAGCACATTACCCAATTTTGCGCTAGGAGCATTAAAGGCAGGTGGGGGTCAAGTTGTCAATTTTGAGATTTTGATTGATTATTAAACTATATCCGTTTATCTACCTTATAATGAATATCAAGGCATAATTTTCATTCTTTTTGCTTTTAAATGTGTTTTGAAAATACCCAAGCCCTCATTCTGACAACCTGTTACGAAAAAAACTTGCCCATTTCTCATTTGTCACATCTGCAGTCTATCATTTCAATTTGTAATAACTTTGCACAGAATTGTCCGATTTTCAATCTGTTTTTTGTATTTGATAGTCACTTTATTGCACATTAATAACATATCAAGATCTCTGGTGCACTCCGTCTTATTATGTGGTGGAACGTCACATATTAAAAAAAAAAAAAAATTTAAAAGGAAAAAAGAAAAAAAAAAAGAATTAGAATACAGATTTCATTCTGCTGAATATCTACCTTCAATTATCCTTTTTTTTTTTTTTTAAAAAAAAGAAAAGAAAAAGAAAAAAAGAATTAGAATACAGATTTCATTCTGCTCAGTTAAATCATCCATGTCTTTAAAAAAACAAAAAAAACAAGAAAAACCACTTTTCAAATGAGGGTATGTTTCTCGCATGGGGGGGGGTGGGGGTGGGAAGTAACACAAACAAAGGTACTTTCTGCATTTATTTTTTTTATTAAAAACAAAAGATTTTTTAAAAAGTTTCTCCTTATCCAGATAAAAAAAAAACAACTTTTTAACTCTCTCCAACTGAACGTTCCCGATTGGGAATGTGAGATTTAGATAATGGACTAGCACCATAATGACGTAATAGTAGCTTTGCTGGCCTCTTTCTATGTCGAAAGCAACCAATCAGAACATATCTTACTGTTTTCTGGTTGGTTGTTAAGCTGGGTTGTCTATGCATCTCATTACTGTCAGTGTCAAAAATGGCATCGGACGCTTTGCCTTAGCAACATCGAACTCCCACAACCACCCTCTCTCCCCAAGACCACCCTCTCTCCCCAAAACCACCCTCTCTCCCCCACAACCCCCCCTCTCTCCCTGACCCACAAAGTCTACCACATTAACCAAACCCTCAGAACATTTATATAACAAGGCGCCGACCAATCCTATCCAATCCACTCATGTTGTTTATAGCCCCGCCGACCACAGAGGCCATATCGGGGCTGTCTGTCACCTGGTCAAAATTGTAAATCTCAGCCTAAAACTGTGCATACAACTCTATAGAGACTAAAAGGTGTGTGTGTGTGTGTGTGTGTGTGTGTGTGTGTGTGTGTGTGTGTGTGTGTGTGTGTGTGTGTGTGTGTGTGCATGTGTGCGTGCGTGTATACATTCGAATTTGCTAAAACTATTTATTGTCACTGGTTGCTTGTGTGTTGTGTGGGTTGAGTGCAAGCGCTTTGATTTGTTTTAGCAAGATATAGCGCTATATAAATTCCATGTATTACTATCATTATAAAAAGCGGGCGGCAGCACTGACCTGGTCGATGTACCAGTAGTAAGGGGTGGGGTCGATGCCTTCCCGCTTGAAGCCGGCCTCCAGCTGCTCCACGTCCCAGATCCTCATGGACCCCCCCACGATCTCCCCCACATTGGGCATCAGCAGGTCCACCTGCACACCAGCCACACACACACACACACCGCCTCAGCTGCTGCTGCTTCACTGATGATGATCCTCCCCCTCCCTACTGAGGGGGGCACACAGTGCACAAATCCAACATCACACAGTCTAGAGTGCTATATTCAGTTCAGCTGCTGCTTCACTGATGATGATCCTCCCCCTCCCTACTGAGGGGGGCCACAGTGCACAAATCCAACATCACTCAGTCAAGCGTGCTATATTCAGTTCAGCTGCTGCTTCACTGATGATGATCCCCCCCCTACTGAGGGGGGCACACAGTGCACAAATCCAACATCACTCAGTCTAGAGTGCTATATTCAGTTCAGCTGCTGCTTCACTGATGATGATCCTCCCCTACCGAGGGACAGTACAGGGACTGTACAGCTCTATAGAGACTAAAAGCAGGCACACAGTGCACAAATCCAACATCACTCAGTCAAGAGCGCTATATTCAGTGCGCCCTTTCCTTTTCCCTAGTCCAAGTGTGGTCAGTTCTGCTATAATCAGCACCAGCTGGCCCATCTGGGCTGGTATGGGATGGAATAATTAGCAGCTGGAGGAGCTGAAAGTTAGGGAACTGACAGCTGTGGGCTGGCAAGAGCCTGGTGGTTTACAGCAGTCAGCTCCTGACCCCTAGGTGCCTGTTCTGAGGGGATGTTGGTGCGTGCGTGCGTGCGTGGTTGGTGTGTGTGTGTGTGTGTGTATGTGTTGTGTGTTGTGTGTGTGTGGCGTGTGTGTGTGTACATTCAAATTTGCTTAAACTACTAATCGTCATTGATTGCTTGTGTGTTGTTTTAGGACAAATGCAAGCACTTTGATTTGTTTTTGCAAGATATTGTGCTTATAAATTTCATGTATATATTATTACATTATTATTTTTTTCCTCTGGAGTTCAGATCAGTATGGACTCCACTCCTGCTAAAAGTCCTTCTAATGAGACTATAGGCTGAGGTCCTGTGAACAAATGCACAGATATGTACAACCTGTTCTGCCTTATGGAGGAGTAGGCCATTTCATACTAGCAGGAACAGATCACATTTCTTAACAGGCATGCACACATGTCCTGTTGAGAATGGTCCCGAATTCGGAATGCAGTTACCTCCATATCTGATCTCCTGCATGTGTATATTACACATGAAGGAAAATTAAGACAACAGCAGATCTGCACTTAAAGTTGACCTGGGAGACTGTCAAAAACCCCACCCTTAATTCACCAGACACTGCCGAGATTTGAACCCCCAACTTCATGGACCAACAGGATTGAAGTTGAATGGTCTGAACCACTCGGCTCTAGCATCCGTCTGCTTAGGATGAAACTACGTGAACACTGAGAAACCTAACTTCTCCAGATCTCCTCTCCTGACACCACAGCCCCTTTTCACAGACAGACTGCTAGGACTAATCCTGTCAGGAGACTGTTCTTACCGATTCCGTGAGGCGTTTGTCCTCGGGCAGCGTGGCATGTAGAAGGACTTGATTTCGGCAGGAAAGCGGCACAGCAGTATGGGTTCATTGATGGTGTCCGTCATCTTCCTCTCAGGGGCTTCAGGGATGTCCTGTGGGAGACAAGGAATCATCATTTAGTTCATGGCAATGATGACCTTTGCATTATTAACTCTTGCACTGTCAAACTTGTCACTTTAGACCTTTTGCATTATCAACCTTGCACTGTCATCAAACTCGTCACTTTAGTTCATGGCAATGACGACCTTTTGCTTTATTAACTCTTGCACTGTCAAACTCATCATTTAGTTCATGGCAGTGATGACCTTTTGCATTATTAACTCTTGCACTGTCAAACTCATCATTTAGTTCATGGCAATGACGATCTTTTGCATTATTAACTCTTGCACTGTCAAACTCATCGTTTAGTTCATGGCAATGACGACCTTTTGCATTATTAACTCTTGCACTGTCAAACTCATCATTTAGTTCATGGCAATGACGCATTAACTCTTTGCACTGTCAAACTTGTCACTTAAGTTCAGGCAATGATGACCTTTTGCATTATTAACTCTTGCACTGTCAAACTTGTCACTTAAGTTCATGGCAATGATGACCTTTTGCATTATTAACTCTTGCACTGTCAAACTCGTCGTCACTTTAGTTCATGGCAATGACGACCATTGCATTATTACTCTTGCACTGTCATCAAACTCATCATTTAGTTCATGGCAATGACAACCTTTTGCATTATTAACTCTTGCACTGTCATCAAACTCATCATTTAGTTCATGGCATGACAACCTTTTGCATTATTAACTCTTGCACTGTCATCAAACTCATCACTTTAGTTCATGGCAATGACAACCTTTTGCATTAACTCTTGCACAGTGAAACACATCTAAGAGTTCTCCACAACTGCATCAGCTAATCTATGTCTCTGATAACCTATAAATCCTTTTTCTTTTCAATCATGGCACACAAATACTGACCATGCACTTTTACAGGGGTTTACCTTTTTTTTTGGGGGGGTGGGGGATACAAAAAATGAAACAAAACTTCAACAGAGTACAAATGTTAACTTTGACAAAGAAGAAACAAAATACTTTTACTGCTTTTCTAAAATTCCAGACATGTAGGTACAACATTTGGAGAAAATAATAAACTTTTATACTGTCTTCAAACAATGATACATAACTGACAGACACCTGCCTCAATCCTGAGCACTGTGTCCTCAACCATAATACCAGTTCACCAGTTTTTCTGGCTGATGAAACAAGCAGACAAGCCTATGATGTGACACTCA
>CM060334.1:16417375-16434875 GCA_030674155.1 Stramonita haemastoma | reverse complement strand
CTGTAAAGGTTCACAGTGTAAAGGTTCCCGGTGTAAAGGTTCCCGGTGTAAAGGTTCCCTGTGTAAAAGTTCCCAGTGTAAAGGTTTTCAGGTTCAATTTTAATCCCCCTGCATAATGCTTCAAGGCTTTTTCGCTCTGCTGCACCAAAAATGTAGAATTGACTCCTTTCCAGACTAAGCTATACTCTAAACTTTAGACGGCATTTGAAACCCGGTCTTGTTTTATGTTGATAGGTTTTCCCGTACTTTTTGTTGCCGGTTTTCTGTCTGCCTGTTTGTATGGGTATTTTCTGCACTTGGGGGTGCGTGTGTACGTGCATGCAGAATATCTCCTGTACATATATCACAACCCTGTCCACAGTCTGTAGAAGAGTAGGTCAGCTATTGCAGACGGCATGGATGGCTGGAATTCACCCTACAGCCTGGGCAGTCACCCACTCTGACAGGTTCAAATTGTCAGTTACCCCCACAGTCAGAATGCAGCTACCTTTATGGTAGATACAAGACTGTTGCATATGCAAAATCTCACCACTGGTGAACTTTAGAGCTCTGGCTGAGGAAAGAAAAAAAAATTGTCACACACACTGACAGAGTGCAACGCTCCTACATCTCCTTAACCCTTTCACTCCTAGAACTATCTGCGTCCAGCCACCTTGGTGCAGTGGTTAAGTGCCCTGGGTTACGAACTGGAAGATCACAGGTTTGAATCTCATAAGATTCAGCATTTTTTAAGACTCCAGCCAGCTCCTACCCGGAGTGAGTTTGCCATGGGTTCATTGGGAAGGCTGGGACCAGGCAATCAAGCTTCATCCCCTTTACAGATGCCATTTTTAGAGTGTTGCTCAAATTATCTGACCAACACTGTCGGTGCCTGTTCCTCTCAGGCCTGGTTGATGCTGGGGTAAATTATGATGGGAAGCACAGAGTACAGACCTGTCAAGTAGTCTCAAAGCAAATGCACTTCCATAGCAGGATCATGACATCATCTTTATCATTCCTGATCATCATGGAATAAAAGAAAATTGTGTCTGATTTGGTGGCTCGAGTTGTACTGGTCTCATGGTGACTTGCGTTCGCCAGCCAAAAGTCATCACAAATGAATACAACCACCAATCCTCTCAGCTGTGTGCTCACTACTTTTCCCTCAGGTAATTTACTCTCAGCTGTGTACTCACTACTTTTCCTTCAGGTAATTTACTCTCAGCTGTGTACTCACTACTTTTCCTTCAGGTAATTTACTCTCAGCTGTGTACTCACTACTTTTCCCTCAGGTAATTTACTCTCAGCTGTGTACTCACTACTTTTCCTTCAGGTAATTTACTCTCAGCTGTGTACTCACTACTTTTCCTTCAGGTAATTTACTCTCAGCTGTGTACTCACTACTTTTCCTTCAGGTAATTTACTCTCAGCTGTGTACTCACTACTTTTCCCTCAGGTAATTTACTCTCAGCTGTGTACTCACTACTTTTCCCTCAGGTAATTTACTCTCAGCTGTGTACTCACTACTTTTCCCTCAGGTAATTTACTCTCAGCTGTGTGCTCACTACTTTTCCCTCAGGTAATTTACTCTCAGCTGTGTACTCACTACTTTTCCCTCAGGTAATTTACTCTCAGCTGTGTACTCACTACTTTTCCCTCAGGTAATTTACTCTCAGCAGTGTACTCGCTACTTTTCCTTCAGGTAATTTACTCTCAGCTGTGTACTCACTACTTTTCCCTCAGGTAATTTACTCTCAGCTGTGTTACTCACTACTTTTCCTTCAGGTAATTTACTCTCAGCTGTGTACTCACTACTTTTCCCTCAGGTAATTTACTCTCAGCTGTTGTACTCACTACTTTTCCCTCAGGTAATTTACTCTCAGCAGTGTACTCGCTACTTTTCCTTCAGGTAATTTACTCTCAGCTGTGTACTCACTACTTTTCCCTCAGGTAATTTACTCTCAGCTGTGTACTCACTACTTTTCCTTCAGGTAATTTACTCTCAGCTGTGTACTCACTACTTTTCCCTCAGGTAATTTACTCTCAGCTGTGTACTCACTACTTTTCCTTCAGGTAATTTACTCTCAGCTGTGTACTCACTACTTTTCCCTCAGGTAATTTACTCTCAGCTGTGTACTCACTACTTTTCCCTCAGGTAATTTACTCTCAGCAGTGTATGCACTACTTTTCCCTCAGGTAATTTACTCTCAGCTGTGTACTCACGACTTCCCTCAGGGATTTTGCTCTCAGCTGTGTACTCACTACTTTTCCCTCAGGTAATTTACTCTCAGCTGTGTGTGTACTCACTACTTTTCCCTCAGGTATTTACTCTCAGCTGTGTACTCACTACTTTTCCTTCAGGGACTTTGCTGATGACACCGTACACAGCGATGGCAGATTCCAGTGACAGCGTCACTGCATCGTAGTCTGACACTGGAACACAACACACAGGTACATGAGCTTGACATTGGAGCAGAACACACATGAGCTTGACACTGGAACAGAACACATGAGCTTGACACTGGAACACAACACACATGAGCTTGACATTGGAACAGAACACACATGAGCTTGACACTGGAACAAACACACATGAGCTTGACACTGGAACACAACACACATGAGCTTGACACTGGAACACAACACACATGAGCTTGACACTGGAACACAACACACATGAGCTTGACACTGGAACACAACACACATGAGCTTGACACTGGAACACAACACACATGGACGACTATGACACATGGAACACAACACACATGAGCTTGACACTGGACACAACACACATGAACTTGACACTGGAACACAACACACATGAACTTGACACTGGAACAAACACACATGAACTTGACACTGGAACAGAGCACACATGAGCTTGACACTGGACACACAACACACATGAACTTGACACTGGAAACACAACACACAGGTACAGGAGCTAAGCTTTTCCCAACAATGGAAAGGGGGCAGAGATAAGCCTCGTAGTAAGACAGTTGCGCTCACAATCTGAAGGTGCAAGATCGAGCTCAGGTTGGAGCCACCACCGAGATGCCCATCTTAGGGAATATTCTCCCTGGAGTTAACATCAGTACTGACTCCACTCCCCCAAAAGTCCCTCAGATGAGACTATAATTCAAGGCCCTAGGTCGGAACATACGCAGAACATCTTGCTCACATGTTCAAACCGTTCTGCCTTTCAGAAGGGTAAGCCACTGTGTGCCGGTAGGAACAAATGACAAAATTTACAAAAACCACTTGCACACTGGCGCCATGTTTAGACATCGTCCAGAAGGAGGGTGCCAGATGGTTTAGACAGTCACCTGCCAACAAGTAAACCATGAGGTTCTGGGTTCGATTCCCAACCTCCCCTTTTCTTCCCAGTTTGAAGAAAAATTTTAACTGAATGTCAAAATCCTTTGGATAAGACTATAAAAAGAGGCCTCCATGTGTAAACACAGCAGAACATCTTGTGCACATGTTAATAACCCATTCCAACTTTCGGAAAAGTAGGCTACTGTGTGCCAGTAGGAATGGATGACCAAAAAAACAACAAAAAAATGCATGCACGCAGGTGTCATATTTAGAGACCATCTTCGAAATCAGAGTGCAGATACCTAAACGCTGAAGGGGGAAGACAGTTCGCGAAAGCAAAAATCTCAAAATTGGTAAACCTTGGAACTTTAGCTGAGGAACAACAAAAAAAAAAGAGATACACCACCACCAAGTCTGATGGTGGCTACCTTAATGAAAGGTAAACGGTCTATCACATATGCAAAATCTCACCTTTGGTGAACCTCAGAGCTCTAGCAGATGAAAAAAAACAAAAAATACCACTTACATGCACATAGTAATTGGAGGGGGGGGGGAGGGGGCAGGAGCATAGTTTGTGATGACATTCTCATGTGTCAGTATTGGCAATAAAATGACAAACCCCGTTTGAAGCAGACAACAACAGATATCACAGGTTTGTTATCGATTCTCACAGGGTTTGTTCATGTTTTTTTTTTTGAGTACAAGAAATTTGAACCTGAGGTGTCAGGTAAGTCCCCCTATTCTCACCCTTCCCTCTTTTTCTCCTGCCCCCCCCCCCCCTCCCTCCCTCCTCTCCTTCACTTTTAATTTTTTTAAAAACATACATAAAATGTAAATGGAAAAGAAAGGAAACCAATAGCCTACCAGCTTGTCTGTCAAAACACACTGTAGGAATCCTGTTCCGTCTCTGAGAAGCATGAACATCAAGTTCTTCCCTGTGAAGGACATACAAAGAACAATAAAAAATAACCTCAGTCTATAGGTATACTCTCTTCTTTCCAACTCGTTTTAGTGTGTGTGTGTGTGTGTGTGTGTGTGTGTGTGTGTGTGTGTGTGTGTGTGTGTGTGTGTGTGTGTGTGTGTGTGTGTGTGTGTGTGTTAGTGTTAGTGTGTTAGTGTGTGTTAGTGTTGTGTATGTGTGTGTGTGTGTGTGTGTGTGTGTGTGTGTGTGTGTGTGTTGTGTGTGTGTGTGTGTGTGTGTGTGTGTGTGTGTATGTGTTGTGTGTGTGTTGCCGTGTGTGCATGCATCATGTGTGCGTGTTTTAGGCACTCTCACAAATTCAAATTTGATAACCTGTACACTTAAACCTCAGTGCATCTGTTTGCAATATTCACACACACACACACACACACACACACACACACACACACACACACACACACACACACATACATGTACGCGAGCACGCATGCATGTATGCACGTGCACGCACACACACACACTCAAGCATGCACACACACACACACACCTTTCCTTCTTTTCTGCAAAACAAATATCCTATTTCTTCTTGGTTTGTTATGTTAATAGATTTCTTTTGTGCTTGCCATTGCTACCTAACAGTTGTGTTTTGTTGAGTCTAGTCATAGTTTCAGTCACCTTGAAAAACAACCTGAACATTTTCCTGATTAGAAATTTCCACACACTCTACATGACAATACATCTCATGTTATGTTAATAGACTTCTTTTGTGCTTGCCATTGCCACCTACAAGTTGTGTTGTGTGAAGTCTAGTCATAGTTTGAGTCACAGTGAAAAACAACCTGAACATTTTCCTGATTAGAAATTTCCACACACTCTACATGACAATACATCTCATGTTATGTTAATAGACTTCTTTTGTGTTTGCCATTGCCACCTACAAGTTGTGTTGTGTGAAGTCTAGTCATAGTTTGAGTCACAGTGAAAAACAACCTGACCATTTTCCTGATGATAAAAATTCCACGCTCTGTATGTACATGGCAACACATCTTCTACAAATAAGCTGAACATCTTCACCAAACAAAAGACCACAGGCCAAGCCTGGGGAGCTACCTTTCGCCACCACACATTGTGCCTGAAGTCACACAGGCTTGGTTTTCTTTCGGTTTATTTTAACCCTTTTTGTCCCACATAAAACAGAGCAATCTCAATCTCTAGACCAAGTCAACTTCAAGCGATGACTGCTGAAAGAGGGCGATGTCAGAAAAATAGTCTTTGAAATTTTCTGTCTACATGGATTGTTGTGAAATTTGGCGTGCCATGTTGAAAAAAGATTTTGAAAGCTGTTGGTAAATACGTGTGGAAAAAAAAACCCTGGCTGCTTTATATAAACCACTCATGCTCTACCACCCACTTCCTTGACAATGATCCCACCCCCTCACACTATGACCTTGAATGTTGTTCGTTTCATGTGCTCAAGTAGCGATGATTTCAATCAGCATTGACATGTTTTCTTCTTCACTCACACTGCTATCAGTATCGATTTCAGTTCCATCCCTTTTATTCTCATCTGAATCAGGCTCCCACCCATCATCAGAACTATCAGTGTCGTACCCACAGGTGTCATTCATAAACAGTCCCTCATCAACCTCAGAAATGGATAAATGTCTCTGATTTGCCATGTCGTCTGCACTGAACACACAGCTGACACATGGCACAGGAACAACCAAGATCAATCTCCCTTCATACAAAAGGAAGTTAGCCAGGCAAACGGAAACTATTCACCAAAAACAAAGGTAATGTTCGGGACACAAGTCCCTGGTTCTGTACTTTCTTTGAAATGAATATGTCACGGGAGGAAGTGAGTTAAATTAAGCATGCCAATCAATTTTGAAGATAAACCAGTAAAGTCTAAAAGCTTGATATCCTTTTGCAAGCACCAGTGAAACTGGAAAAACAAATTTAGTTTTCCAAATCTAGACGACATACTTAGAACAGTTTTGTTTTATTTTCAGCAGCAGTTTTAGGTCTAGCCTGGTATACAGACCTTGGTACTTTGTGATAAACATCATTCCTGCTGGACAAAAACCTTACTGCTACTTGTGTTTTGAACAGTGATTCTTCTGGGAAATTAGATACCAAAGACACACCAATAAAGGTTTTTGAAAAGTGTCCCTTGAACAGAGAGACCTCAGTGCCCTTAAGTTACTGGAGCAGCTGACATGAGTAGAGGGGCTCCACTTACCCTGACGTCTCAGCTCGCTGACCCAGCCAAACACCTTCACCCTCACCTCCCTGTTAGGGACACTGTCCCGGATCTTGATCTGCACAGGTGACAAAACAGTTCTCCTATTATTAACAAACCTGAGTAATAGCACATGCACACACACACACACAAACCTGATAGTGCACACACACACACTGACACACAACAAACCAACCTGATAATACACACACACAAACGCACACATGCACGCACGCACCACACGCACACACACACACACGCATGCACATATGCCAGATGTAAAGCTTGGTATATTTTTTACTCAGGTTGGAGTTTATATGTAGAAACAAATGAGGTATAAAATAAGGCAAGACATTTTAACACAAATATAATTATCTGAATAACTGAAATATGTTTGAGCATGCTTTATTACTGTGTCCATATGTTTTTCATTAAACATTCATATTCTTATTCATAATTAAGCAGCATGGAGTCCAGAAACTAAATAACCTCATAAAAGGGAACATGCTACAATACTGATCGAAGAGAAATGCCATTGTGTGCCGGTGGGAACAGATGACAAAATTCACAAAACTGCATACACACAGGGACTGGATGTAAAAAGGCACATGAGTGCTTATTCCACTATCCTTGAAATAAAAGAATAAAAAAAAAAAAAAAAAAGATAGATAAAATGATGGTCAAAACGGTCGCCTACACAAAAACCTCACCACAGATGAACCTTAAAGTTCAAGGGACAGAGAAAAAAAAAAACACACAAAAAGAATCACCTATTCCTGGCTTTTGAGATAGGTGATTATTACCTTATTATTTTATTTATTTATTTATGTATTCTTTTATATCAAGGATAATGGAATAAGCACTCATGTGCTTTTTTACATCCAGTCCCTGTGTGTCTGCAGTTTGTAAATCTTGTCATCTGTTCACACCAGCACACGATGGCCTACTCTTACGAATAGCGGAACAGGATTTAACATGTGCGCAAGATGTTCTGCGTGCATTCGCACACGGGGGCTTTGGTTTAAAGTCTCATCCAAAAGACTTTTGGGGGGAGTGGAGTCAGTACTGAAGTTAACTCCAGAGGAAAAACCCCCTCGAACGGGAATCGAACCTGGGTCGTCAAATTGCGAGTGCAATGTTCTGACCACTAGGCTATCCCATCCCCCCCACCCCTCCCTGTAGGTTTTAAGAAGGGATCAAACGTCCTGGATCCATGTCACTTACCTTCTTGGGAGCAGGCAGACTGGTGTCCTGCTCAATCACAATTTTCTTTGCTTCCTCCAGATTCTTCTCTCTCCTCTCCGCTTTCTCCGCCTACAGGAACACAAACACAACTGATGAATTCATCATCAAGTTCATGAATACACGCTGGAATGATCATAACTACTAGTGTGTGTGTGTTGTGTGTGTGTGTGGTGGGGTGTGTGTGGTGTGCACGCGCATGCGTGTGTGTGTACATTCAAATTTGCTAAAACTATAAATTGTCATTGATTGTTGTGTGTTGTATAGGTTGAATGCAAGCGCTTTGATTTGTTTTTACAAGATACAGCGCTATATAAATTCCATGTATTATTATTATTATCATAATATAGCAATGAATACAGAATGCTTTCAAAACAAGATTATGTCAGTTTTATACATTATGAGCTGTAATATTCTAGAAATGTTTTGAAGAAGATTCTTGCACTTTTCTCAGCTCCATTACAGCCTAAAAAAAAGAAAAAAAGAAAAGAAATCAATTCAGATATAGGCAATATAATGAACAAAATAAATTTGAAGTTTGTTTACGTGTAAGCGTGTGTGCATGAGTGTGAGAGGTGTGTGTGTGTGTTGTGTGTGTGTGTGTGTGTGTGTGTGTGGTGTGTGTGGTGGGGTGTGTGTGTTGTGTGTGTGTTGTGTGTGTATGTGTGCATGTGATGTGTTGTGTGAGTGTGTTTGTGTTGTGTGATGTGTGTGTGTGTTTTGTGAGTGTGTGTGTGTATTGTGAGTGTGTGTGCATGTGAGTGTGTGTGATGTTGTATTGTTGTATGATGTAAGACATCAATAACCACAATTCCAAGACACAAATCTCACCTCCTGATCCGCTTTCTTGGCCATTTTCTTTTGCTCAGCTTGCCAAATTCCCGTCACCTTCTTCTTCTGGCTTTTGGAAACAGGTTCATAGCGCTGGCAACAACACACTTCACAATAACTGTCAACTTTCACAGCCTATCTGTGGGGGCACAAAATCATCAGCAACACCAACCACACAGCTGTAATGTCAAAGGAGATGAGCATCTATCTAATACAGAATTAAATCTGCGCAGTAGTAAATTTATCATCAGGACTGACGCGTGAATGATCAATGTAGTTGATACATAAAGTGTTGTATCTTTACATATATATATATAGAGTGGGTATGACAGAGAGACACACAGAGAAAGTGTGTGTGTGTGTGTGTGTGTGTGTGTGTGTGTGTGTGTGTGTGTGTGTGTGTGTGTGTGTGTGTGTGTGTGTGTATGTGTGTGTGTGTGTGTGTATGTGCGTGCATGCAAATGCGTGCGTGCATGAGTGTGAGTGAGTGTGTGTGCGCAATGAATGTGCGTGCATGCATGTGTGTTTATGTATGTATGTGTTTGTATGTGTGCATGTGTGTATCATATATGGTATGCATGTACGTACCTGCATATGTGTCTATAGTGCGCACATGGAACTGACAAAAAATAGATCTGCCACCCTACAAACTAATTTCAATTGTTTATAATATTTGTAGGAATATTTCAAATATTTAAATTGTATATATATCTAATATTAATCAGTAGGAATATCTTAACAGAAAATTCACGAGAATATAGAGTATATAACACATTCTACATGCTTTACGATTTAGTTTTAAAATATCACATCTTCTTTCGGACTGATGCACTGGTTTGGCAATGACCATTGTACCATTTACTACACTTATTTTCTGAACCAGTGACACTACTTTTGCACGCATGTGCATTCTTTGTGACTCATACTGTCAAAGCACCTGAACTTTTCAAAGAGCATTGTCACCAGTATGCTACCCTATGACTACCATGTCACATATATCTAACATCAGTACTTCTGACCTACCATGTCACATATTCTAACATCACTACCCTACGCCTACCACATTCACAATATTACATCAGCTTACCTTCTGACCTACCACAGTCACATATTCTTACTCGCTTACCTACTGACCTACCACATGTCACCATTATCTTAATCAGCTTACCTCTCCCTCTGTTTTGCTGTCTACGAAATATAGCAGGGAATGGTTCTTTGCCTGCTTTCCGCATTGCCTGGGGAAAAAAACAAAACATTTTATTCAATAAATTGAATCTAACCAGCTCTTACAAATAGTAGTAGTAGGCACCCATTAGTCTCGGAAGAGTTGGAGTTGCGCTTTAGTCTTTAGAGCGCAAAGCCTGGGTAAGTAAGTATGGAAGGAAAACTATTACCCATGCAGCAGACCCTCCCTCTCCATGCCATTGGAATATCCATTGGAAAGGCAATGACCGATATGAATGGTTCCAGTACCGTCGCAGGAGCCACCAGAATGTAAAAACACTTTATTCAATACATAGGCAATTATTCCAAAATAACAAAGAGTATGTTTTTGTCTTTGTTTTTCAAATAATACTACATAAAATTACATTACTAATTGCTATACTGAGTAAAAGGATATATTAAAAAAAAAACTATCAAAAGTGTGTGCTACCTGTAGTATATTAGTTATTACATTGTATTGTTCAGCACAGAATTTTCTAACTGTAAAGCATTTACACTCATGACAGATTTAAAACTGTGAGTTTACTTTAAGTGAAATTGGGACTTTTTGATAGTAATAGATTACAAGCAATGATAATAATCTGGTATTAATATTAAGTTTCAATAGCTCTGCCTACAGAATCATGTAATGATGTATATATAGTGCATACACATTTGAGTTAGCAGGCTCAAATCTCATGTTCGGAATGTGCTGCAGTAAGTTCTTTAACATGTGCTGAATACATGTTGCACACAGGGCCTAAGTAAGTTAGTTTATTCATTGTCTCAGCCTTTAGTCTGGCACAAAGAACACTATTCATGGTCTGGTGAAATTGGGAGAGAAAAAGTCCTAGCCCCTATGTGGGATCTAACCATTGATTTATTCATAGTTATTGATCTCTCAATGGTTGCTCAGTCACCTCTTGTCTACACCAACAATTGCATAAAATATAAATTACATATATGTATAATTATAAATCAGTTTTCAACACCATTTCAACTATAAAAAAAAAATTAATACATAAATACCTGGAGTACAGACTTGAAGGGGTTGTCTTTGGTCCCATCTCCTGTTTCATCATTGCCACTTGAGTCTGATGTGTAGATTTCTGCTGTAAAAACAAAACAGATAATAATTATATTATATATATATATATATATATATATATATATATATATATATATATATATATATATATATAAGTATGCATTATGTATATTAACTAACCTTCAGGAAATTCTATTATCTAGGATTTATCAATTAATTACAGCAAACCATTTTGCATTTACTGAAATTTGGTCAAGGGTTGGTTACATTTATTATTTTTAAAAATCTCAATCCTGGTTTTGATTTGATAAGGGCTTACACACACACACACACACACACACACACACACACACACACACACACACACACACACACACACACATGACACACACACACACAAGTGACACACACACACACACACACACAGTGACACACACACACACAGACACACACACACACACACACACACACAGTGCACACACAAGTGTGCATGCATACACACACATACGATTATATTTAAATACTAATTATAGTCACACAACACACACACACACACACACACACACACACACACACACACACACACACACACAAACAACCAGCAGCGTTTCTGGGAATTATCATTCTGATTTAGTGACTATGTCAAGTACTGAACTGTTTTTGCACTGTACTGAGCCTTCATTTCATATCACAACAGTATACACCATGCTACAGATCCACCTGCCTACTCCTTGCCCCACAACAGAACACCCCTGACTGGCTCAACTGCACAACTTTTTTTTCTTTAAAAATTAAACACAACTACTGACTGATAGTGATACGTAACAGTAGGTGAAGGTGTCCCATAGCCTATGGGGTAGTAGGGGAGCAAGGTATCAGAGACCTCAGCTTCTCTAGGGGCCAGCATATTGAGGGTGGCACCCATCTCCTCTCAGTCACTGCTTTACCTTCCCTGACCCTAAAGGAGGGCAGGTGCCCATTTTCAGCTGGGTCAACTGGGAAACTGTACTGAAACCAAGATTCAGTTGGTGACCACACTCGATGCTGCTTAACTTTGACTTGGGGAAAGCAAGTGCTCTGACCACTCAGCTATCTCAGTATCTGTCTAGGGATTGCAACTTGCAATAATTCTGTTCTTTATTTCAGCTTTGCTGGTGTGGTCTGTGTGGGTCTGGTTCAACAACAACAAAAACTGATCAGCTTGACAGAACTGATCCTGCACTGTGAGTGTGAGCCCAGTATAGCATAGAAAACTTACTTGGACTTTTGTTTTGGGGCTGGGGGAAGAGTGGCCTATCGCCTGCTTCACAATTAAAAACAGAACAGCCCCAAAGATCTGTAAGTTTTCTGCTTCTGCTCTGCATAAATACAACCAGGAAGTAACTTTTTCCTTCAAGACGAATGCAAATTGATAGATCTACACATGATCTCCTCATCATTATTAGACAACCTGAAATTAGTGAAAACAAAATGTACCGGGTGTAATCATTCGTAACAGAGCAGACGAAAAGTAAACCACGACACATGGTAACACACAAACAGCATACCCAGGGTCATTGCTTCGACTCCGTCAACAACACCAGCCATTTTCCTTGCTTCAGCAACGTTTCGTCTAACCTCTGATCATCCAACACCTGTCTGATTATATAAACAGATCTGTACGATTACACCCCACTTGTTCTAAGCGAGCCTACCACGCCAAGATGATGAAACGGAGTGTAGTCGCATTGGTGCATGCAAAGTTTGGATTACTATTTTTCTACGGTACAAATCGTATGATGATTGTAAGAACCATATAATTACTACATCCAAAAATATCTAAAAACAAAGACGTGGGTTTATATGTTTTTTTAAGTTGCTCTTTTCTGAAACTGTATATAAAACAAAAAATAAACTAGAGATCTCATTCTTTATTTTTATAAGCCACTCTTACCGAGTGCATGTGTACCGCAGCCGAACAAGTCCGAGCAATTCCGAGTAGGCCTACGGCCGAATATGCACCTGTATACTTGTGGACTGCTTGGATTTTGTTGTTGTTGAAGTGTTGTTTTGGTCAGAAGAAAAACTTAATGATTTACACACACACACACACGCGAAAGAAAAAGAAAGAAAGAGAGAAAGAAAGAAAGAGAGAAGAAAGAAAGAAAGAAAGGAAAGAAAGAAAAGGGAAGAAGAAAAAGAATTGCGAAGAAGAAGAAAAATTGAAGAATGCAAAGAAGAAGAATTGCAAAGAAGAAGAAGAATTGCAAAGAAGAAGAAAGAATTGCGAAGAAGAAGAATTGCGAAAAAGAATGCGAAGAAGAAGAAGAAGAAGAACAACAACAACAACCAACAACAAAGAAGCACAAGATTCTAGATTCCAGATTTAATTCACCTTTAACCTTGGAGCATGGAGGATTTCAGTGAACAAAATCAACAGTAACATATATAATTTGTATTAACAAAATACATTTTACGACACAGAACTTCACAGAAATAAAAATACAGTCAACCTTTTCATTAATGTCATGCAACTTTACTCTTAACTAGAAATGTGCTTAGTTTTAAAAATGTATTTTATCAGAAAAGAACATATTACAAAATATGAACATGGATCTTGGATACAGATATTCCTGAGGTAGGAATTTTTTCCAAATCTCAGAAAACTTTAGTTATAAAGTGAAACTCATTTCCTATCGTTTTCATGTTACATTGTTTACAAAGACAATTTTCGAGCGGAATACCGTTCACTCGTCCTTTTTCAATTGGCAAAGAATGATTGATACACCTGAATCTAAATAATGATATCATATTGTTATATGGCAACTCACTAATGTCATTTCCCCCTCTTAAAACATTTTGGTGCAGTTGCGATAAAACATATATTTACTAGTTCTTTGCAGCTCTCCTGACCATGACTTTACAAAATTATCCTTTAAAGCCTTTAAGATGTTCCCACATAAACTATCTTTGTTTACAAAAGTCTGTATTTCCCACACACAGACAAACCCGGTTTCTTATAAAATGTCATGAACTTTCTAGATCCATTCCAAGCAATACACTCTTTTCATATATACAAATCATATAATACATAATACAATTTTGATGAATTAAAAAAATATATATATATATATCAGCAATAAGAGCAGACCAAAATCTGATTAACCTTGCACCAATCTGAACAGACAAGGGGTATATTCCAGTTTCACCACATGTCAGATTAGTCATTGTGCTCCTTTGAAGAGGTGTTTCGAAAACTTAAGTTGCAATGTCTTCAAAATAACAATATTTTTATAACCCCAAACTTCACAGCCATATAACAATACTGGAACAACAATTGTTTAATAAAGATCGAGGGCAACATCAACAGGAATATTCTGATTTCTGCTCATCTGCATCAAAAGAAAATGTTGCTTTTTGTGCTTGCTCATATATTGTTTTCTTCCCTATGCAAAATTTACCATTTTGATTTTTAAAAATTATTCCTAGGAATTTATAAGAATCAACCATGCTGATACATTTGTTTCCAAATCTAAATTATTTTTGCTTCCACAACACAGTGGAATACAAATACAGAACTGTGTTAGCTTTGATACACAGGAAGGAAGATTACATATACTCTTATGTGCACAAACGCGCTCACCGAACACACACTCTCCTTCTTGTGCATAAATGCATGTTTGCATTAATTTATTGATAGAGTGTGAGTTTCATCTCATGAAGTTGCTTCAAGAATTGTAACATTTTTGGGGTGGCCTGAGGTGCTGAAGTGGGAGAACTTGCCGAAGCGTGGACCTCCCGACTTTCTGGCTTCTGACTACAGTCCTGATATCGGAGAAATCTGGAAAGGACTATAATTCGACTATAACATAACAACATAATTTATTGATGAGAGTATAAACAGAGACTCACTCATAAAATGGAGAAGAACAAGAACAAGAACAACAAAATTTACAACAACACCACAACAACAAGAGACAGTCAATTCAAGTCAAAATTCTTTTATTTTGATAATGAAAAAGCACTCACATGCTTTTTTACATCCAGTCCCCGCCCTTATCGGGGATAATATCAAGAAAAAAAAAACACCTCTAACTAAACAACATGAACAATAACAATAATAAACCAACAATAATAAACTGAGACCTCATGTGCAAATGCATGCAAAACATCTTGCTCACATATTAAAACCTGTTCCGCTTTTCAGAAGAGTGGTTATTGTGTGCCAGTGGGAACAATTGACAACATTAACAAAATGGCATACACACCAGGACTACATGTAAAAAAAATAATAAAAGGACACAAGTGTTTATTCCATTACCCCAAAATAAAAGCATAAATGATCAAGAGTTTCAAGATTTCATTCCTGTCACCCCTTTTGAGGCATGGAGTATAACCAACATATTCAGCAGGAGAAAAAAAACAAACACTTTCAGCAATACACCTAAAAGTACTATCAATACTTACAGGAACTGAAAAGCAAAAATATTCATCACCTAATGATAAACAATATTACACATACTCACACAACCAAAGTAAGGCTAAGGTTTAATAAGATCTATCAATCTGAACTTCTGAAGTTCTTTAGCAATCAGCTGTTCTTAATTTTAACCAAGGGAAGTAGGACACACTTGCAATGATGGTGATCATAGGGGTGGTTGCATCAATGATGATGATAATAAAGTGATGATGATGATGATGATGATATGGGTGTGGGACCAAGTGATGTGGCTACACGTGCATGATGATGATGATGATGATGATAATGATGGGAATGGATTGTGGTGGGACCAAGTGAAGAGGGCTACACATGCATTGATAATGATGATGATAATATTAGAGGGTGGGGTGGTGACCAAGGGAAGTGGCTAAACATGATCGTGGTCTAGAGGTAATGCGCCTGTCTAGAAAAGGTCGGAATGTACGGTGGTTTGAATCTCATTTGGGCCAAAAACTTTTCCCACCATCCATTTATTTATTTCATTGTTCTTTTATTTTGAGGATAATGGAATAAGCATTTCGTGCTTTTTTACATCCAGTCCCTATGTGTATGCGGTTTTGTCATCTTGTCATCTGTTCCCACCGGCACACAATGGACTACTCTTATGAAAAGCGGAACAGGATTTAGCGTGTGCACAAGATGTTCTGTGTGTGTTCGCACACAGGGCCTTGGTTTATAGTCTCATCTAACGAACTTCTGGAGAGTGAGTCAGCACAGAGGTTAACTCCAGGGGAAAAATCCCCTTGACTGGGAATCAAACCAGTCATGAGTGGTGGTCTGGGCGCTAGTCTTTCAGTTGAGACGATAGACCGAGGTCCCGCATGTTACACATCATTATTTAGGTACATATAAATAATCCAGGCAAGAGGTTGTCCCTGGCAAAATTTGTGAAAAAAGCCACTCTGATAGGAAAACAAATACAATTGCAGACAAAAAAAAAACAAAAAAATAATGGGTGGCGCTGCACTAGTGGCGACACGCTCTCCCCGGGAGAGCAGCCTGAATTTCACACAGAGAAATCTGCTGTGACGTAAAGTGGTATAAATAAATAAATCTAAATAAATAAATGAATGATGATGATCGGAGTGTTTTGTGTTGATGATGATGATAATGATGATGATGATAGAGGCATGTGATCAAGGTAAGTGGGTACCACTGCATTGATGATGATGATGATGGGGTGGTTGCATTGATGATGATGATGATGATGATGTGGATGATTGATGATGATGATAATGATGACGAGGTTTGTGCCAAGAGAAGTGGGCCACACTTGCATCGATGATGATGATGATGATGATGATGATGATGACAGAGGCATGTGACCAAGAGAAGTGGGCCACACTTGCACTGATGAGGATGATGATGAGAGTGTGTTCCAAGAAGTGGGCCACACTTGCACTGATGATGATAATGATGATGATGATGATGATGATGATGATAGAGGTATGTGACCAAGAGAAGTGGGCCACACTTGCATTGAATGATGATGATGATGATGATGATGATGATAAAGATGATGAGGTTGCGTTCCAAGAGAAGTGGGCCACACTTGCATCGATGAGTTGATGATGATGTGATGATGATGATAAAGTGAGGTGTGGTGGCCAAGAGAATGGGCCACACTGCATGATGGATGATGATGAATGATGATGATGATAGAGGATGTGACCAGAGAAGTGGGCCACACTTGCATTGATGATGATGATGATGATGATGAATGATGATAGAAGTACGTGGCCAATGAAATGGCCACACTTGCATCGATGATGATGATGATGATGATGATGATGATAGAGGCATGTGACAGAGAATGGGCCACACTGCACTGATGAGTGATGATGAAGAATGATGGAAAAAGTATGTGGCCAAGAGAAATGGGCCACACTTGCATCGATGAGGATGATGATGATGATAGAGGGTTGTGACCAGAGAAGTGGAGCACATTGCAATGATGATGATGATAATACAGATGTGATGATGAGGGGATGGAGGTACGTGACCAAGAGAAGTGCCAACATGCATTGATGGGATGAGATGAGTGATGATGATGATGATGATGATGATGAAGAGGTATGACCAAGAGAAGTGGCACACTTGTCGATGAGATATGAGAGGGTGAACGTGATATTATGATGGGGTGGTGAGGTGACCAAGGGAAATGGGCCAAACATGGATTGATGAGTGATGATGATGAATGATGATGATAGGGATGTTTGATTGATGATGATGATA
>CM060334.1:16392375-16412375 GCA_030674155.1 Stramonita haemastoma | reverse complement strand
TGGTGCCAAATCTGCAATGATCTCCCAGCCAGTGAAAGATCAGTTGACAGATTTGCTACCAACACAAAACAAATGACATTTGCAGTGGTTAGGGCCTTGGATTTCAAACTGGAAGGTCGCAGGTTTGAATCCCATAAAAGTCATAGGGATTTTTCGGGCTCTGGTCAGCTCCTACCCAGAGTGAGTGTGCTGTGGGCTTAGTGGGAGACTGGGACCACACAGTCAAGCTTCATCCACTTTACGGATGCAAATTTGAAGAGTGTTGCTCAAATTACCTAATCAACAAACAAGAAAAACTCATGGCACTGCTGCCCACATAAAAACTCATGGCACTGCTGCCCATATAAAAACTCATGGTATTGCTGCCCATATAAAAACTCATGGCATTGCTGCCCATATAAAAACTCATGGCACTGCTGCCCATATAAAAACTCATGGCATTGTTGCCACCCATATAAAAACTCATGGAACTGCTGCCCATATAAAAACTCATGGCACTGCTGCCCATATAAAAACTCATGGCATTGCTGCCCATATAAAAACTCATGGCATTACTGCTGCCCATATAAAAAGTCATGGCATTGCTGCCCATATAAAAACTCATGGCACTGCTGCTGCCCATATAAAACTCATGGCATTAATGCCCATATAAAAACTCATGGCATTGCTGCTGCCCATATAAAAAGTCATGGCATTGCTGCCCATATAAAAACTCATGGCACTGCTGCTGCCCATATAAAAACTCATGGCACTGCTGCCCATATAAAACTCATGGCTATTACTGCTGCCCATATAAAAAACTCATAACATTGCTGCCCATATAAAAACTCATGGCATTACTGCTGCCCATATAAAAACTCATGGCATTGCTGCCCATATCAAAGGTCATCAAAGGGTACTGGTCACAATCTGTTACATTTTTAAGAAAAGAAAAAAAACAACACCCCCTCCCCCTTTCACAAAAAATTCACACAATACTATGCCATATTGTTTATAGCCTACCAACCACAAAAGCCATATCAGGGCCGTCACCTCATTCAGTTTCAGTGGCTCAGAGGACGGCTGTCTGCTATAGCGGATTTGCTGTTTGCAGATTTTTCACTGCTTAACATAGCTTCGTGAACCTATCCAAGGTCAAATGCAGAGTGTTGTCAGGTATTTCCGTGTGTTCTGAACTCTTTGTTTGCGGTTGTGGAGAGTAAGGGACACAGAGTGATGACATGGAGTACACAATTTGGAGTATTTTCTTCATGTTCGTAAAAACTTAAATTTTAACTTAAAGTGAGAGCTTTAATCTTTTGTTATGTGCTCTATGTTCTACAAAATTTTTCATCAGATGCACAAGTTGGTGTAAAAATATCTTCATTCTAATAGAAGATCAGCATACAAGTTTGCCACCAAGAAAAACTTGTAGCATTGCTGCCCATATAAAAACTCATGGCATTGCTGCCCATATAAAAACTCATGGCATTGCTGCCCATATAAAAACTCATGGCACTGCTGGCCATATAAAAACTCATGGTATTGCTGCCCATATAAAAAGTCATGGCATTGCTGCTGCCCATATAAAAACTCATGGTATTGCTGCCCATATAAAAAGTCATGGCATTGCTGCTGCCCATATAAAAACTCATGGCATTGCTGCCCATATAAAAACTCATGGCACTGCTGCCCATATAAAAACTTATGGCACTTTTGCCCATATAAAAACTTATGGCATTGCTGCTGCCCATATAAAAACTTATGGCATTGCTGCTGCCCATATAAAAACTCATGGCACTGCTGCCCATATAAAAACTCATGGCATTGCTGCCCATATCAAAGGTCATCAAAGGGTACTGGTCACAATCTGTTACATTTTTTAAGAAAAGAAAAAAACAACCCCCCTCCCCCTTTCACAAAAAAAATACACACCATACTATGCCATATTGTTTATAGCCCTACCGACCACGAAAGCCATATCAGGACTGTCACCTCATTTAGTTTCAGTGGCTCCAGTAACTGTCAACTTCAGGTTCAAAACCAACACTTCCTAATACAATCTAACACCATCCATTAAAAAAAAAAAAATTAAATGACATTACCTAAATCATTTCATTCCTTAAGTCTCAGAGGACTGCTGTCCGCTATAGCGGATTGGCTGTTTGCAGATTTTTCACTGCTTAACATAGCTTCGTGAGCCTATCCAAGGTCGAATGTAGAGTGTTGTCAGGTATTTCCGAGTGTTCTGAACTCTTTGTGTGCAGTTGCGGAGAGAAGGGGACACAGAGTGGTGACACGGAGTACACAATTCAGAATATTTTCTTCATGCTTGTAAAAGCTTAAATTTTAAAGTGAGAGCTTTAATCTTTTGATATGTACTAGCCTAGCATATTATTCATAATTTCAAAAAAATTGTTTTCTTTCTATGCGTTTTGTATTTTTAATGATTTTTTTTATGAACCATTACAAATGGGCCGTCCATGGGGAAATGCAAGGGAGAGAACTGGCCATTCTGAGTGAGTTAAGGGGGACCGCGGCATAGGTTTTCACACAAAAAAAAATTTAAAATGACTTTTGGGATTATGGTTGCATTTGGTCAAGTAATGTGTCAACTTTGCTTTTCAATCACTCATTTTGTTTGTTTTGACCGATTTCATTGCAAATAAAATCATTTACTGAGGTAGGGGTGGGTGAATTTAGAGCAATTGTGGCCCAAAAACGCGAAATTTGCTTCAGTTTGGAGATCGTCGCGCTTGCCGACCAGTTTCGCTACCCCCCCTTCTTTGGTATCAATGTGAAGGTCATTCACTGACCTACTTTCTGACATCACCTCTCAATGGATAATTTCACTCACGGAAACACACGAAGAGTAAATCCGAAGGAACCCGAGAGGCATTTTCTACAGGCATACTGTTGAGTCGAAGTCTCTGATTGGCTTGTGGCCGTAAAAAAATAGCTGATTGGTTCTAAGAGTCATGTGACTTTTATCCAAGATGGCGGATGTTTACATCTCGAGTCTGTTCGATGCACGTATTCGACAGGTTTTCAGCCAAAGTTTTTTACTGAAAGTCTCAAAAATGCCAAAATATGCCGAAAACAAGTGTTGGACTACCAATGCCTTTGGTAGAAAGAATGAAAAACAGAAGAAACGGAAAATAGACTGGCGATCGCTGGCTGGAGTGGTGACCTAGTTTTGCTGTGCCATGCACATCAACTCGCGATGTTGCCGATAACCACTCGCTTACTTCATTGATGCGAAAATTGAAGTTTTTCTCCGAAAAAACGTGTGTCAGTGGCTGACAGCGACACTAGTTTTGATAAAGACTCGATGCGCAAGAAAAATAAACCGATCCGCGGGCCCGCAACTTCAAAAACGACAGAACATCATCAGTGATGTGTCACTTTTGGAAAGTTGGATGACAACATAAAGGTGCACTCCGTGAAATTACAAACTGCAAGCGAAGTTTGAAATAGCTACATTTTCCATCGATTTATTACTGTTTTGGGAACATAGTGGGGCACTTTTTTTTCCCAATAAGTTATGTGTTGTTGGGACTTAGCAGGAATGCAGTAGTTCCTGAATTTCTGGTTTGCAGTCTACTCTTTGACAAGGGCTATTCAGTATACACTTTTTTCCCATATTCTCAGTTTTATTTTTTATTCAGTTGTTTGTGTTTTCAGAGGCAGTTTTAAGTTTAATGATAATTCATCAAAGAATTGTTTTTACTGAGTTTGACACAGTGAATGGTGTTAGAAAAGAAAAACCTTCACCCATAATTTTTCTTCTCTCCCCCCCCCCCCCCCCCCCCTTTCCCCCCCCCCCCCCCCCCCCTTTTAAATTTTTTTTTTTTTAAAAACTTTCTCCTGTATTTTCCACAATCACACAGTTGTTTTGCATTCTGTTTTGCATCCTCACACATCTTAGTTATCACATTATCAACAATGTATTCAAAGCTGAGATGAAGACAGTCAGCCTGCAGTCTGGAGGCGAGATACTTTTCCAGCAATATTGTGCTTGCTGGACTGGATTTTGTGGCAGTGAGCAATGCAGAAGTGTTTGTAGATAAATCAGACATTCTCAGAGTGAAAACAGCCACTAGAAAAATCATCTGATAGGGCCAAAGAGAAGAGGAAAAAAAAAAAAGAAAGTGTAATGCATGCGAACATGAACATAGCCAAGCAGGCAAAGGGGGGGTGTATGCCCCAGGAGCCTCCTGAAAAATTTATTCTATGAGAAAAGCTGTTTCTAATCACTCAGTAGTGTTGGCCTATTGTTATTTTACCATGCATAATTTTTTGGTAATGTTTAAACATGATTTTCATTGATTAAATTGTTAACTAAATCTTTACGGGCATTTTTCTCAAAACATGGTTTTTTCGGCCGCATCTGTTATTTGGCCCACCTGTAACTTCTAACCTAATGAAAATAATCCAATGAAATTTGGTATGCTGGTGTAGAAATGTGTGCTGAGTGCAATGAGACAGTTTGAACACTGTAGCTATTATAGTTTTTCAATACCATGAGATAAAAATTGAAAACCTGGAGCAAAATTTTTTGGGCATTTTTGAAAAAAAAAAGAAAAAATATATTTTATGAACTAAACTATATTTTTTTGTGATCATTGCACACAGTGATGTCAAATCAAACAGGAAAAATGATAAACTTCATTGTGTATAGCATATTTTGAAAGCAGCAGATGGGCCAAACACTGACCCGTATTTTTTTTGAAAAATTATCACATTATCATATCTGTTGGACTTACATACTTCAAACTTTGCACAGATAGCTTTATTAATGCACTTAGTATGTGTACCAAATTTCATGAAGATATCTTTAGTAGTTTCTGAGAAACAAAAATTTGTAAAAGTGACGCAGTGGTCCACCTTAAGGCAAATAAACCAGACTGTGCTGAGGATGCCAGCCATTCCACTTAATTTATCATCCTAAGATTGCATACATAAAAAAGGATAAACATGCTGAAGTACAAAAATCTATATAACAAAGTATGACTGCAGAATGGACATCCTGTGCCCATCCCAGTGTCTAAGTATTGCACACAAAAACTCACTAGGAGAGCGGAAATGTGAACAGCACCTAACATCTGGTGTGTTTTGCATTTATTCACACACATACTGACCTGGGTTGGAATCTCATTCAAGAGGAGTTCTCCTCTGGATATAACATGAATGCCAACTCCACCCCCCCCCCCTAAAGTCGTTCAGATGAGACTATAAACCAAGGTCCCTAGTGTGAACACACGCAGAACATCTTGCAAACACGTTAAAACCATTTTCGCTTTTCGGAAGAGCAGGCCATTGTGTGCCGGTGGGAACTGATAAACTTTACAAAACTGCGTACACATGGGCACTGGATGTAAAAAAAAAAAGCATACTTTTTCCATTATCCTCTAAATAAAAGAATAGAGATGTAAAGCCTGGACTATGAGGAAAGATGATTAACATGTGATAAATGCAGGAGAAATGGGGTTCTACAAGTGAAACTGACAGACAAGAACCAGTGACAGCGTGTTCAAGTTATCAGCTGTCCATGAGCCATCGCCTCTCCCCCCCCCCCCCCCACTCCTCCCCTTCCCTATTCCGGCAGACAAGAACATGAAGCCTCCCATTCCTAGCATCCTTTTCTGACAACGCTGCCCCCTCCCTCCTCCCTCAAACCCCAGGAAAAAATATTTGACCACTGTTGTCAGCTTGTACCAAGGTATCTACCTGTCTTTGTGTCCACATGAGGGGCCAGGATTAAGAAACAAGGTTAGTGTTAGGTAAGGGTTGGTGTTAGCAATAACAGTTAGCATGCAATGGGGTAGGGGCTGTAGGTTGGTCAGTCTATCTGTAGGTCAGTCAGTCTATCTGAATACATGTGGTGGACACAACAGCAGGTAAACACAATGGTACATAGCTGTAGACACAGTGGTATGGAGCATTATTTAAATCATAATTTATCAATCCTACCAGCTTAGGCTGCTATCTGTATTTTTTACAAATTTCAGTTCTCCTGTCGGCAGAGTGGTTTTCTTCCCACGTCATTTTTAAAAACTATTTTTGTTCAATTTTGAGAAATATTTAACCCAAAATAAAAAAATAAATGGTCAAGTCCAGAACAAACATGAGGAAAAAATGGATGCTCTTTGAACTATCCCTTCCCTTTTTTCCTGTATTTCTCGTAACCTAATAGCACTAGATAAGGCTCAAAGGACACACTATCCCCCCCCCCCCCCCCCCCCCTCTGTCTTGGTGACACACCTGTTTGCAATCTGCAGTTTGCTGTTTGTTTGATCTTCTTAGAAGCATTAACTATGAACTCCAAGAACTTCTATGCAAGCTAGAAAAATGAGCTAGGACTTATGGTATTATATGCTAGCTAGAAAAATGAGCTAGGACTTATTATGCAAGAAAGAATGAACTGGCACTCATGGCATTCTATACAAGAAAAAAATGAGCTGGCACTTATGGTATTGTATGCAAGAAAAAATGAACTAGCAACAATGCCAACTGATCCTTTATGGTGTTCCAGTGCATCACCCATGATTCTCTCAAGGAAGATGTTGAAAAGAGTGGGCGAGAGTAGACAACCCTGCCTTACTCCAACTGTTGTTCGAAACCACTCTCCAATGTTGCTGTTGTAGTACACTGCACTGATGGCCTTGTCGTACGGCTCTTTGATGACTGATCAGATTTGCATTGATGCTGTACAAATTCATGGTTGCCCACAAAGCTGCAAGCCACACCCTGTCGAATGCCTTCTTAAAATCAATAAATACGTGGTAGAGGTCTTGTTGGTGTTGAAGGTACCGCTTACAGAGTATTCTGAGGTTGAATATCTGTTCAGTTGTGCTACGCCCTGCTCTGAAACCTGCTTGTTCCTCAGCAATGATAGTCTCTGCTTGTGGCTTCAGTCTGTGCAGTATAATCTTGACCTTGCTTGCGTGGCATATGAGGTTGATTGTGCGGTTATTCTGGCACTGCTGAAGATTTCCTTTCTTGGGGAGGGTGATGATGAGTGTCCATGGTGTTGGCCATTTTCCTGTCTGCCAGATCTTGTTGCAGTTTTAGTAGAGCGTCGATCATGGCTTCCCCTCCAGCTTCAACCAACTCAGCAGGAATGTTGTCAGCCCCTGCTGCCTTCCCCTTTTTCAGTGATCTGACTGCTGTTTCCACTTCTTTTCACAGGATAGGGTGGCTGTCTGTATCTGTGCTTGTGGGGACATTGAGGACATCTGGATCTCCTGTGGGTTTGAAGTTATACAGGTCAGAGCAGTATTCTGTCCACCTGTTCAGAATATCCCAGTCAGTGAGGCACTTTCCCATTTTTGTCTTGGATTGTTGAGCTTCTTCCCTGTTTCGTGCCAATCAGGTCTTTCACCAGTTGATATGCTTTCTTGCTGTTTTTTTTTCTTGACGTTTTCTTCAATGTCCTGGAACTGTTCACCAATCCATTTCTCCTTTGCTTCTGTCATGGACTTCCTGATTCTTTTGTTGATTGCCTTATACTGTTCTGCTCTTTCTTCTGTTTCATTTTTTCTTTTCTTCAGCTCTCTACATTTGTCACATAGTTGTAGGATGTTAGGTGTGATCCAAGGATTTTTGACTGGTTGATATTTGCCAAGAAGTTCGCTTGCTGTTTCAGTCACTGCTGTGTTGAAACCATCCATCAAGGTATCTATATCCATATCATCTGAGTCTATCAGAGTGAGTGCTGCAAATTTCCCACCTATCCTTGCCTGAAAAATGTCTGCTACGTCTGGATCCTTCAGCTTCTTGAGGTCAAACTTGATCCTGATGATGTTCTGCTGCAAATTCTTTTGAAACAGAGTCAGAATGCCATCATCACAAGACCATGGTCACTCCCTATGTCCACTCCAGGAAAGCTTCCTGTTCGTGCAGCGTTTATGCTAGACCTAAATCATCTTTTCACCATGATGTAATCTATCTGGATGTGGTGTTTACCATTTGGGCTATGCCATGTCCATCTTCTGGATTTCTTATGTGGGCCAAGTGTATTCACTAGCTGGAGATTGTTGTTACTGGCAAACTCCAATAGTCTCAAGCCTCTTTCATTTGTTTCTTTGTTGCAGTGTGATCCACAAATGCCCTCCCAGTCTTTGTGGGCATCTACCCCTATCTTGGCATTCCAGTCACCTTGTACAACAAGGATGTCTTTCTTGAGAATTTCATTTAGAACCCCTTGTAGTTGGTTGTAGAATTCTTTTTCTTCATCAGTCGTATCTGATGTAGGGGCGTAAGCCTGTACTACTGTGATGTTGAAGGGGGCTGCTCTCAAGCGGATGGTAATAAGTCTGCTGGACACTGGCTGACAGCTTCTGACGGTGTTCATGATGTCCTTGTGAATGAGGAACCCCACGCCCTGTTCATGCTTATCCTGTTTTCCACTTAAGTAAATTTTGTGGTCTTCCTGGGTTATTTCTCCCATGTTTTTCCACCTTACTTCACAGAGCCCAAGGATGTGCCATTGGTATCTGGCCATCTCATGTGTTAGTTCTTCCACTTTGCCTGTGGCTCTTAGTGTTCGTACATTCCAGTTGCCAATGGTGATGTCGTTTCTGGTACGATCTTGCTGCGTTGTGCACCAGTAGCATACTTTCTACCTCTGTCCTGATGTGCAACAGAAGGCATGGTCCTTGGTAACCCCGGCGACGACCGATCGGGTATGGAAATTTTGTTTGTAGTTCTCATAGATGTGTCTTGGGCAAATTGAACCTGGCAGAGCCCATCCCTCTCCAAGTCGGATTTTTTGGTTGGGTTTACTCTCCACATGTGGCAGGTAGTACTGGGTTACATGGTTACCAGTAGCAGAGGAAGCCTCTGACCTGACTACAGAACCTATAAGCCAGTGTGGCAAAAAGTGATGATGAAAGCTGGGCCACAGGAACCAACCCCTTCTGGAGGTTGTAGAGATAAGAAAACTGGCTGGTTTGGTTGGTATCTTCTCTCCTTTACTTTACACCACCAGATGTGTCTGGAAAAATAATGGCATGTCCTTTCCAGCTTCTCTCGTGGACCGTACAGCTTGGTTTGCAGGGTTATCTCTGTTGGCCACGCAATATTCCTCATGTCGCTGAATCACGTGCATTTTTGAAGGATGTGCTCGCCTGTCTGGTTTTCTTCACCACAGGCACACAGGGGAGAAGGAGCGAGTTTCAGCTTTGTGGTCCCATGTGTAAACACATGCAGAAATCTTGCGCACATGTTAAAACCTGTTGTGCTAATTGGAAGAGTAGGCCATTGTGTGTTGGTGGGAATGGAAGGCAAAATTTACAAAACTGCATACACATGGGGTCTGGATGTAAAAAAATAAGATAAAAAAATAATAAAAGCAGCACACAAGTGCTCATTCCATTATCTTTGCAATAAAAGAATTTTTTAAAATACAAATTACTAAAGACAATATACAACACATATCTTAAAAAAAACCCTCCAAAACTCAATTCAAAACCTCACATTCTGTAAATTACATACCATCCACAATTGGGTTAAAATGATCACATTTTCATCTTTACCAAAAATTACTGAGTGTCTTGCAAGCATTCAGAAGCTTCTCAGGTCAAGAGTTTCTTATTAAATAGAGTGATTTCAACAGCCACCATTGTTCAGTAGTTAGCGCCTTGGATTTCTGACTCGAGGTCTCGGTTTAAATCCCTGAAGAGTTGTAGGGATTTTTCGGACTCCGGCCGGCTCCTACCCAAGAGTGAGTGTGCTGTGGGCTCAGTGGGGAGACCACACAGTCAAGTTTCATCCATTTTACCAATGCAAGTTTGAGAGTGTTGCTCAAATTACCTGACCAACACTGCAGGTGTATGTATCTCTCGGGCCTGGTTGACGCCGGGATTATTATGATAGTAAGTGTAGAGTTCACCCTGTCAAGTAGTCTCAAAGCACATGCACTTCCATAGCAGCACCATTACATCATATTCCTTACCATTGATATCATGCAATAAAAAAAAAATTGCAACACAACAACAACAACAAGTAAAAAAAAAGTAATGGAGGTTTTGCACAAGTACACACCACTCCCGTTTCATGTCGCCGTTTCTCCCCAGGTTTCGCACGATTCACTTTGAAAGTTACAGTGTCCGGTTCCACAAAGTAATGGAGGAGGTTTTGCACAAGGATGTGTTGGGAGTATTCTTGGAGACTGCAGGCATCCACATCAATGAAATGTCCTTGGTGATGACGAAGTGTCCTGCTGATGCACTGTGGTGTCCTTGAAGCCTGGTGATGTCCTCATCCTTCTGGAGATAAAAAGAAACATTCTAAAGGCTCTGGTTTGCTTACACAGAGTTTTAAGCAACTTTCATTAGTTAAACTTTGTCAACAATCCATCCTAGCAAGTAGCAAGACAACAAAGACGAAGTGGTGTGTGTGTGTGTGTTTTATTTATTTATTTATTTATTTTTATTCTTTTATAATGAGGATAATGGAAGAAGCACTCATGTGCTTTTTTTTCATCCAGTCCCCATGTGTATGCAGTTTTGTAAATCTTATCTGTTCCCACTAGCACACACAATGGCCTACTCTTACGAAAAGCCCAACAGGATTTAACGTGTGAGCAAGATGTTCTGCGTGTGTATATAAAATAATATAATCAAAATTGGAGAGTATTCATACCCATGCTAGTGTGTCAAAGATGCCACAACATGTAAAAGTTACCTGTATTAGGGGGGTAGGTTAAAAAAAAAAAAATAAATAAATAAAATAAAATAAAAAGGACAAAAAATATTGTCTCATTCTGTCACCTTTTGCAATACAATTCCGGTTTGCTTATTACATAGGGCTAGATTACTGTAAAAAAAAACCAACTATGCCTGTATCTTAACATTTACTTCGTACATTTGTGATCCAAAGTAGTATGTTGCCATTTGTTAAAGCAGCTCTTAATGCTGGCCAGGGCGACAGAATGTGTATCTTCAAACAGCCCTAGCTCAGGTGCTACTGGCATGAGAGCATTGCGATTAATGCGCTTGTACTCAGAATTGCCTATAGAAGTAACATCAAGAGAAATATTATCAGGCACAAACTTTTTTGTGTAAACTGGCTACACTCCTGTCTTTGAGTGCAGGTCAGAAAAAAAGTTTTGTTGATTTTCACAGATTTTTTAAAGTATGAAAAACTGCATTGTGCACTTGTTTTGGGATTGAGGACATAGAGCAATGCCAGATCGTCACAAGAAAGTTGGAAATGATCATCAAATGAGGATTGCTTGTGTTCCTACAGTGTTGACCCAACGCGTGCATATTGCAGTTAGGAAGCTAGCTGATGTCAAAGGACTGAGGGGGTACAGTGTTTGCTGAAAAATAAATTTCAAACTCACCAAATTTGTACAAAATCACATGAGTTTTGAGTCGGAGGCTAGTTTTTCACAAAAAGTAGTTTTTACCTCTGTAAATGCCTTAGTACATTTGGTGTGATATTAAGAGTCATACAGAAAAACAGTAGGAAAAGTGCGTTTTTCTAAAGGCCGCACCCGTGTGTGTGTGTTGTGTGTGTGTGTGTGTGTGTGTGTGTGTGTGTGTGTGTGTGTGTGTGTGTGTGTGTGTGTGTGTGTGTGTGTGTGTGTGTGTGAGAGAGAGAGAGAGAGAGAGAGAGAGAGAGAGAGAGAGATGAGAGAGAGAGAGAGAGAGAGAGAGAGAGACAGAGACAGAGACAGAGAGAGAGAGAGAGACAGAGAGAGAGAGACGAGAGAGAGACAGAGAGAGAGAGAGAGTTCACTTGCTATCTAGTAATGACTTGTGACATAAGGCAGAGAAAGGAAGAAATCAGCGTAGAAGAGTTACATCCCTTATACTGTTTGTCACGGTTTCACTTTTTTCTCCTTTTCTTGTGGTTGTCAAAATCAATTTTTGTCAGTAAATATATATTTTCATATCTATTTTTCAAAAAGTCAGATAGACAGGTCTCCTACAGGCAAACAGACTCCTGATATTTCCTAGACTTTTCCCACCACTGTTTCAGACTCCCAGGCTCATGTACAAACCCTGTATCTACTAAACGACTATGTTAATTCACTGTGCGCGAGTACCGAGTATGATATATCTTGGAATCCACTACATTCCTGTATCAGGTGTTCCTGTTTTCAGAGGTGGGGTATCATGTACATTACGACTGCAATACAGACCATGGTGTTGTAACACTTCTGCTCTAACAGTTTTTGTTGGTTTTTAAGAATGCAATCACTTTTGCTACACTGTGATGCTGATCAAAATTTCATGAGTTTTTCCAAGATTTCATTTTCAAAGGCATTCTTCATGAAAGCAAGATCAAAGAGCTGGCCAGTGAAATAAGTACAGTACAGACAGAGAGGAGGAAATAAAACCATACCTGTTCAGTCCCCGGTGACTTGTCCACAGCAGATTCTTGGGTATTAGATTCTGGCTCCACAGCTCCTGAAAGCAGTCAGTAGCATCAGTAAGCTCAGAGACTACAACAATTTGATTCAAACACTTAGATGTACATGTACATCAGAGAATTAACATTACTCTTAAAGCACTGTCTTCCAACATTCAAAATTACAAACTATAGATTACATAATTATGATTTCCTTTTTTCTTTGTAAAATTAAATATTCTCAGTTTTACCGTCTGATTTGAATGCAGTACATTGCTTTATTTTTTGTTGCTTTATCGCTCTGAAAATGGAGACAAAAATCCTTCCCCGAGGCAAGTATTAATTTTGATTTTTCTGCTGATTGATTGAGCTGACAGTGTACACTTGACATCTCCACCGACAAAAAAGCAAATATTTCATCACAAAACTTTTTGCTATACTTGCAGTGTATTCAAGAAGATATTATTTCATGTACAGACTATACAACTCTGTACATAAAGAAATCTACCATGTACAAAACACAAAGCTTTCTTTTCAACCAGAGGTTTGTCCAGATGTTACCGTGATCCTGCTTCCTGCAAGCAAATTCTCATCACCAATGAATCATTTTCTGAACATGTCAGCTTATGCTCCCCCAGCCTAGGGATATTAAATATTGAAATGAAAAGATATGGTAATATAATTTGATATTTGCTTTACTTGCTAAAATACACAGATTACTTTTTCTTATTCCCTTTGAAGCAGAATAAATTCAAAATTTTTTTTTTTTAATATTGCTGCAAATCATCATTAAATTTGTTGATTCAAATATCAAAATAATTCAATGTTATGATTTCACCACAAAATAAATTATTTTTTCTTCAAAAACATCAACACTGTTTCATAATTTGCTTCATGAGGTCAAATACCTAAATGGGTCAATTTCACTTTATTTTTAATTTCATTGATTAAATTATCAAAATGACTCAATGTTAGGATTTTACAAAATGCATTAATGACACTTCAAAACCATCATGGTTTCATGTTTTGATTCATTAAGTCAAACACCTGAATGAGACACTTTCCGTTCTTAGAAACTTGACAAATTCACAGTTATCCTTTAAAGATGCTTTCACATCTACATAACCCCGCTTTCTTTTTTTATCTCACACATTACCTCTACACAGTCTGATCATTCCACTCCTCCACCAAGATGTTCGTGACGGCTGTCATTCCACCATGATGCGCAGCTGTCAGTGTCCCCCACTTTCACCTCCTCTCAGCTGCTGTCCATCCATCCCATCCCATCCCAGCTGGTGCTGATCATAGCAGGAACTGACCACTCTTGGACTTGGTAAAAGGAAGAAGGGGCGTGTTAATTTCAGCACTGGGCCCTGGACCGAGTTATGCAGGAGTTGCATGGTGTGGACGCCCATTCCTGGTCACTTGATTCAGTTCTCACCCCCACAGTTCCTGAAAGTAACAAATGATATGCTACACTGAACATTTCTTCGCTTCCTTGGCTTACACATTACAGTCATCTGATCATTTCGTTTTGAAACAATGAATTAATGTTCCTTACAGATCGTTTATTCTTTACATCCCTTGTAAAAAATTCACCATTGCATTATTTGCTTAGATTTTGTTTTTTTTTTTGCTGCCTTGTCTTCTGTGACATCCCCGTCCTGTTGCTCCCACGCCGCTCATTTCAATCTCCCCGCCACAGCCATACCCAGATTCACTCACCCCTAGGGTTGGAGTCCACAGGGTTGTACTCTACGCCTACTATCATAATATATCCCGGCATCAACTGGGCCCGAGAGATACAGACACCTGCAGTGTTGGTCAGGTAATTCGAGAACACTCTAAATTCACATCCGTAAAGTGGTAGAAGCTTGACTGTGTGGTCCCAGTCTCCCCACTGAGCCCACAGCACACTCACTCTGGGTAGGAGCTGGCCGGAGCCCGAAAAATCCCTATGACTTATGGGATTCAAACCCGCGACCTTCCAGTCCGGAATCCAAGGCGCTAACCACTGTGCCATGGCAGCTGGTTACATTGCATTCAGTTTATTACTCCACATTAACTTGTCAAATAGAAATGAAATCTGTCATTTTCTTAAGTAATCAAATAGAAATAAAATCTGTCATATTCTTAAGTAGTCACATAGAAATAAAATCTGTCATTTTCTTAAGTAGTCACATAGAAATAAAATCTGTCATTTTCTCACCTGAACTATTCTACTATCACGGATCTTTCGGCTCCCCTCCATTCAGGCAGCTGTGATGTCAGCCATTCACTTGGACAGGAGCTCTGTCGACAGACTGATTCTATCACATGGCAGTGAAACATTTTCAACAGAAATGCAGGCTTGCAGAAAGACTCAGACAGACAGAAAAAAGCAAAAAGAAACCAGACAGACTTGGTGCCACAGAAAGACAACCATGACAGACAGACTGAGTGGATGACAGACATAGAAACAGTGACAGGATAAAATCAAAGGCAAACATTCACAGTCACACACAGAGAAGTATTACCAATTATCCTTCACTTATTTTGGTGACCAAAGCTTGAGGCAGGCCTGATGACAATGGACTTGACAACTTTTGGCCAGTTTACCTGGTGAAACAGATGTCGTTCACAACTATAACAAAAGCCTAACACAAATTATCAGCAACACAAGTCAGCAATAATGAAAAAAAAACACACAAAAATACAAAGGCAAAAAATAATTGAATAAGAAAATCAACTAAGACTGAACAACAAGTCAAAAAAAGACAAAAATGTGAACAAAAAAGCTTACTTCTTCAGAAACATACCTATGTTGAGGCACTGCAAGTTGTGATGACACTTCTGCAACACACTGTCCTAAGCACTGGACTCCAGCTCTGAAAGTGATAAATCATCATAACGTATACTGTCAATCCTAATAGTTTTATTCACATCCACATTACATCCAATAACACAAATCACTTAACGTGGCAAAGTCTAAGTTTAACTAGCATGTACATTGCATTAAATAACACACATTCAAGAACATACATCACTTAAAGTGGCAAAGTTAAAGTTTAACTAGTATACACATTACATGAAATAACACACATTCAAGAACATACATCACTTAAAGTGGCAAAGTCAAAGTTTTAAATAACACACATTCAAGAACATACATCACTTAAAACAGCAAAGTTCAACAAGCATCCACATCATATTCAAAGTGGCAAAGTTACAAATGAAATCTATCATTTTCTCACCTGGACTCAGTCGTCCATTCACGAGACCTGGTTTACCCCATGCAGGCAGGTGTGCCATCAGGTCCATGCACTTTGACAGCAGCTCTGTCAACAGTCTGATTCTATTACCTGGCAGTGAAACATTTTCAACATGAAATGCAGGACCTCAGAAAGCCACAGACAGACAGAAATAAGAACACAGACAAGATATTTACAGACAAAACATACGGAATGGCCGGCCATGCACATGACAGACATGTAGACAAATACATAAATGAAATGATAATGCACACACTGGCTTACATTTATACACCAGGTCACAAAGACATAACTATTACCATGTAACTTATCTGATGGTGTTGGCATGACCACAGCTAGCTAGCAGGTAGACCTTGCATAGTACCTGGCAAAACAGATGTACTCAAAGTTAAAGACAGCATCAAAAAGTACATCTCAACTTGCTAATAATGTAGCACAATTACTGTACTCACAGTTAAAACTAATATTAAAGTTAAAGTCTGTCCCGAGCCATAAGGCTCATCAGCCGGTGCTATCCCGGTTTCTGTGGCGTTAAGCGACTGAGAGTCATAGACTCCCCCCTGGATAGGACGCCAGTCTATCGCAGGGTTAACCCCCAACACAAGGTTGGTACCCCTTTTACACCTGGGTGGGGTGAGAAAATAGCCGTAAAGTGCCTTTTCCAAGGGCACAACGCCATAGCAGAATAGCTGGGATCGAACCCGCAACCTTTAGATTACGAGTACAACGCCCTAACCACTAGGCCACAGCGGCGGCTTAAAACTAATATGAACCAAAATTATTCATAAAATAGTGAAACACCTGTAATCATAAGTCAAAAATAGCATATAACAAAATGTATTGTAACTTATAATCAAGATAAATGACACATATATACATATGTCTAACAAAGGCAAAAAACATAATACAGAAAAACAATCAAAAAAAATAAGTCATTATGAAACAGAAATAAAAAATAACCCAAACATGAAAAAAAGCTCACCGCTAAGTACGCAAGTATTAGAATACCATGTTGAGACAGAGCACTTAGTACTGTTCCTTGGCACTCGTTTCCAGCACGTCAGTGTCAATGTACTCCTGAAATGGTAAATCATCTCGTCACACTGAAAAATGGCATAAATGCATTTCCAGAAAAATGGCAAAAGACAGACAGAAATGGCAATAAACAGACAGAAATGGCAGATAAAGACAGACAGAAATGGCAGATAAAAACAGACAAGAATGCAAGCCATCCTGCAATGACAGAAAAGCCACACAGAGAAAAGGGGCAGAATAAAAACAACCTGAAAAATACAGTCTTTAAATAACTTACACATATGCGCAAAGGTCAGACAAGACAAAAGATATATAAAAAAAGGATTGATCTGTACCTTATGGAAACTACAGTATTTAGATAACTTACGATATGTAGCAAGATCAGACAAGACAGAAAGATATTAAAAAGAGGATTAATCTGTACCTTCTGGCTGAAGTGATGAAGAAGGCTTCTGATGGTGCTGGGCCTGTCTGAAACTGTCTGAACCTCATCTAGTTCCTGGTAAAAGAGATCATTATTCAGAAAAAACATATACATACATAATAAGCTGCTGGTCCAGCTTTCAAACCAGAAATGTCAGTACTGCTGTGAAAGGCTGAATACAGACCAGCCTGGAAAACAAACTGTTGCCTGCTGTAATGCTTCTGTCCCTCTGGATAACCGTCTTGGTCAAGGGACTGATGAATGATGATGATGATGATGATGATGATGATGATGATGACCATCTTGGTCAACAAACTGATGATGACATTTATGATGATTGCGATGACGATGATGATAATGTCCTTCAAACTCCTGCAAGACCTTTTCCCTGTTTGGTTTTGTTTATTTATTCTTTAGATGGGGAGTTTTGCACTTGTTTGCCCGATTTAGATTTTGGGTGGGGTGTGGAGGGTTGTTCTTTTAGTTTACGTTTTCATTTTTATTATTGAGCATTTCATGAGAGGATGTTTCGTTATTGGTTTGGGATTTTTTGCTTGGTTTTATATTTTGTTTTTAGGGTTGTCTCATTTTATTTCAGTTTATTATGTTTAGTTCAGTATATGTAATGTTTAGGTTTTTTCCCCCATTTCGTTTTAATGGGTTATTCTATTTTTAATTTTCTTTTAGTTCATCTCACAGGTTTATTATTTCATCATCAGCCAAGCACCAGTCCAGTTGTTCTCACATCACTCATTCCAAACTTACCCCACAACAACTGTATCCAGGCAAATTCCAATTACTCAAAGCCTGAAGGTGACCAGGAGCTTTGTTTACATGCAGGACCAGAACACAGCCACAAACCTGGGGAGTCCTTGCAGTGTTTGTCTCTTTTCCCCCTCCTCCCTTTTCAATTTTCCATTTTTAGTTTTTTTGTTTGTTTGCTTTGTTTTCCTTGTTCCTGTTTTGAAGTGGCTTTCCAGTTTTGCGCAAGTGCTCTATTTGGTTTTTTTTTTTTCAATTTTCAGCTCTGTTTCTCCTTTTTAATCCACTGTTTGGTTCATTTCCTTTTTTGATTTATGCCGCTGTTATTTTTATTTTGTCCGTATTTTGCAATGCACTGCCTTGCAATGCACTCCATTTATTTTGGTTTAATTTACTTAACTTTGTGTAGACTTGACTCACTATATGTAAAAAAAAAAATGTCGTCTCTGCAGTAGCTCAGCCTTGAAAAACCTGAAAATCTGCAATCTCATGCACCAATGTACAAGCATTGGATTAAAAGTATCACAATTCAACAGTCCAAGACCAGCATACCTTCTGGTCCCAGACACCAAGTCAAGAAGCCCTTAAAGTCTTTAGCACTGCTAAAGTATTTTTATTTTATCATCCCTTCTCCATACCTCAACAGAGATCCTAAGAAAGAAATACATACGGTAAAGATTTCCTGAACTCTGCAGGACTGTAGTGCCGACACCTCATCCTAGTGTCTTTTGGTGACAAGGTCCATCACAGCCAGCCAGTGTCTGTTAACAGACATAAACATGTGTGTCACTAACATGTAATTGTAAAAAGAGAGAGAGAGAATGAATGAATGAATGAATAATCTTTATTTTTCAAGGGTATCAGAGTAAGCATTTACATACTTTTTTTCATCCAGCCCTTGCCCTGATTCGGAAAAAGAAGAAGAAAAAAAGAACCTACCAAGACAGGAGAAAAGTCAATAAGCAAAGATAAAAGCAAAAGCAAAAACAAGAAGGAAAAACATCTCCAAGATTGTAAAAAAGAGATAGTATACATTCAACAAATACATAATTCCCATAAGGTACATTAATACTTGTTTAAGACAAAAGAGATCAATGTATTCAACAAACACACAATCCCTAACCACCAGAACATTCATGTCAAGAGATACACTGGTTATGATTAAATCAAATAGATCAAGATTGAGACACGACAGCAGAGAAGAGAGCAGCCTGAACAAAAAAATTATATATTAAAACATGGCGAATCTTTCTTACTTTAAAACAATATTATGAAGAAAAGGAAAAAAAAACAACCCCCCCCCCCCCCCCCCACAAGCTGGTCCAACAGAGAGAGAGAGAGAGAGAGAGAAAAGAGAGAGAGAGTTATAAATTTGATCCCAAATGATCTCATTCAGAACATGTCGAAATCTATACAATGCATCACACCTTCACAATTGGGCTAATTTAATAGCTTATTTGAAAAAAGAATCACTTGTAAATGCGTAGGTCTGTCTTCGTTGTCATTGTAGCCCTGTGAAATTTTCAAATTCAATACCGTGAAAAAAGGCGACTGAAAATAATTACCTTTGATAGTATGTGTGCAGCCATCTGAGAACTTTTAAAAAAACTGCAGACTATAGCCTAACAAACTAAAATTCACCAATTACTCCTTCAGCTGGCGTCAACCCCAACATTGAACTCATGCTCACCTGCTAAGAGCGCGCCATGTTAAGCAACCAAGAGGGATAACTCTAGTGTCTTTATTATTCAGACCAATAAACAATGCGCTAAGTTTTAATCCGATTTTGTTTGTTTGTTTCTAAACTGACCTGTGTTTACCTTGATGTTGCTACAGGATGTGAGCGCAGTGTGTGTGCGTGTGTGTGTGTGTGGGGGGGGGGTTGTGTTTTTTCTTCTGGGGGGGGGGGGGGGGGAGGAGGGCACGGCTTCTCATTTCAGTCTCTTTAGTTCCCCAGTCAAAGTTCATGACCCGCAGCTGGCAGGGCGTGGATATAAATAAACGGGGCAAAAGGGATAAAAGGCGGCACTAGCAGCCTGCACTATAAGCCGTAGATTAGGCTACATTGTTTCTTTCAGCATCGTTTCGCACAATGAATCATCTAAAATAAACAAAGCTTCTTTTTTTTTATTTTTAGAATCAGCTTTAAACAAGCTTTCTTTTGACACCAAACTCCATAGTGGTTG
>CM060334.1:16377375-16389875 GCA_030674155.1 Stramonita haemastoma | reverse complement strand
CGAGCACAGAACCGTCCGTGTAAACATGTAAATAGTTTTAATAGTGATTATCCATGTAACAGCACACCGAGCTCCTTAGCATATGAGAATCGTTTTTTGAGATATTAGTTTGTTTATATCAAATGTAAGTTTGTTTAATTCCCAACTGGGAACTGGTGAAAATGACGGTCTAGCAGCAATATTGTTTATATCTATCTTAGCATGACTAAAATTATCGGAAGCAAATGAGTTAAGGTGGACCACTGCGTCACTTTTAGCAAATTTTTGTTTCTCAGAAACTACTAAAGTTATCTGCATGAAATTTGGTACACATACTAAGTGCATTAATAAAGCTATCTGTGCAAAGTTTGAAGTATGTAAGTCCAACAGATATGATAATGTGATAATTTTTTCAAAAAAATACGGGTCAGTGTTTGGCCCATCTGCTGCTTTCAAAATATGCAATACATAATGAAGTTTATCATTTTTCCTGTTTGATTTGACATCACTGTGTGCAATGATCACAAAAAAATATAGTTTAGTTCATAAAATATATTTTTCTTTTTTTTTCAAAAATGCCAAAAAAAATTTGCTCCAGTTTTTAAATTTTTATCTCATGGTATTGAAAAACTATAATAGCTACAGAGTTCAAACTGTCTCATTGCACTCAGCACACATTTCTACACCAGCATACCAAATTTCATTAGATTATTTTCATTAGGTTAGAAGTTACAGGTGGGCCAAATAACAGATGCGGCCGAAAAACCACGTTTTGAGAAAAATGCCGGTAAAGATTTAGTTAACAATTTAATCAATGAAAATCATGTTTAAACATTACCAAAAAATTATGCATGGTAAAATAACAATAGGCCAACACTACTGAGTGATTAGAAACAGCTTTTCTCATAGAATGAATTTTTCAGGAGGCTCCTGGGGCATACACCCCCCGCTCTGCCTGCCTGGCTATGTTCATGTTCCGCATGCATTACACTTTCTTTTTTTTTTCCTCTTCTCTTTGGCCCTATCAGATGATTTTCTAGTGGCTGTTTTCACTCTGAGAATGTCTGATTTATCTACCAACACTTCTGCATTGCTCACTGCCACAAAATCCAGTCCAGCAAGCACAATATTGCTGGAAAAGTATCTCGCCTCCAGACTGCAGGCTGACTGTCTTCTTCATCTCAGCTTTGAATACATTGTTGATAATGTGATAACTAAGATGTGTGAGGATGCAAAACAGAATGCAAAACAACTGTGTGATTGTGGCAAATACAGGAGAAAGTTAAAAAAAAAAAAAAAAGGGGGGGAGGGGGGGGGGCAGAGAAGAAAAATTATGGGAGAAGGTTTTTCTTTTCTAACATCATTCACTGTGTCAAACTCAGTAAAAACAATTCTTTTGTGAATTATCATTAAACTTAAAACTGCCTCTGAAAACACAAACAACTGAATAAAAAATAAAACTGAGAATATGGGAAAAAAGTGTATACTGAATAGCCCTTGTCAGGGTAGACTGCAAACCAGAAATTCAGGCAGTACTGTATTCTTGCTAAGTTCCAACAACACATAACTTATTGGGGAAAAAAGTGCCCTGCTATGTTCCCAAAACAGTAATAAATCGATAGAAAATGTAGCTATTTCAATTCGTCTACCATCGCTTGCAGTTTGTAATTTCACTTAGTGCATCTTTATGTTGTCACCCAACTTTCCAAGGGTGTGACACATCACTGATGATGTTTTGTCGTTTGAGAAGTTGCGGGCCTGCGGATCGGTTTATTTTTCTTGCGCATCGAGTCTTTATCAAAACTAGTGTCGCTGTCAGCCACTGATACACGTTTTTTTCGGAGAAAAACTTCAATTTTCGCTTCAATGAAGTAAGCGAGTGGTTATCGGCAACATCGCGAGTTGATGTGCATGGCACAGCAAAACTAGGTCACCACTCCAGCCAGCGATCGTCAGTCTATTTTCCGTTTCTTCCGTTTTTCATTCTTTCTACCAAAGGCATTGATAGTCCAACACTTGTTTTCGGCATTTTTTGGCATTTTTGAGACTTTCAGTAAAAAACTTTGGCTGAAAACCGGGGGAATACGTGCATCGAACAGACTCGAGATGTAAACATCCGCCATCTTGGATAAAAGTCACATGACTCTTAGAACCAATCAGCTATTTTTTTACGGCCACAAGCCAATCAGAGACTTCGACTCAACCGTATGCCTGTAGAAAATGCCTCTCGGGTTCCTTCGGATTTGCTCTTCGTGTGTTTCCGTGAGTGAACTTATCCATTGAGAGGTGATGTCAGAAAGTAGGTCAGTGAATGACCTTCACATTGATACCAAAGAAGGGGGGGTAGCGAAACTGGTCGGCAAGCGCGACGATCTCCAAACTGATGCAAACTTCGCGTTTTGGGGCCACAATTGCTCTAAATTCACCCACCCCTACCTCACAAAATGATTTTATTTGCAATGAAATCAGTCAAAACAAACAAAATGAGTGATAGAAATGCAAAGTTGACACATTACTTGACCAAATGCAACCATAATCCCAAAAGTCTTTTTTTATTTTTTTTTGGTGAAAACCTATGCCGCGGTCCCCCTTAAGTGATTTTACGGACTGGATCTTTTCAGCCCTTTTACCAAACTCTTTATCAGATCGAAGTCCAGCTTCGGGCTTGGAGAAAGTTTCATACACTACACTTTTTAATACAAATTTAGCAGCAGAAGCTTTTCTGAGTTCAAGTGGTAGTACACCTGCTTCTCTGTAGGTTCCCAAAATGCATGAATGAGCTGGGACTCCCAGTGCAAGTTTATAGGCTTTTGAGTCTAGACTGGAGTGGAATAGCTGGGATGTTTAATCAATCACAACAGCAAATGAACGCATGTAGAACATCTTGCGCACACGTTAAAATTCGTTCCCCTATTTGGAAGAGTAGGCCATTGTGTGCAGGTGAAAATGGATGACAAAATTGACAAAACTGCACACCCACGGTGACTGGATGCAAAAAAGCACATGGGTGATTATTCCATTATCCTCGAAATAATCTATCTATCCCTTAGTCTGGCGACCCTGGGGGCACCCATGAAGACTTCAAAATCACCATCTGTAGAGTGGATGAGGTTCGACTGTGGTCCAAGTCTTCCAAATGAGCCCATGGCAAACTCACTCTGGGCAGGAGCCGGCCAGACTCCAAAAATCCTTATGACACATCGGGTTCAAATCTGCAACCTTCCAGTCTGTAACCAAAGGCATTAACCACTATGCCAAAGCAGCTAGTGGTCACTTCAGTGTCTTGGCTTGTGACTGGGTTTGTTTGTTTTTTCTGGCCCAGGCCAAAGGTTTTGTCATTTGTTTTGAAGTGCTAAGGACTGTATCCATTTTTTTTATTTTTTTTTTACAATATCGCAGGTCAAATACCTCAACTCCCTTCAGTCTTCATCTATACACATACAGAAGATCAAATATGCACAGTAAAGATCACTGTAAATATTATTCACGTAACTTATATGATCAGTGTTTGGTGGGTTAAACATGAAAATACCCAGCATGCAAACTGTACAATGGAAGGAACTGCTCTGAAGCAAGTTGGATTGTGTCAGCTGAGGCCAGCAGGCAGACCTCCTGTAAAGTGTCAAGCACAGGAGAAAACCCGGCACTATGCACCCTACACGGCATAGGAACGCACAGAGAGAGAGAATGAGTTTTGGGGTGTGTTTTTTTTTCTCCTCTTTTTTTTTTTTTTGAGATCAGATTTTCAGACTTTCCTGTCATCAGCTACGATGAGAGAGAATGTGTTGTGTTCACATAGTTGCATAATTTCTAAAAGCTCTAATCCTGTTTGTATTCCCTGAAGTCGGAATGCGGCTACCTTGATCGTAAAAATGGTTGCACGTATGCAAAACCTCACTATTGAACCTCAAAGTTCTAGTCATGGAATGGAAAAAAAGAAGAAGTGAATTTGTCTGTCCCATCTGAAAAGAAATCCACAGGGATAGGCTACTTCAGTCAGTTCACAAAAACTGAATGGACTGTCTCCTACACCAGACCTGCAGAATGCATGTTAGTATTACTGATACCTGTCTCTAACAACAGTTGACAGGGTGATCTGTGTTTGTTACTCTATGTGTATGGGTGTCTAGTCTACCCACACAGCTTTGAAGACACATCAAGAAATAGTGTTCTTTTTTTTTTTAACATGTTTTCAATACTAACCTCAGTTGACAGTTCTGAGGTTGCTGGTGTGAATGTGAGTCGCCCCTAAGTTGGAATGTGGCTGCCTTAAAATGTAGGGCAAAAACAGTCGCATACGCAAAAATCTTACCATTGGTGAACCTCGGAGCTCGAACTGAGGAACGGGGGCAAAACAAATCTCAGTATTGTGAGTGTATTTGGGGTGATGTCTTTTTTGCAGTTATGTTTTTTTTTTGGTTTGTATTGGTGTTAGGTTTTTTCTCTCTGCTTTTTGTAAAAATTGAACTTCTTGCTAAAGGTATATGTTTTTTGTTTCCGTTTGAGAGTATTAGGGGAAAATATCATTTGTCCACACAGGTTTCACACATCAATAGGAAGCAAACATACACACAAACAAAATTGTTTTTCAAAATTCTTAAAAAAACTTTTTGTTTCCTTTTAATAAGACTAGGCATTTTACAATGTCATTTAAACAAAAACTCTGTTTAACATGAAGTGTGTACATATATATCTATATATATATATATATAATATATATAAATATATATATATATAGATATATATAGATAGATATAGATATATGTGCTCTCATTTAAAAGAATAGGGTCTAGCGCTTTTCCTTTAAACAGACAGACACATGATTGCACATAAATGTAAGCATACACAGGTACAAAATTATTTCAGTTCATCAGATAAATCAGTAAACAACAGCTCCAAATAAATATTTCTATTCAACTAATAACTGATTAATATAATGAATTACTGTAGCTTGCGAGTAAGAAAAAAAAGACAAAAAATTCAACAAATCACAATATGAAGTCATTGGCCTTGTACTGTTAACATCAATGCAAGCATCAATACCCTGACATTTATTTCCAATATTTGTACTTCTACCATTAATATTTCCCGGAATATCTGGTCTGAATAGGCTTTTATTCAATCATCAAGCAAGGAATAAATATAACACAATGAACACCCTGCTCACAGTTGCGCGCCATACTGGAAGCAGACATGTCGATCTATAAAGGCGAATTCAGCTACCACGGATATGGGTCCTCCACCCAACATTCGCAGAAGGGAAGCATCACGATAGTCAACGAGATGGGCAGGAGGTATCTGCAAACTACGCTCGGTTCCCAGCCAATCCAATCCAATCATGTTGCTTATAGCCCCGCCGACCACATAGGCCATATCAGGGCTATCACCTCGTCACATTTTAAAACTCGTATTAAAAGTGTGCGACTATGTACAGTTTAAAACGAGGTATAAAACCAACTCAACTGTCCTTGCTTGTATCGACGCCCCGGTCGACCATAAGGGTCAGCCCAGGACGGCCCCCGCGTCGTGGGAAAACCTGCATCGATCACACTTAAAACGAGATAAAACCAAAACCCTTTCGCTGGGATCTGGTCATCGACCAGGAATTATTCAGGAGTGGCAGAAAGCTCAATGTGATCTGCATAGACCCTGACCCGGAGAGGTCCTGGAAGCTCTCGTTTGTTGAGAGCTGCTCTGCCCACGACCCTGGCATTGCAGGAGGAACTGCAGAAGGCACTGAGAGCATCAAACAGAAACCCTCCACCAAGCAGTGAGGCCTTACCAGGCAAAGTATACCTACTTGCTCAATAGCCGCATGAGGGAGGGAGGAGGGAAGCCCTTACTGCTCGAATATGAGGAGGATGATGTCTTTGCCCCACGTGAGGCTCATTTCTGCCCATCCACGCTGATGAGGAGGAGGATGACGGCTGGTCGTCCTGCTGCCACTGCACCTGCCGCCACTGCACCTGCTCCTGCTGCCACTGCACATGCCGCCACCGCCAATCGCCGCGAAGCCCTCGCTGAAGCCATACAAAAGGACTACGATGAGGCAAAGCAGATCTATGATAGTGTCATCGCCATTAACGAGCGTCAACGAAAGCTGGACGAGAGACTGGCCCCAGTGGAGGAGGTGAAACGTCAGTTGACAGCGACGAGGGATCAGCTGACGAGGCAGAAAACAGAAAAATTACAAAGAATGGACGTCCTCAAAGATAATATCAACGTCAGCTGACAGCCACAAAAGATGAGCTGATGAGGCAGAAAACATGGAAAATACAAAGAAAGGCGTATTCATCTACCATGGATATGGGTCCTCCACCCAACAATCGCAGAAGGGAAGCATCACGATAGTCCACGAGATGGGCAGGAGGTATCTGCAAACTACGCTCGATTCCCAGCCATGGAGACCCTTTCACTGGGATCTGGTCATCGACCAGGAATTATTCAGGAGTGGCAGAAAGCTCAATGTGATCCGCGTAGACCCTGACCCGGAGAGGTCCTGGAAGCTCTCGTTTGTTGGAGCTGCTCTGCCCACGACCCTGGCATTGCAGGAGGAACTGCAGAAGGCACTGAGAGCATCAAACAGAAACCCTCCACCAAGCAGTGAGGCCTTACCAGGCAAAGTATACCTACTTGCTCAATAGCCGCATGAGGGAGGGAGGAGGGAAGCCCTTACGGCTCAGAATATGAGGAGGATGACGTCTTTGCCCCACGTGAGGCTCATTTCTGCTGATCCACGCTGATGATGATAAGGAGGAGGAGGATGACGGCTGGTCGTCCTGCTGCCACTGCACCTGCACCTACTCCCACTGCACCTACTCCCACTACACCTGCTCATGCTGCCACTGCACATGCCGCCACCGCCACAGTCGATCGCCGCGAAGCCCTCGCTGAAGCCATACAAAAGGACTACGATGAGGCAAAGCAGATCTACGATAGTGTCATCGCCATTAACGAGCGTCAAGGAAAGCTGGACAAGAGACTGGCCCCAGTGGAGGAGGTGAAACGTCAGTGGACAGCGACGAGGGATGAGCTTACGAGGCAGAAAACAGAGAAAATACAAAGAATGGACGTCCTCAAAGATAATATCAACGTCAGTTGACAGCCACAAAAGATGAGCTGACGAGGCAGAAAACAGGGAAAATACAAAGAATGGACGTCCTCAAAGATCGTCAGTTGACAGCCACAAAAGATGAGCTTACGAGGCAGAAAACAGAGAAAATACAAAGAATGGACGTCCTCAAAGATCGTCAGTTGACAGCCACAAAAGATGAGCTTACGAGGCAGAAAACAGAGAAATTACAAAGAATGGACGTCCTCAAAGATCGTCAGTTGACAGCCACAAAAGATGAGCTTACGAGGCAGAAAACAGAGAAAATACAAAGAATGGACGTCCTCAAAGATCGTCAGTTGACAGCCACAAAAGATGAGCTGACGAGGCAGAAAACAGAGAAAATACAAAGAATGGACGTCCTCAAAGGTAATATCAGGGAAAACCAGAGAGAATTCCCTCGTTTAACACCTGGACCTGGCTTCCTGAAAACAGAGAGAGAAGAAAGAGAAGAAGAAGAAAGTGACAGTGCAACAGAGCGCACAATACGCTCACGGAGAGGAGGGAGGAGAAAACAAAAATCCCCTACCCTCCCAACGACTACCCCCTCATCATATCAAGACCTTCCTTCCCCTCCTAGACAACCACTGTACATCTACTTATGGCAGAAACACCAGCGTCCATGCAGAGCTTCACATCCCTGTGCTGTGTTCACCACACCGCTGTCTACAACCACAGTTTGATGAATCCCAAATTCAACAAATCACAATATGAAGTCATTGGCCTTGTACTGTTAACATCGATGCAAGCATCAATACCCTGACATTTATTTCCAATATTTGTACTTCTACCATCAATATTTCCTGGAATATCTGGTCTAAATAGCTTTTATTCAATCATCAAGCAAGGAATAAATATAACACAATGAACACCCTGCTCACAGTTGCGTGCCATACTGGAAGCAGACATGTCGATCTATAAAGGCGAATTCAGCTACCACGGATATGGGTCCTCCACCCAACATTCACAGAAGGGAAGCATCACGATAGTCAACGAGATGGGCAGGAGGTATCTGCAAACTACGCTCGATTCCCAGCCATGGAGACCCTTTCGCTGGGATCTGGTCACCGACCAGGAATTATTCAGGAGTGGCAGAAAGCTCAATGTGATCTGCATAGACCCTGACAAGTCCTGGAAGCTCTCGTTTGTTGGAGCTGCTCTGCCACGACCCTGGCATTGCAGGAGGAACTGTAGAAGGCACTGAGAGCATCAAACAGAAACCCTCCACCAAGCAGTGAGGCCTTACCAGGCAAAGTATACCTACTTGCTCAATAGCCGCATGAGGGAGGGAGGAGGGAAGCCCTTACGGCTCAGAATATGAGGAGGATGACGTCTTTGCCCCACGTGAGGCTCATTTCTGCCCATCCACGCTGATGAGGAGGAGGATGACGGCTGGTCGTCCTGCTGCCACTGCACCTGCTCCTGCCGCCACTACACCTGCCGCCACTGCACCTGCCGCCACTGTACCTGCTCCTACTGCACCTGCTCCCACTGCAACTGCACCTGCTGCCACCGCCACAGTCGATGGCCGCGAAGCCCTCGCTGAAGCCATACAAAAGGACTACAATGAGGCAAAGCAGATCTACGGTAGTGTAATTGCCATTAACGAACGTCAAGGAAAGCTGGACAAGAGACTGGCCCCAGTGGAGGAGGTGAAACGTCAGTGGACAGCGACGAGGGATGAGCTGACGAGGCAGAAAACAGAAAAAATACAAAGAATGGACATCCTCAAAGATAATATCAACGTCAGCTGACAGCGACAAGGATGAGCTGACGAGGCAGAAAACAGAGAAATTACAAAGAATCGACGTCCTCAAAGATAATATCGTCAGTTGACAGCCACAAAAGATGAGCTTACGAGGCAGAAAACAGAGAAAATACAAAGAATCGACGTCCTCAAAGATAATATCAACGTCAGTTGACAGCCACAAAAGATGAGCTGACAAGGCAGAAAACCGAGAAAATACAAAGAATGGACATCCTCAAAAATAATTTCAACGTCAGTTGACAGCAACGAGAGATGAGCTGACAAGGCCGCAGAAAACCGAGAAAATACAAAGAATGGACGTCCTCAAAGGTAACATCAACGTCAGTCACACCTGCTTTACGAAATCTGCACTGGCTTCCAATCCAAGCTCGTATCCAGTACAAAGTTATGATGCACTGTCATAATTTCTTCTTGAACAAAGTTCCAGCATACTTCTCCGATACTCTTTCAGTGTACCACCCAAACAGACCACTCCACTCATCCTCTGACACTAGAATCTTGAGAGTTCCCAAAGTAAAAAACCAGCATGGTGAGCGCTCATTCTCTCATGTAGGTCCCACTCTCTGGAACGCACTTCCATCTGAAATAAGACACACTGACTCTACTTCCTCCTTTAAAAGGTTGCTCAAAACACACCTTTTTATCCGATTCTTGTCCCTGACCACTGATCAAAATTAATTTCCCACTTGACTGACTCATCTCTGACCCTAGTGCTGGTCTTTTGCTGTTTTGGGATATGATAAGGTTCTTCATTTCTATTTTACGTCATCTTTTTTTGTTGTTGTTGTTAATGTGAGTACATGTAGGGTAAATCCGTGAATGTGCTGTTTTCTTTGTTATTCTGTGTTGTGTGTTTTTTGTGTGTAATTTTTGCATGCGCGCGCGTGTGTGTGTGTGTGTGTGTGTGTGGTGTGTGTGTGTGTGTGTGTGAGTGTGTGCGGTGTGTGTGCGTGTGTGTATGTGGGTGTGTGTGTGGGTGTGTGTGTATGCATTGTACTGCACTGCACATTTTCTTGATGATATTACTCTTATTTTACTTTTATTCTCTGGCCATGTAATATGCTGTGTATTGTATGTGCATGTATTTTTTCCTTATTTTTTTGTGCTAGTCAAATTTTTCACGTTCATATGTAACCTATTTAAATTGATTTGATTGTACAGCACGGTGAACCCATGTTTTTGGGAATTCGCGTTATATAAGCCTCCATTTTATTATTATTATATTATTATTTGAACACATTCAGCATAGCAACAACAAGCTTTACAATAATTCATTAAACACTGAAGATTTTCTGCATCACTGACCATAACACAATATAAAAAAGTCTCTAATTTGGTAGCCCCAGTTGCTCTGATCTCATGGTGATGTTATCACCATCAGCTTCAAGATCAGACTGATACATACCCTGGTCATATCCATATTATTGTGTGTATGTGAAGCGTGGACCACAACAACAGCAGACATTGAAAGAAGGATACAGGCAATGGAGATGAGATGCTTTTGCAAACTTCTTGGTATCTCATACAGAGATCACATAATTAACGAGAAAGTGAAAACCAAAACAGAAAATGCCATATGGCCATATGAAGAGCTCTGACTTCAATGGTAAAACAAACTGAAATTGTATGGGAACATCACACGAACATTTGGACTGGCCAAGACTGTTCTACAGGGAACAGTACAAGGAGGGAGACAAAGAGGCAGACAGAGAAAATGATGGGGAGACATCAGAGTATACTGGCTAAGGGCCAATCCAATCATGTTGCTTATAGCCCCGCCGACCACATAGGCCATATCAGGGCTATCACCTCGTCACATTTTAAAACTCGTATTAAAAGTGTGCGACTATGTACAGTTTAAAATGAGGTATAAAACCAACTCAACTGTGCTTGCTTGTATCGACGCCCCAGTCGACCATAAGGGTCAGCCCAGGACGGCTCCCACGTCATGGGAAAACCCACATCGATCACACTTAAAACGAGATAAAACCAAAACCAGATTCCTTAAAACAACCTTGTCCTTAGAGACCAACTATACCACTTTCACTCATATCAGACGAAAAAAGCCGGATTCTCTCAGGAAGTTAAAAATGGCGTCTGGTGAACATCCCGAAAGAGGAGCTTTAGGGAGTCCTGGCTAAGGGCAGAATGGCGAATTATGGATAGGTGAGATCAGCAAGGAGTGGAGGAAGCTGGTTGTAAAATCTTCAGTTGTGCCTCAGCAGTTTACTAGTTTACAGAATAGGTGAAGGTGAAGTGAAAACATACATGCACATGTGTGTGTTTTAGTGTATACATGAATGTGTGCATATATACATTAAGAGCAAAAATACAAATATTTATATTCACATGCAACAACTTTGATCTACAAAATAAGGAAACATATTTGTTGTTTTTTAAGAAAATGCCTCCGATTAATGCAACAAAAAGAATGTTTAAAAATATTAAAGGAAAGAACAGAACAAAACCTTACAAAATATAAAGCCAGACAAAATTAATATCACATGACAACACATATATAATCCCAGAATAGAACAAAAAAGAAAAGAATAAAAACTTATATAAATAAAATAACCTCAACATCACAGGTGATAATCAAAATGTACATTACACATATGCAGATATTCAACCTCAGAATACTCCACGAGCAATACAATACAATACAATACAATACAATTCTCTGACAGGTCATGGGAAAAAAATCTACAATTTCAACAAAGTTCTCTCGAGTTTCTGTCTTCACCTAAGCCTAACCCACACATCAGGAGAGGAAAAAACCCTAGCTTCATTATCTACACAGTTCTCGACAGCTTCTTGTTCTACACCTGTTGAAAGGATCAGAAAGGGGAACAAATATCCACAGTTTTAGCTAAGTTCTCCTGTGTTTGCTTATTGTCTTTTACACTTATCCCATAGATCAGGGGAAATAAAAGTTCGACCATTTCAACAAAATTCTCGAGAGTTTCTTTTTCTTCTACACTTGTCAGATAGATGAAGAGAACAAAAATCCCTTATTCCTACAATTCTTTTTTTTCTTCTACACTTGTCAGATAGATGAAGAGAACAAAAATCCCTTATTCCTACAATTCTTTTTTCTTCTACACTTGTCAGAGAGATGAAGAGAACAAAAATCCCTTATTCCTACAATTCTTTTTTTTCTTCTACACTTGTCAGATAGATGAACAGAACAAAAATCCCTTATTCCTACAATTCTTTTTTCTTCTACACTTGTCAGAGAGATGAAGAGAACAAAAATCCCCTATTTTTTATCAAGTTCTCTACAAGTTTTACTTTCTTTTACACTTGTTTGAAAGATGAAGGAAACAAAAATCTGCTATTGTTATAAAGTTCTCCAGAGTTTCTTTTTTCTGTATGTCCCAGAGAGAGAGAGAGAGAGAGAGAGAGAGAGAGAGAGAGAGAGAGAGAGAGAGAGAGAGAGAGAGAGAGAGAGAGACAGAGTGAGAGACAGAGAGTGAGAGACAGAGGACAGACAGACAGACACACACACCAATCCAATCCAAAGCCTTTTTATGCCTTCTTGGCATGTAGGGCAGCAACAAAGGAATTTCTTTGTTGCTGTTTCTGTAACAAACTTTTTTTTAACAGAACAGGGTTGTTAGCCCTGTGTCCAACCCCCTACCT
>CM060334.1:16367375-16372375 GCA_030674155.1 Stramonita haemastoma | reverse complement strand
GAATATTTCACCTTCGTTGTAACAGACGACACCATATCAATGTGACAAACCAGTATTACCACACACAACACTGCAATTTACAAGGACCAAAATAAGCACATTAGACTGTACACCAAGAGGTTTTGTTTGCAATGTTCACTAATTTTGTTTGTTAGTAACAGATTTGTGTGTGTGTGTGTGTGTGTGTGTTGGGAGGGGGGTTTGTCTTGGTTTGGGTCTTTCTTTTGTTTTTGTTTTTTTATGAGAGCTGTTAATTGTAATTCTATGATCAGATCTACAATATCCCTCAAATCTTCATTACTGTATTAATCCAAACACATCCAAAATGCACAAACAGACTGCAGAGTCCCTGGGGAACGGGATAGCCTAGTGGTCAGAACATTGTGCTCGCAATTTGACGACCCGAGTTCGATTCCCGGTCGAGACTTTTCAGCGCTGACTTCACCCCCCAAAAGTCCTTTAGATGAGACTATAAACCGAGGCCCCATGTGCGAAAGCCGCCGCTGTGGCCTAGTGGTTAGGGCGTTGTACTCGTAATCTAAAGGTTGCGGGTTCGATCCCAGCTATTCCGCTATGGCGTTGTGCCCTTGGAAAAGGCACTTTACGGCTATTTTCTCACCCCACCCAGGTGTAAAAGGGGTACCAACCTTGTGTTGGGGGGTTAACCCTGTGATAGACTGGCGTCCTATCCAGGGGGAGTCTATGACTCTCAGTCGCTTAACGCCACAGAAACCGGGATAAGCACCGGCCTGATGAGCCTTATGGCTCAGGACAGACTTTAACTAACCATGTGCGAACGCACCCAGAACATCTTGCGTACTTGTTAAATTCTGTTCAGCTTTTCATAAGAGTAGGCCATTGTGTGCTGGTGGTAACAGATGACAAGATTTACAAAATTGCACACACACAAGGACTGGATGTAGAAAAGCACCTGAGTGCTTATTCCATTATCCTCGATATAAAAGAATAAATGAATAAACAAGCCAAACAAGGGAGGCTACCTGTGGCATCCATGCCCTCCACCACAATGAAGGGCATCTTCATCATGGCCTGTAGCTGAGGCACCGTCTTTGGGTCCTTCAGCTTCTGGGCTGTGATCTGCAAGAGCTCCTGCACTTCTTTGCTTTCCTTGTACTGAAACAGTTGAAACATTAAAATGTGTATGTGCAAAAATGTGTTTACATACACACATCATTTCATGTGTATTGTATCCCAAAATAACTACTGGAGCTTCAACAGTTCCAGCATTATATATTTTTTAATATATTACATATTTTTAAGGGGGGAAGGGTATAAGTTGTAAATTGATACTGCCAGCTCTAACTCTATACTGCTAACTCTTGGATTTTTCTTCCCCAAAATTGGATAAGTATGAGTAAACAAAATGATCTGTGAGTGTTTCACTGTTTTAGTGTTCGTAACACAGGGTTTTTATTTATTTACAATCTTCAGATTTTATCTTATGATTATTGTCTAAGATTAAGAATAAGATGTAACATGTTCACAGGCACCGGCATAGTATGGTATCTCTATTTACTAATTTAGTTGTAGTCTTGTCTTGTCTGAAGTCATGTCTAATGTCAACTTAAGGTAGAACCCCCTAAATCAAATGGCTCAACCAGATATCAAACTTGAGCCCTTCAGATTCTAAATCCAATGCCCTAGCTACTAAGCTGGTATTATAAAATTAGTAGTCTTATGCCCAAACTAAAGAGAAATTATGACAGTCACAATTTTCTGGTTTGTTCTCTCTCTCTCTCTCTTGTTTGTTCTTATTCCTCAGCTAGAGCTCCAAGTCCTAGGTTCACAAATCGTCAAATGCCTGAAATAGTGAGATTTTTGTGTTACTCACAAACTATACTATCGTGTATACGTGATATTATTTATGTGTATGTGAGTTTTTTAAAATCTAATTTACTCATCAATAAATTAGTCACATTCTGATTTCAGTGATGATGTTTCTCTGTCTGATCTGATCCCCCCCCCCCCCCCCCCCAAAAAAATTTTTTTTTAAACTTTGAAACAAAAGATCTTGTTTCAGTTGCGTTGTTTCACACTGTATACTGAAAGGATACAGTAGGGGTTTTGTTGTTTTTTACTGGTGTACAGCATAGTTTATTGTAATAGTTATTGTAGATTTCTCAGATCTCATGCAAAATATATTCATGAAATTGCTACCTACTACAGTAGTTGAAGTAGTAGTACAGTAGTAGAGCTATCACAGTATCAGTATATAACAGTACATTAAATAATTTAGTAATTAAAATAAACACTTTTTTTTTTCATCCTCTGTCATATGTGTGTGTGTGTGTGTGTGTGTGTGTGTGTGTGTGTGTGTGTGTGTGTGTGTGCACCTAGTAAACTTTATATAAAATAATATTGTAATAAACTTACAATTTCCAAATCTAGATTATCTACTTTTCAATTGATGTTTGTTTTAGTCAGATTATAGTCCTTTCCAGATTGCTTTGATATCAGGACTGTAGCCACAAGTGACAAGCCAGAAAGTTGAAGGTCCCACGCATCCGCAAGCTCTCCCACCTCAGCACCTCGGGCCACCCCAAAAGTATTACAATTGTAGAATTGTTGAAGCAACAAGATGAGATGTTCAATTGATACAAAGGCTACATTAGTACATAGGACACTGCTGTTCACATATAATAGGCCAACAGGGTCAATGCTTTACTCCTTTAGAATTAAAATAAATTCAACAGCTTTTAATCAACCAAGATTGAAATAAAACCTTCTAAGTTGTATGGTATACAATTATCAGCTAAAAAAAAATTTAAAAAAATTTAGATGTTACTTACCAGATTAAGAATTTCAACAGCCCTTTGGTAGTCATGGAATACAGGACTGTAACAGCTCTCTTGGAAAATTGGAGACTCTAGCATGTTTGTTTTTTCTGCACATTCCACCAACACTTCTGGCATCACCTTTGGCAACTTGCTTTGACAAGTTTTAAGTCTCCACAACACCAAAGGTTCCGCCGTTTTTGTGTCTTTCTCATACACCCACGCTGTGCACTCCTTTCGTATTTGTGAAAATATCGAGCCATCTGCTGCAGTCGAAAAATCGTCTGCTTCGTTTGAAACACCGTTTGTTTGAAGCGCGAACAGTTGTCTCTCAATCTTCTTTTGAAATGTTTTCGTACCAAGTACAAAATCAAATCGTGACAGTTCTTTTTGCTCAACCAGATTTCTAAACAGACTCTGCGTAGACAGGCAAGATCGAACGTAAAATGCTCCTGGATCTTCTGGCAGTGGCAGTAGGCTCGCATCATCTGACTCTTCACAACGTGATGGATCAATGATGCACAAGGTTGTAAAAGGCTTCGTCGCCAGGCCTGCCTCATTTTCGGTTTCCAAATTACCGATGTACTTACTAGACCATGGTTTCAAATAGACTGGCGTTTTTGGAAGACTCACGTAAAAAGTGATGTCGCCTGCCATTGTTTGTTGATAGAACTTTGAAACTTTTGTCCAAAAAGTATAAAGCCCAAGAGTAGAATTGTTTTTTCGCGGCTAAAACTTGTGTTCTAAACATAGCCTAGGCTAGCCGAGACGTAGGCTAATTGAGAGTTAACTGCGCATGACGCTGACTTTTTGCGCCGCCTAGGCCTTTTCGCGTGCGAGCATCGAATCCGAAAGTAAAGCATCAAGCACAAATTCGAATCTTGACAGTTCCTTTTGCTCAACCAGATTTCAAAACAGGCTCTGAGTAGACCGACAACGTCACATGGCGGTTTCAGTTACACTGATCCTGATAGGCTGGGGCCTAGGCCTGGGCTAGGCTAACTGTGGTATCATGGGGTGCACAGGGGGCCGCCAAGTCACAGGGCCGTTAAGTCACAGGGCCGCTAGGCTAAGTCATATAAATCATAGCAAATTGCCAGAGGGTCCAGCAAGTCACAGGGCCTCCAAGTCACATTTACACAGTGTGCTGCTAAGTCACAGTGCAGCCAAGTTACATAAATCATAGCAAAGTGAGAGAGACAGAGAGAGTAAATCACTAGATTTAATTCCAAATATAACCTTTTTTTTTTCAAAAGAAAGATATATCTCGGGAGAAGATAAAAACCAATAAGTGAGCATTTCAATGAAAAATGAAAATATAGGCTTGTCATTTATATCATGACTGTAGCTTATGTGATAATAAAAGGTGTTATTTTGCTTTAATAATTTGTAATAATGAACAAAACCAAGAAAAAAAACAAAATAAACTTGCCAAGATCTAAAATTATAGTTATAAATTTGTGTACCTGTTTTGGAAACAGTCTATGGCCAACCAGTTAATTTTCGCTGTAATACCATTCCACTTCTGCTTCGAGGTGACTGAGTGGCCCTGTGGCTAAGCCGCCTGTGACTTAGCATCCTGGAGAATAAGAAATTGTTCCCTACGACTTGGCAGCCCTGTGACTTAGCAGCTCTGTGACTTAGTGACCTACTTCCCTTTTCCTGTGGGGATATCCCAAAGTAAAGCATCAAGCACAAATTCGAATCTTGACAGTTCTTTTTGCTCAACCAGATTTCAAAACAGGCTCTGAGTAGACCCACAAGCAGTTTCAGTTACACACTGATCCTTGGATGAGACTATAAACCAAGGCCCTGTGTGTGAACGCATGCAGAACATCTTAATCACACGTTAAATCCTGTTCTGCTTTTCGTAAGAGTAGGCCATCGTGTGCCAGTGGGAACAGATGACATTTACAAAACTGCATACACATGGGGACTGGATGTAAAAAAGCACAAGAGTACTTATCCCATTATCCTCGATATAAAAGAATAAAATAGAATTTAAAAAAAAAAAAAAAAAAAGATAACTGTGTGTATCATGGGGTGCACCGAGTTCATGTGCACAGGACTTTAATTTCAAGTAGGCTAGCCTAGCCTAGCCTAGGCTAGGCCAAGGCCTATCCATGCCAAGGGGGACATATTAATATTGTTTTTGGTGTGTCCTGCATCACATAAACTTTGTAAGCAGTGTTTTGGAAAAATAAT
>CM060334.1:16339875-16344875 GCA_030674155.1 Stramonita haemastoma | reverse complement strand
TTTCATTTCAGCGTTTAAGATCCATTGCATCATGTTTATAAACACTTATCGATGATTATAGCTGATCTTCATTGAGCCGTAATATTACCTCTCACTTTTAGTCTTGATTTTCTATGGTGTATATTTTAAATGTTACTTCCTGTCGGTTCCAAATTAGTACTGAATACGTTCTAAAATCCTATGGTTACAAGAAAAACTTCAAAAACAACATTAGAGATAATACATTATAATTAAACGCCTTCTAACCGTAGGCATACGGGGTGATGATTACTACACATCATGCTTCACTGGCTACCTGCACATAGCGGATTCCTGCCAAAAGAGAGGGCTGATAGAACTGCAGAAGGAGCTGCAAAACACCAAAGGGAATCTGCAGAACACCGCAAATCCACGTTAATGTTTGGGCGGTGAGAGTATCCACCAACAACACTCGTGTTTAATACTGGATAGCTATCACATCACAACAAATCTGTATTCTCAAGGTAAGATACCTGTCTAGAAACCAATGGGTCACGGGTTGGTAATGGAGACGGGATAGCGTAGTGGTCAGAACATTGCGCTCGCAATTTGACGACTCGAGTTCGATTCCTGTTCGAGGGGATATTTTCCCCTGGAGTTAACATCAGTGCTGACTCCACTCTCCCCAAAAGTCCTTCAGATAAGACTATAAACCGAGGCCCGTGTGCGAACGCACGCATAACATCTTGCCATACGTTAAATCCTGTTCCACTTTTCGTAAGAGTAGGCCATTGTGTGCCGGTGGGAACAGATGACAATATTTACAAAACTGCACACACACGGGGACTGGATGTAAAAAAGCGCATGAGTGCTTATTCCATTATCCTCCATATAAAAGAATAAGAAAAAAAAAAAAAAAAAAGAAAGATCCTCTCTGAACCCCAACAGTCTTTACGTACTGAAGAGAACCCGAGGTCGCATGTACAACTGATTTAGCATGAGTCAAAGAGCCCATGGTAAGTGAGAAAGGAGGTTGCCCCTAGCAAAATCCTTCAGCCAAAATCCCATCTCACTTGAAAACAAATGCACCCGCTGCGTTGATTGATGGCGACAGGCTCTCATAAGGGAAAACAGATTCTACATACAGAAAAATCTGGATAGTGTGGCTTAAGAGTGATTTAAACACAATGCAGCACGATACAATGCAACACAACACATAAAAAACCCAAGTCTGGATGTCGTAACTATGAGTGGTGTACAATGCAACTCAATACAACACAACACAACACAATACAATACAATGCATTGCAATCCGATGCAATAAAAACACAATACAAAATAATACAATGCAACCCAATGCAATCCGATGCAATAGAACACAATACAAAACTACGAACATTACAGCACAAGTTTTGGAACAGGTGTAATAGGTGCAAAATCACAGAACCTTTGTCAACCCAGAACATATTTTAAACAGCCCTCAAACATTCATAGTCAAAGAAAACACAGATTAACCATATAAATTCCTGCATGGAATATTCACAGCAGGAAGTGTTAATTGTCTGCCTTTTATAATTTAAAATAAAGCATTCATGATCTTATTCAATTCAAGTGGAAGTCTAAAATATTTAAACCATTCCATGATGGGCACATAAATGATAGAAATCATAACATCGAAAACACGAAAGAAAGCTGTAATCTATATTGGTTTAAACATTCCCATATAACTTGAAATAATAATTTTAAAAAATTACACACACACACACACACACACACACACACACACACACACACACACACACACACACACAGAGCTCACCTTCTTGTTCCCGTCTGCATTGGAATCATCGTCCTCCTCGAATTTGTCCGCCTTCTTGTTTTTCTCGGGGCTGCCCTTTTTAGGCGAGGACCGATCTTTCTCGTCCTTCTTCTTGGTGTCTCCTCTTCCCTGTGCGGATTGATTGATTGATTGATTGATTGATTGATTGATTGATTGATTGATTGATTGATTAAATGGCTGGTTGATTGGTTGATTCATTGAATTGTTGGTTGATTGGTTTGTTGCTGGATCGGTTGGTTTGTTTGGTTGTTGTTGTTTTTTAATGGTTTGTTGAATTGTTTGGTGTGTTGATTGATTGATTGTCGATTGGTTGGTTTGTTGATTGGTTTGCTGATTGATTGGTTCACTGATTGGCTGGTTTGTTGATTGATTTATTTTGTTGATTGGCTGTTTTGTTGATTAGTTTATTTGTTGACTGGCTGGTTTGTTGCTTAATTGATTTGTTTGGCTGGTTTGTTGATTGATTTATTGATTGATTGATTTGTTGATTGGCTGGTTTGTTGATTGATTTATTGATTGGTTGGCTTGTTGATTGATTGATTTGTTGATTGGTTGGTTTGTTGAATAACTGATGTGTTGACTGGCTGGCTTGTTGACTGGCTGCAACTTGCTGACAAGAAAATCCTGATTTTCTGAATGTACGTGCAAAGAAATGTTGTTGTTGTTGCTGTTGTCAGCTGGTGTTGTTGTTGTTACTGCTGTTTCATTATGACCCGTTCACTGATCAAAATAATGAGCCAGTTTTCCTGCCTTCTGCTAATGCTTTTCTCTTAACAGATTATTTATTTATATAAAAAAGGGGGGGGGGGGGGGGGTGCTGGGTATAGCTGGGGCGGAGAGATATAAAAGGAGGGGTTGGGAATAGTAGGACAAAAACGTCGCAGAAGATGAGGCAACCAAAAACAAAAACAACAACAAAAAGCTGTGTGTTACCTGCTTACACTTTGGTTCATTGTGCGTTTACCCGATTTGTCTCTCTTACCCATGCCTTTATAATATGGCTTGATAGAGAAGGTAACCAAAAGAAATCTGAAAGAGAGAGAGACAGAGACAGAAACAGACAGGCAGACAGACAGACAGACAGACAGAGAGGGGTAAACATTTTTGTGCGAGTGTTGGTGTTGTTTTTTTTAATTGTTTAAATTATTTTAAATTTCTTTTTCTTTTATTTCCTAGGACGACGAATAAGCACCCGCATGCTTTTTTAAATACAGTCCCTAAGCGCATGCGGTTTTACATAATTATTGTGTTATCCGTTGCCACCGGCGCAGATGGTCTACTCTTCCGAAAGTTGGAACAGGTTTTACCGTGTGTGCAAGACGTTCTGCGAGCGTTCGCACATAGGACCTCGGTTTATAAACTCACCCTAATCACAATAATGTGACTGTGTGTGTGTGTGTGTGTGTGTGTGTGTGTGTGTGTGTGTGTGTGTGTGTGTGTGTGTGTGTGCGTGCGTGCGTGCGTGCGTGCGTGCGTGCGTGCGTGCGTGCGTGCGTGCGTGTGTGTGTGCGCGCGTGCGTGCGTGAGTGTACACTTGTGTGTACGCGCGCGCGTGCACACACCAAAACTCCAATCCCTTTCCCCCTGCAGTCAGTCACTCCAGACAGACAGACAGAGTACTCACCTGAGAGTCCTTCACGTCGTTCTTACTCCCCCACACCCCATGGTCTGTGCTGTCTGCTTCCTGTCAGCGCCACGGATCACGCTCTGCACGTGCAACCTGCGTCACAAGGGCACCATGACGTCATATTATAAAAACGTCATTAGAACGTAACGTGTTGGTCAGTAAAGGAAGCAAAAGTAAGTATACGTCATTATATGGTTGTTTGGATTTGGTCATTTTTCTTTCTTTCTTTTCGTTCTTCGACTATAGCTCAGGAGTTCGTTCACCAATGGTGAGATTTGTGTATGGAACTACTTGCCCACCGTTAAGGCAGCTGCATTCCTACTTCGGGGATTATGTCAAAACACAACACCAGAGTGCAATGCGTGTGTGGGAAGGTGGGGGATGGGTTATCATCCATTCTTGCCAGGACACAATGGTCTATTCTTCCGAAAGGAAGAACGGATTTTAACGTGTGCTCAAGAGGCTCTGCGTGTGTTTGCACACAGGACTTTGGTTTAGGGTTTCATACGAAGGACTTTTCAGGGGAGTGGAGTCGGTAACTCGGAAAGAAAATCCCCCTGGAACGGACGCCTCGGTGGAAGTTTGAACCCAGACAGCCGTCAAAGATCACAAGTGTAAGAGCTCAAACCACAAGGCTATCCCGCCCCCAGATTGGTTCATCTAAAACATGTCCGTCTGTTTTTTCGGTATGAGTGTGAATCGTACAAAAACAGAATATACATGTGTACAAATAACGAAAGGTAATGATGTAAAATCTACCTTGTATATACTGAAAATAGTCGGGTTGTCTTTCAGATTTGCAGGCAGTTGAAGAGACTAAGGAGGTGGACAGATGATGACAATGACTGCAATATTTGCTGTTTTCCTTTCTAAAATATCGACTATGTGGCGACACCCCAAAGCGAGCAAACAAAACAGTTATTTTGGCCGACAGATGCTTTTTTTTTTTTCAAAATACCAGTGCTGCAAAGGTTGACTGGGCTATTGGGGTGCTATTGTTGTGGACTGATGGGCAGTGCTGCTGCTGCTGCTACCACTACTACTGCTGCTGCTACCGCTACCACTACTGCTGCTGCTGCTGCCGCTACCACTGCTGCCGCTGCTGCTGCTACCACTACTGCTGCTGCTACTATCACTACTACTGCTGCTGCTACTACCGCTACTACTGCTGCTGCTGCTGCTACCACTACTACTACTGCTGCTGCTACTACCACTACTACTGCTGCTGCTACTACTACTACTGCTGCTGCTGCCGCCGCTGCTGCTGCTGCTACTACTACTACTACTACTGCTTCTGCTGCTACCACTACTTCTGCTGCTGCTACTACTACTACTACGACTACTGCTGCTGCTGCTACTACTACTGCTGCTGCTGCTACCACTACTACTACTATTGCTGCTGCTGCTGCTACCACTACTCCTGCTGCTGCTACTACTACTACGGTTACTGCTGCTGCTTCTGCTTCTGCTTCTACTACTACTACTACTATTGCTGCTGTTGTTATATATCACTTCAGAATAATGCATCGATGGTTTCAGTTTCTCCCCATAAAAAGGGCTATTAGCCTGTATTTA
>CM060334.1:16252375-16334875 GCA_030674155.1 Stramonita haemastoma | reverse complement strand
TATTCCTGACTCATACTTATAGCTATGCATTCATTCTCTAAAACAATATGATTTTTTTTGGTTTTGTATTTGTATACTTCGACTGTGCTACAAAGTTTGTTATTATGTAGCCTTAATTCCTACCAATATAATTACCATCATATGCATATTTCCTAGTGATATTGACCTGATGGCCTTCAAAGTGCTTCTTGTTTTTGTCACACACACACACACACACACACACACACACACACACACACACACACACACACACGATTAAAAAATCGAAACCCTTTTAAAACCTACCTTCAAATGCGGACTGACCGACACATACGCAGCAGTAAAATCCACTTACACACACCAACACAAAATCTGCAATCTTCTGATGATCATATCTACACATATTCTTTCACACAGATCTCATTGCTAGTCCCCGTGCAGGTCCACTGTTGTAATCCACCCGACTTTCACTTATCACACAGTGTCAAATCGCTCCCTGAACACAAAACGTCTTTGGCACACCCAGACAACCTCAGAATAGAAGCCAGCCTGTTTTTCTTTCAAGTGAAAAGCAAAGTGACACGTCCGTTTAGCTCTATCTTTTAGAGCATTCCGCGAAAGCCATTCTAAGCTTTATACGCCTATCACTTGCAAGCTCACCCCAATGATATTTATGCAAAGCATTCGTCAAATTTATAGGCCTGACTGTTAGGGATCAGAAAAAACAGCCAAAACATACACATGTTCAAGACTTCTTGAAATTGTCGTCTGATTGAGAGAGAAAAAAAAAAAAAAGAAAGAAAAGGGAATGCTGGGAAGGTCACATTTTGTTCCTAAAAAAAACGACTTAATCCAGAACAGGTATTGCGTGTGCATGCTGCAGAATTTCTCTCATCTATTTCCCGTTGCCTTGACGTAAAGGATCGAACGCTTTCTCGCGGGCAGTTTTCAATAATTGGGTCTAATCTTTCACTGTAGGCTGACATGTATACAATAGAGAATCAGGATGGAAGCCTACCGCGCGAATGATTTATGTATGGCAAGAAGTTTTGTCTCGTAGATTTGTCAGAAGGCGAAAACTCAGTCATGACCTGATCAGGGATAATCAAAACTAAAGATACTGACTAACAAAAGAAAGAATAATTATCAGTAAGACTTTTGATATAATTTTTTTTTTTTTAAATGAAGAGAGGGTCGGTCGATAGATACGTTACAACAAAGAACAAACATCTGAAAAGGAGGGGGAAATACTGTGGCACAAACACAGACCCACTGCCTATCCCCCCAGCCAACCACACACACACACACACACACACACACACACACACATTTTAAAGAAAATTGAACACACACACACACACACACACACACACACACACACACACACACACACACACACACACATTTTAAAGAAAATTGAACACACACACACACACACACACACATACACACACACACACACACATTTTAAAGAAAATTGAACACACACACACACACACACACACACACACACACACACACATTTTAAAGAAAATTGAACACACACACACACACACACACACACACACACACACACACACACACACACACACACACACACACACACGCAAGCAAGCAAGCAAGCAAGCATGTATGCACACACATGCCCCCACCCCCATTTCACACACACACACACACACACACACACACACACACACACACATCTCTCTCTCTCTCTCTCTCTCTCTCTCTCTCTCTCTCTCTCTCTCTCTCTCTCTCTCTCTCTCTCTCACACACACACACACACACACACACACACACACACACACAGCCACACACATCCAGACAAACAGACAGACAGACAGACTGGCGTTTCGCGTGACGGACGTTGGCGACAAACAATGATAGGCCTAGTATAGCCTACAGGATGAAAAGAGGTCTAACCCGCCTGGCCTGAAACCTCTTCTCTCCTGGCTTTCTCTTTCATTATAATGTATGTACGTATAGGTCCATGTTGGTTGCCTAGACCTCTTTGGACTCGTCTTCTTTTCACCTGAACAAACGGGCCTGCTGTGAATAGCGCCCAATACAAACAGGCTTCGATTAAGAAAAAAAGTTTCAAAAAAAAAAAAAAAGTAGGCTTCGATTCAAAGGCAGAAGGGTAGGCAGGCCTGCGCTATTCATATAATAGTTCTTTAGCACTGATCATTAAATCTAAATAATTTTGGGGGGGGCAAGCTCTGGTGCAGTTTGAAAGATTTCGTACACACGGATGCGCGAGCGCGCGCACACACGCACACGCACACACACACACACACGTGCGAGCGAACGCACGCACATAGACACCCACATACGCACACACGCACACACGCACACACGCACACACACACACACACACACACACACACACACACAGAGTGCTGTATAGAACTACATCACAGACTTCACACACACACACACACACACACACACACACACACACACACACACACACACACACACACACAACAGCCCCACGCGCGCGCGCACGCACGTACGCGCGCACACAGAGGGCTGACCAGGTAGGGTACGTTCAATGGTTGCTAAGCACGTGCTTCATGTAAACAAGCCATTGTACAGGCTGGAAGAGCCCCAGTCCTCAAACCTTCCTCACACTTTTCCGCACCCAACAATGCAGCTGGGTATCTGTCTGTCCTTACAACCCCCTCTCTTTCAAACTCCAGATATTTATCGGTTTAATCTCCTTCTTTTCAACTCTAGATATATATGTCGTTAAATCTCCTTCTCTCGAACTGCAAGGCATTGCATTGGCAAAAGGCATAAACACACTGATCTAGATTGCTGAGATGTTTTATTTCGGCCTGCAGTTGTGATTTTCTCATTACAGCTTCAAAGGACTGCAAGGGCAGGGGTGGGGGTAGGAGGGGGGGGGCAGGTGCGGGGGAGGGGGTTCTTTTGTTTGGCTGGTCTTTTTTTTTTTTAAGGGGGGGGCTATTAATGAGAAAAAATAGTTGTTTTTATGACTTCAAAGCTTCTTCCCTCTTGTTTTCTGTACCCCACCCCACCCCATTCCCCTTAAAAAAAAATCCCCCCCTCTCTCTCTCTCTTCAGGGAGAGGCTTGTTGGACTGTTTGCCAAGTTTGTCTCTCAAGTCCTTTTCTTGTTTAAAGTTTAGCGCCAGTGAAAGATCAGGAGGAGGATAATACTGTTCTCAAACAATCAATGCTGTAGCATTTACCTTCCAACTGGAAAACAAAACTCTGTGTGTGTGTGTGTGTGTGTGTGTGGAGGGGGGAGGGGTGTATGCGTGCGTGTGTACGTGCGTAGGGCCTACGTGCGTACGTGCGTGCGTGTGTGTGTGTGTGTGTGTGTGTGTGTGTGTGAGCGTGCGTGCGTGGAGGGGGAGTGGTGTATGCGTGCGTGTGTACGTGCATACGTGCGTGTGTGTGTGTGTGGAGGGGGTGTGCGTGCGTGTGTACGTGTCGCTTTGCCAAGTGTTAAAAACACCTGACAATCAACGGTAACCTTTTTTTTTTCTAAATCATGCACACACCCGCCTATAGTAAATTTAATAGCCAAAATTAGTCGGAAAGACAAAATACCAAACGAACAAGTCCACACGTACGTTACAAGGAGTCCAAAAAGAACAATTGAAAACAGCCAAACTTTGTTTTAACTTTCATGTTCTGGCCCTACAATGAGGCATGACTGTCTACCCAAAACACTGCTGACAGGAAGAGTGGAAGGAAAGAGAGGTAGAGGAAGACAAAGACATCAATGGACAGAGGATGTCAAAGACTGGACAGGCAGTATTTTTTACATTTTTATTTATTCTTTGATATCAATGATAACGGAATAAGCACTCGTTATTTTTTTTACATCCAGTCCCCGTGTGTATGCAGTTTTGTAAATGTCATCTGTTCCCACCGGCACACAATGGCGTACTCTTACGAAAAGCGGAACGGGTTTTTAACGTGTGCGCAAGATGTTCTGCGTGCGTTCACACACGGGGCCTCGGTTTATAGTCTCATCCGAAGGACTTTTGGGGGGAGTGGAGTCAGCATTGATATTAACTTCAGAGGAAAAATCCCCTCGAACGGGAATCGGACCCGGGTCGTCAAATTGCGAGCGCAATGTTCTGACCACTAGTCTATCCCGTCCCCCAGTCATGTGACATGCAGGTTTGAGGGTGACTGTTTTCATCTCTCCTCCGTTGGCTGCCGTGCCTGGGGCGAGGCGTCTTCAAAGTGTGGAGATTCATGGGGGGGGGGGGGGGGTTAGATACATCAACCCCCAGTCTTGGGGCCTACCTAATCCAATCCTATTCAATACCACACAACACACCCCAGCATGGGATTGGGTTTATGGAAAGAGATTGGCTCCGCAAGGGTTTAAAGGTAGCCAGATTATACATCGGGGATTATTTACATCAGGGGATAGATACATCAGGGATTATTATACATTAGGGAATAGATACATCAGGGATTATTATACATCAGGGGATAGACACATCAGGGATTATTAACATCAGGGGTTAGATTCATCAGGGATTCTGTACATCAGAGGTCAGATATATCAGGGGTTAGATACACCAGAGATTAGATACATTAAGGATATGATACATCAGGGATTAGAAACATCCAGAATTAAACACATTAGGGATTAGATACATAAGAGATTAGATACATAAGGGACTGGACATACCTGGGATTAGACACGCCTGGGATTAGACATGTCAGGGGTTAGATGCAACAGGGCTTAGACCCATCAGAAATTGGATACATTGGGGATTAGACTCATCAGGAAACGGGTTTACCTGGGATTAACTTCATCATGGATTATCTTTATCTGGGACGTATTTCATCTGGGATTAGTTCATCACGGATTAGATTCATCAGGGACAAGAATTATTCGGGTTTAGATACTAGCTTCATCAGGGATCATTTTCATCAGGGAATAGCTTCATCAGGGAATAGCTTCATCAGGGAATAGCTTCATCAGGGAATAGCTTCATCAGGGAATAGCTTCATCAGGGAATAGCTTCATCAGGGAATAGCTTCATCAGGGAATAGCTTCATCAGGGATTAGCTTCATCAGGGAATAGCTTCATCAGGGAATAGCTTCATCAGGGAATAGCTTCATCAGGGATTATCTTCATCAGGGAATAGCTTCATCAGGGAATAGCTTCATCAGGGATTAGCTTCATCAGGGAATAGCTTCATCAGGGATCAACTTCATCAGGGAATAGCTTCATCAGGGAATAGCTTCATCAGGGAATAGCTTCATCAGGGATTATCTTCATCAGGGATTAGCTTCATCAGGGAATAGCTTCATCAGGGATTAGCTTCATCAGGGAATAGCTTCATCAGGGATTAGCTTCATCAGGGAATAGCTTCATCAGGGATTATCTTCATCAGGGAATAGCTTCATCAGGGATTAGCTTCATCAGGGAATACCTTCATCAGGGAATAGCTTCATCAGGGATCATTTTCATCAGGGATTAGCTTCATCAGGGATTAGCTTCATCAGGGATCAACTTCATCAGGGATTAGCTTCATCAGGGAATAGCTTCATCAGGGATCATTTTCATCAGGGATCAACTTCATCAGGGATTAGCTTCATCAGGGATCAACTTCATCAGGGATTAGCTTCATCAGGGATTAGCTTCATCAGGGATTAGCTTCATCAGGGAATAGCTTCATCAGGGAATAGCTTCATCAGGGAATAGCTTCATCAGGGATCAACTTCATCAGGGATTAGCTTCATCAGGGAATAGCTTCATCAGGGATTATCTTCATCAGGGAATAGCTTTATCAGGGAATAGCTTCATCAGGGATTATCTTCATCAGGGAATAGCTTCATCAGGGATCAACTTCATCAGGAATTAGCTTTATCAGGGAATAGCTTCATCAGGGATTATCTTCATCAGGGAATAGCTTCATCAGGGAATAGCTTCATCAGGGAATAGCTTCATCAGGGATTATCTTCATCAGGGAATAGCTTCATCAGGGAATAGCTTCATCAGGGAATATCTTCATCAGGGAATAGCTTCATCAGGGAATATCTTCATCAGGGAATAGCTTCATCAGGGATCAACTTCATCAGGAATTAGCTTTATCAGGGAATAGCTTCATCAGGGATTATCTTCATCAGGGAATAGCTTCATCAGGGATTATCTTCATCAGGGATTAGCTTCACCGGGGATTAGCTTCATCAGGGAATAGCTTCATCAGGGAATAGCTTCATCAGGGAATAGCTTCATCACACACACACACACACACACACACACACACACACACACACACACACACACACACACACACACGCAAAGTACACTGAAAAATTTGCAGCAAAAACAAATATCTTTTATTTTTTCATAGTGGAAATAAACCCACAGAAAACTTTTGTTTGTAAAAGGAACCAAAAATTGCAGAAGTAAACAACATGACAAAGGCATTCTGTGAGCGGATAATATCTGAGCAACCAGAAAAAATACAAAAGCACTATAGATACAATATATGCCTACCTGGCATAGGTTGTGAAACTGATATGGAGTATAGACTTTTAAGTCCAGTTATCAAAACATATTCATAAAATATAATATGATGTCACAACCAGCATATCAACACTGTTTTCTTGGTAGTTCAAACTTTGTTCTTTCCAGAAGAAACACTTATAAAGTAAAAAACATTTATGTGTTTTTCACCAGCTAGTTAAATCATGAAATACTCCTGTTTTGCGCTCCATGTTGAAAAACTATATCGACCCAAAAAATCGTTTGATTTAGATCAAATTAATCATATATCAATTGAGTAATACCCGATCAATAAATTCAATAGAACACATACCATAACAAATAATTAGTGATACTCTGTTCACCAATCTTTTCAAAGAATATGTACCCTCCCTTCCTTGCACTCAAAACAATAAAACCAAACATTTTCATAAAATTCAAGGTCTTCTTTCCTGAGCAATTAATCATAATCATAATCCAATCTTCATTCTTTGCTTACAAGTTCCATTTTTCTTCAAAAAGAAAAGGATACCAACCAATACCACTAAGACTTGTCGAAATCTTCAATTCACCACAAGTAAATACTTTTATCGTAAAGTAAAACCAGTGACACTTGATAATCACAATGCAACAAAATGGCCTAGTTGAAAGCGAAAATCCCAAATAGTATTTATTTTATAGTCTAACATGTTATTCTCATACTGAATCCCTTGATCATTTTTTTTCAAATTTTCCACAATGCTCAGCCAATTTTAAGAAAAAATTACTTACATCCAAATTGGTGCTATGCAGGTCTGATTGTATATGGATGGAGTACATGAATTTCAAACAAGTAAAAAAAAAATATATATATATAAAATTGAATAATCACAAAAGATGGATATGGATTTTTCAAATAAACCTCAAATTTAAGAAAAAATGTGAAAATCATAAAATTACAAAACGGATTCTGCTTGATTGCTGAGAGTGCTATTACATGAGATCAGTGATAACAACAACACACACAATCAATAAAAATAAAAACAATCAACAAAACTCTCAAAATGGAGATCAACCAATAACCATAGACCATTTTATGAACAGCAGCAACAACAACTACCCTGCTGAACTAACAATTACACAATGCTAGGTAGATCAATATCAGACTAAGCTTTATACTGATCACTTCATATATATGTGTGTGTGGTGTGTGTTGTGTGTGTGTGTGTGTGTGTGTGTGTGTGTGTGTGTGTGTGTGTGTGTGTGTGTATACTGAGAGAGAGAGAGACAGAGAGAGAGACATAGACAGAGACTGAGAGACAGAGAGAGACAGAGACGAGAGAGAGAGAGAGAGAGAGAGAGAGAGAGAGAGAGAGAGAGAGAGAGAGGAGAGAGAGAGAGAGAGAGCATGATCTAAAATATACTAACATGAACTAACATCTTTACTAAAACAGAACTCAGAACTAACTATCACTAATTATCTATTCAAAATGACATTAGTTACAAAATGATCTGGCCGTACTCTGAATATGGCAGTCAAATTGCTCAAAATTGTTTTTAAAAAAAAATTCAGTTACAAACTACAGATAACAACTGTGCTTAACACTACCCAACCATGGTAAAAAAAAAAAAACTCTGGCTGGACAATAGAGGCTTCTTTATGTATGCCACCATTTACAAAAGTGCTGCGTTCAGATTCACACAATTACACATCCCATGTGTTAAGTGAGAAAAGAAAAAAACAATAACTGAGCAACATGGTCTCGTTACAATCATTTCATGACAAACAATTCAAAATCAAAGCCATAATAATTTCACAATTCAAATTAATATATTCATTGGCCAGTTCTTGTTATCAGTAGGTAAATGGAGTGGTCTCATGATACATAAAAAAAAATATATATATATATCACTCATATATAGTAATACAAACAAAGAAAAAAGCACAATCAAGTGCAGAAAATACAGGTTGAAATATAATATCTGCATACTGGATGACAACAAAAAATGTGACTACATACACAAGCGCGTGTCACTCTGTGTGTGTGTGTGTGTGTGTGTGTGTGTGTGTGTGTGTGTGTGTGTGTGTGTGTGTGTGTATACAGACACACACAGATACACACCAAGCCTTGACTTTTAAAAAAAAATAAGCAGAAAATAATCCAACAAAACTTTTTTCCATAACTAATGCTGAATTGTTCAGACCTATATTTTTCCTTGCAATTTAACTCTACATGAGGGGACAAGGTAGAATATCAAAATATTATAACTTGATTTGAAATTCTAACTAATACATGTATAAGCTGTTGTGTTGTTTTTTTAAATATGAGGGAAAGGAAGAGGGGAAAAGCAGGATTAGGTAAAAGGGTCATAATAGAAATTTGAATGCTGATTGGTCAAAAGGACTTTCTCTCCCTCATACAGAGGAGAGAAAAGATTCCTGACTAGAAACATGCTGGATCTTAACCATCTGATTTTTGGCTCACTGAGTTGGTAAAATGTCCTGACTAGAAGAAACATGCTCAATTTTCACAAGTTACCCCAAATAATACATCTTCCTTTCTTGCAAACTATCCTGAGTAAATTAACTCTTTTTCTGCTCTATAACTAAACTCTATTTCAAACTACACATCATAATCCAGCTGTAATCCATTTGGTACAGTCTGTGAAATAGAATTTAATCCTACAAATCCAGCTACATAAGCAGAATCTCTGTAAAAAAAAAAAAGTTTAAACCCCAAACAACAACAACACAACAAACAAATGAGAAAATCAGCAAACCATAAGAGATAACATGTAATGAATACTGTAATAATCAAGCTCCATCATTCTATTGTTATGAATGGAGGTAGAGGGAATGTCTACAATGTTGTAAACTTTTAAACAGTTTCAGAATAACTGAGAATATCCATAAAACACAATCCTGACAATCATAGCACAATCCTTCTTTTTATTTTGTGATTAAGAGTGGAACGTTTCATTTAACTCATTTTCTTCTCATCTTTTCTTTCTTCCTTCTTGATTTCACAGTTTTAGTTCTTATTTTGTCAGCTGTTATCAATTTTTGCCATTTCACGACTGTTCAAAAATTATTCTAACTGTAAATCAAACATATATTTTTCTTTTTTTTAATTTTGTCACATAGTAATCATATTTTCTAAATTTCAACAAGAACTCTTTGCTTTATATAAATTTAATCCCACATTCACTTTCTTGCTTACAACAGTTTGCAAATCAAGAGTTCTTCTCTTTCAAATGACTACTTACAAGAATTAACATAAGTACTCAAGTAATTTTCATGTATGTCACTTTGCTGCACTTCTTTTTTTTTTTTCTTTTCTTTCACCATGACTTGAGTTTTCAATGAAGACAGTCAGTTCAGCAGGAGGAGGACAAAGAAGAAGAAGATGAGGGGAATGCTGCAGTTTGCTGTAGAGAAAGATGTCTACAGCTGTGGGCCTCTTGTCAACCATCGGGTCATCAGGACAGGGTTTGGCAGCTGTCTACGCCTTCAGCATTGGCACAAGTTTCTGCCCTCTATCCAGATCAAGCACATCATCCCCTCCCCCAATGAATTTCCCATTGACAAAGACACGAGGGACCTGAAACAAATGTAAATGCCCTCATCACCATCATGATATGATAATGTTTCATGACAGCTATTTTTCGACAGTATATATATGAAATTGCATGTGCATGTTTGCCTACATGCTTACAGGTGGATAGTGTGTGTGTGTGTGTGTGTGTGTGTGTGTGTGTGTGTGTGTGTGTGTGTGTGTGTGTGTGTGTGTGTGTGGTGTGTGTGTGTGTATTTTATTTTTTATTTCATATCACTTTATGTCACAGCAGAATTCTCTGCATAAAATTTGGGCTGCCCTCCCCTGGGAGAGCGCATCGCCTCAAGTGCAGGACCTACCCACTATTTTTTTTTCTTTTTCCTGTTTGCAACTGCATTTGTTTTCCTATCAGAGAGGCTTTTTTCTAAAGAATTTTGCCAGGGACAATCCCCTTGTTGCCGTGGGTTCTCTTACGTACGCTACATAATGATGTGTAACACACAGGACCTCAGTTTATCGTCTCATCTGAAAGACTAGCACCCAGACCACCACTCATGGTTAAATGGATGGGGGAAAAATTTGGGGCCCAAACAGAATTCGAACCACTGCGCACTCTGACCCTGACTTTTTGCTTTCTAGGCAGGCGCATTACCTCTAGACCACCGATTGGTGTGTGTGTGTGTGTGTGTGTGTGTGTGTGTGTGTGTGTGTGTGTGTGTGTGTGTGTGTGTGTGTGTGTATTTGTGCGTGCATGCATGTGTGTGTGCGTGTGAAAGATTTAAGTGTATTCATTGTTCCCATGAGTGTATGTGTATGTGTATATATATATATATATATATATATATATATATATATATATATATATATATATAGTGTGTGTGTGTGTGTGTGTGTGTGTGTGTGTGTGTGTGTGTGTGTGTGTGTGTGTGTAATTCTCATTCTGTGAATATTTAAGTCCTTCGGATGAGACTTTAAACCGAGGCCCCGTGTGCGAACGCACGCAGAACATCTTGCGCACACGTTAAATCCTGTTCCGCTTTTCGTAAGAGTAGGCCATTGTGTGCCGGTGGGAACAGATGACATGATTTACAAAACTGCATACACACGGGGACCGGATGAAAAAAAGCATATGATTGCTTACTCTGTTATCCTCGATATAAAAGAATAAATAAATAAATTAATAAAATATTGAGCTATGCCAGTTTGTATATATCTCAATTCAAAAAGGTATGTGTGCATCATGGGTTCACAACAGATCACTATGACTATGTGAACAGGCTTTGCCATTAAATTATATTTTTATCTTTTGATCAATTTTATAAATCCTTGTGAATTTGGAGGTTTGGTCAAGTAGACTCACTGCCAACAAATGGATGCAGGGACACATTCATTCTTATTTTGAATAGGGCCATCACCACAGTCATACCAAAATTATTTATTGGTAAGGAGTACAGTCCTACTACATAATATAGTCTGTTTTTATTAGTTCACTTGATGAAGTTTTCGTCGTCGACGAACGCCCAGAAAGCACTGTTCTTGTCTGTCATAGGCCTATGGGGGAAAAAATCGGTGTGGTGAATGAATCAGCGTATTTCGGTCTTCAAGGGAGAGTATGCTAGGCTGTGGCCAAAAAATACTGATTATCTAGGCCTACGTCCCCACAAGGCACGTGCCCTAATAATCACTTATAAGTGGAAAATTGTTATTTTAATACATATATGCTTAGCCTAATTAAAACTTACCGATCTTGCGCCCGTTATTTTATTCAGATAGTCTTGAATGCTGCTGCACATGGGATTGTTTTCAATTTCCTCAACTACAAAGTCGCCAGACGACAGGTGTCCTTCCTTGATCAGTTTCTTGAACACATCCTTCGCCTTCCTGCAATAGGGGCAGCTCGTTTTGGAAAACATCATTACTTTATTATTCTGGATTTTTTCGTCAACGAACACTTTGGCCATCTTGGATTATCTTTGAGCTGAAGATCTATATCTCTGCTGCTTGACACTTGGGTCGGGGTAAACACCTAGCCTATATTTAACGCCTGGTTGGTTGCCGGGAAACTGTGCTGTTTGGACAGTCACGGAATTAAAGTCCTTCACCTTCACCTGTCCCGTAGTAGTCGAGTCTAATACCGGCACTGATTGGCTGTGAGCGTGTTAGTGCTGTCTGCTAGCCTACTGTATCAAAGTCAAGGACGCTCTTTTTGTAGCCTACAGGTCTACCGGCAACGATTGACAGGGCAGACAGTGACGATCAGAAAGTAAACATTCTCAAGATTCAGATTGAATTAGCCTTTGACCCCTCTTGGGGCAAGGAGGATTTCAAACAAAATCACTGTTAACATATAATTTGCATTAATAGAATACGTTCATACACAGAATTTCACAGACATAAAAATATAATCAACCTTTTCATTAACATCATGCAACTTACTCTTAACTATGAATTTGCTATGAAAAAAAAAAAAAAACAAATCTCCCGGCACGGCGGCACGGATTTTCTCATGAGTGATACAAGATGAAGTTGATGAAAACTAAAACTAAACGTAATCTAAGCCTGGCTGTCAATTCTGTCATTTAGCCGTCAACTCTTTCCCTTCGGAGGAACCTGTAATTTCTTTAGAACGGTTCCTCAGCACCCTCTTCCGTCTGTCTTCTGAAGTCGTTAAGTTAAGTTAAAGTCTGTCCCGAGCCATAAGGCTCATCAGGCCGGTGCTTATCCCGGTTTCTGTGGCGTTAAGCGACTCGAGAGTCATAGACTCCCCCTGGATAGGACGCCAGTCTATCGCAGGGTTAACCCCCAACACAAGGTTGGTACCCTTTTAACACCTGGGTGGGGTGAGAAAAATAGCCGTAAAGTGCCTTTCCAAGGGCACAACGCCATAGCGGAATAGCTGGGATCGAACCCGCAACCTTTAGATTACGAGGACAACGCCCTAACCACTAGGCCACAGCGGCGGCTTCTGAAGTCGTACACTTACCTAAATTCGTGTTAAAATCATCCATGTTGTTTATTTTTGTATAAGAAAAAACTATTTCTAAACAGGCCCACTATCATTGTGCAAAACTATGTATGGACACAAGCTCGTAGCTTTCAGTGTAGTGTGTAGATTTTCTTCAGTTTCAGTACACGTAAATTTGTGATGTTGATGTAAAATAAATAACACAAGTATAGTGGTATGTACAGACACAACCATTTGCTAACAATTCTAAGACCCAGAAATAACCTACAGTACTCTTTGGTCCCCCAAAACCTTTTTTTTTTTTTTTTGTATCTTATCCGAGGGGCACCCTAAACAGTCCTCTAATAAGATCAACTACCAGTGAAAAACTTGATCTTATCCATAAAAGGTAAAGGTGTCCCATAACCTAGGCGGTCGTAGGGGAGCGAGGCATCAAAGACCTCAGCTTCTCTAGGGGCCAGCATCTCCTATGAATGACTCTCTCTTGCTGGCCTACCTTCCCTGCCTAGAGAGGAAGTTATCCATTTTACAGCTGGGTGAACTGGAGGGACTTTACTGAATCCAAGGCGCGCTAGCCTAACGTCACCCAATCTTATTCAAAGAGCTCCAAATTTGGCGCTTTTGTCATTTTTTCATTAGACCGAAAGACTTTCCGCCAAATTATGTCATTCTAACACACACCAACCACAACAACACACACACACACACACACAACACACACAAAGCATTTAATATAAGATATTAAGATAGGATTAAAGAGAAGGAATCAGAACGCTGCAAGACAGTTTACGAGATTTATTTGCAGAAATCCATATACAAGTATATAAAGAATTTTAACCTCTGTCTACGTCACGGCACAGATAATTATCTGTAGTGAATAACGTCATTTTTATGACGATTTTGGTCCCCTTAAAATCGTCAACATTGAGAACTGACGGCAGTTTTTTGTGGTGTGCATTTGACGACAATATTGAGTATCTTTCAATATTCATGTAGGGTGAGGTCAACTGTTGCAAGACGCCCCTTCAGTCGGGGACTCGGCAGATCTCAGTTACACCTGTCTACATCCATGGGTCGCACTCTGTCGAAGTGATTCCTGTGTGTCTTACTCTTACACAGTGTCACACAACGTGGATGCTGGCTGGTCACGACAGGTGTTCTGGGCTTGAATACCAGCCCCCTGTACAGCCAGCCATCCTCCGCGTTATCAGGGGCCGGAGGAGAGAACATGTACAGAGGGCGCTTTGGTCACCTGTGCCAATGCATAGGACATCACAACTTTGTGATCAAACTCGCACTATTTTTTTTTCCATTTCTAAATTAATCTTTGGAGTACTGGCAAAGAATTAGATGTCAGTGAAAGTTCTGACCCCAGGAAGTGGTGGAGGGCAGGTGGGGGGCAGAAGGGCAAACAATGGGAGAAAGGGTACAAAGGATTGTCCTTGTTAGTCAGTGAACAAAGAAAAGTGTGCTGGAACAAATCAAGTAGTCATACCTATTATATGTATATATAGCCAAACAAATTTGGATCAGCTTGTATACAAGGAAAATCACACACCACACACACACACACACACACACACGTGGTCTAGAGTTAACATCAGTGCTGACTCCACTCTCCCCAAAAGTCCTTTGGATGAGTATAAACCCAGGCCCCGTGTGTGCCAATGTACGCAGAACTTCTTGAGCAACTTAAAAACATGTTCCGCTTTTCGGAAGAGTAGGCCATTGTGTGCCAGTGTGAACGGATGACAAAATTTACAAAAATTGCATACACACGGGGACTGGATGTAGGAAAAGTACATGAGTGTTTAGGCTATTCCATTATCCTCGAAATAAAAGAAGGTTCACTGATGGTGATATGTTTGCGTATGCACCCCCCCCCCCCCCCCCCCCCCACCACCATTTATGTTAGGTCTATTCCGACTTGTCTATGCGTTTTTTTTAATCATCTGTCCTACCGACATAAAAGGCCTACTCTTCCAAAAGGCGCAAGAGTGTTCATTATGTTGCGTACAATCACAAACGGACTAGGTTTTGATAGTCCTTCGGATGGGACTTTAAACGAGGCCCGTGTGCGAACGCACGCAGAACATCTTGCGCACACGTTAAATCCTGTTCGCTTTCGTAAGAGTAGGCCATCGTGTGCCGGTGGAACAGATGACAATATTTACAAAACTGCATACACACGGGGACCGGATGAAAAAAGCACATGATTGCTTATTCTGTTATCCTCGAATAAAAGAATAATAATAAATAAATAAATAGGTCTCATCCGAAAAAAACATTGACATTCTGTAGTTTGTATGACTTCTCGGAAGCCTTGGTTGTGTGCACGAGCCTCAACACGGATGTTAGTCTTAGGCCCTATTGAATGTGTACATGGTAGCCTATTAACAACCCCCCCCCCCCCTCATTAAAAAGGCCCTTTTAGGCCTATGGCCACATATGACCGGTCTCTGATTCAGGGGAACTAACTCTAACTGAAAGCCAAAGGCTAGTATTAAGAATGACAACCCTTGTTAAAAAGTGGGACAGTGGCGTAATGTCAACAAAGGAAACAGTGGAAACAGCTGAAAGGTGTGATAGAAGCTGTCGACAGATCATCTGTCATCTACTCCCGAAAGTGATTTGGTGACATAGGGCTTAAGAGCTGTGCCATGTTGTATGCATGCTTGTTTGATTTACTTGATCTTGCTTTAAAGCAGTTTTGGAACAGAGAATCCAGAAATAAACTGCGATCCAGTGGCACACTTTGCACTTCGCTTCGGGGGGTCTTGCTTCGGGGGTCTTGATCCTGCGGTTAGTGTTCGAGTGAGAGTTACGCCATCAGTCGAAGTTTGAACAATCGACGCTGAAAAGATGGGCTGCTGTACGTCTCAGGTAAGAGATCTGTAGAAGATGAATGCTTGGAAATACACCCCCCCCCCCCCCCCCCCTTTTTTTTTTCCTTTCATTCTAGCTTTTAAAAAAATAATCCATATAAATGTGCACTCGTGGTCCGTTTCGTTGTAATCAGATGTAGAACTAGAACAATTGAAGACTAGAGATTCATAAATATTATTTAGAGCCAGTTTTCTCCAGCCTCTCTGAAAATATGGAAACTTTCAATTGTAATGGTCTTCAAATATTTAACAACACCCTCCCCCCCCCCCTTCTCAATCTGCCCTGAGCTGCATGCAATCGCATGATCCACACAGTGTCAGACTGAGAGCATATTTTTTATATTTATTCATTTATTTTTTATTTTATATGAGGATAATGGAATAAGCACTCATGTGCTTTTTTACATCCAGTCCCAATGTGTATGCAGTTTTGTAAATCTTGTCAACTGTTTCCACTGGCACACAATGGCCTTCTCACGAAAAGCAGAGCAGGATTTTAACATGTGTGCAAAATGTTCTGCATGCGTTCACACATGGGGCCTCGGTTTATAGTTTCATCCAAAGGACTTTTAGGGAGAGTGAAATCAGCACTGATGTTAACTCCAAGGGAATAATCCCCACAGCTGGGAATCAAACGCATGCCATCAAATTGCGAGTGCAATGTTCTGACCACTAGGCTATCTTGTCCCCTGGATACAAGTTCTACACAAGTTTATTATATAATAATATAGTCACTCAGTGATAAATTTCCAAGTGTGATGAGTGAGGCAGGGTGTATCAGTCATATTCTGGATGACATTCAAGTTTATGTTGACCATTCAACAACAACTACAAAAAGTACCCAAGGTCTTTGTCTTCCCTGGTTTTCGCACAGTATCCTATGGCAGGTAGTCTGTCCATTCTTATTCTTCACCTCTATAGGATGGGGCCATTTTACTAGCCTACTGCAAGTGAGTTTCATCTCATGCAGTTGCTTCAAAAATTGTAATATTTTTAGGGTGGCCCAGGTGCTGAAGTGGGAGAACTCGCCAAAGCGTGGGACCTCTGACTTTCTGGCTTCTGGCTGCAGTCCTGATATCAGAGAAATCTGGAAAGGACTATAATTCTACTGAAACAAACAAAAACAAAAAAATAGCCTACTGCCCCAGCACTCTAAGTCTTTACTTAGACAGCTGTGTTACAGTGCACAGAATACACCTATGCTGAGTATGTAAAAAAAAAATGTCAATCATACCACCAGCCATAGCAGGTTTACTCCACTACAAAAGAAACAGATAAAGATCTTTTTTAAATAAGCTGTGTACAGGGGGCAGGATAGCCTAGTGGTTAGAGCATTGTGCTCACAATTTGACAGCCCGGGTCAGAGCCCAGGTTTGAGCCACCACTGAGAATAGATACCCACTCAAGAGGATTTTTTCCCCGGGAGTTAACATCTATATGCTGACTTTACTCCCCTAAAAGTCCTTTGGATTAGAGTATAAACTGAAGTTCCATATGGAAATGCATGCAGAATATCATGTACATGAGTTAAAATCCCACTCTGCCTTTCAGAAGAGTAGTAGGCCATTTCATGCTAATAGGAAAATGAATTATAAAAATATTGAAAACACATACACCTCTAACACTAGTACAGGCTTTTTTTTCTCAGGCTAGCCTCCCTTTCCCGGCATAGCCCATGCCTCTTTTTCAGTGCACATTATTGTTATAATGGGATTTATGAGCAGGATCATCAAGGTAGTGACTGACTGGTCAATGGTAAACTAACAGGAAGAAGATGGAAACTTATGGAAGGAAATTATTTGGCTTGAACTCAAACTTTACAGTGGTCCTGAACTTTGTTTTATTTCAAGGATACTGAATCATAAGTGCTCATGTTTTTTTGTTTTTTTAATTTTGCCATTCATTCTCACCAGCACACAGTGGCTTACTCATCTAAAATTTAAAGTCAGAACAGTTTTTTTAACATGTGCACAATTCATACCATACCACACCACACCACACCGTACAACCACAACAACAGATCTGTCACAGTGAGAGAAATAATCATCCTTATTTTTTTTTAATTAAACCAGTTCTCAATCGGTTAGAATGGTGTGGGGTTTTTTCACTAGCTGGCTTGCTGCTGTGGGCCTGCTTCCTGTGCGCTGTGCTGTGATGTCCTGCCGGACATCAAAGAGTCGACAGGGACGCGCATGATGTACATGCTGTTCCTGACCCTGGGCTTCCTCGTGCAGTGTGTGATGCTGGTGCCCCAGGTCCAACACTTCATGACCCACAGTGTAAGGCACAGGGCTTCTTTCTGTGGTGGGGCATGGGGTGGGGTGGGGTGAGGTGGGGTGGTTGGGGTAGGGTGTGGTTTGGTGTGTTGGGGTGGGGTGGGGTGGGGTGTGTGGTGTGGGTGGGTGTGGTGGTTGGTGTGGTGGGGTGGGATGGAATTTTAAGATCCAGTGAACTCTGTGACCTCTGTAACTGACAGCTGACTGAGTGTTTTTGACTGAAGCAGTGTCCAGGGAGAGCCGCCGCTGAGTCTAGTGTTAGGTGTTGGACTCGTATCTAAAAGGTTTTGCGGGTTCGATCCGCATTTTACGGCTATGGCGTTGTGCCTTGGAAAAGGCACTTTACGGCTATTTTCTCACCCACCAGGTGTAAAAGGGGTACCAACCTTGTGTTGGGGGTTAACCCTGCGATAGACTGGCGTCCTATCCAGGGGGGAGTCTATGACTCTCAGTCGCTTAACGCCACAGAAACCGGGATAAGCACCGGCCTGATGAGCCTCTATAGGCTCGGGACAGACTTTAACTTTAGCCGCCGCTGTGGCCTAGTGGTTAGGGCGTTGTACTCGTAATCTAAAGGTTGCGGGTTCGATCCCAGCTATTCCGCTATGGCGTTGTGCCCTTGGAAAAGGCACTTTACGGCTATTTTCTCACCCCACCCAGGTGTAAAAGGGGTACCAACCTTGTGCTGGGGGTTAATCCTGTGATAGACTGGCGTCCTATCCAGGGGGGAGTCTATGACTCTCAGTCGCTTAACGCCACAGAAACCGGGATAAGCACCGGCCTGATGAGCCTTATGGTTCGGGACAGACTTTAACTTTTAACTTAGTGTCCAGGGAGAGCAACAGCCCAGCACATGTCAGTGTAAAACCTGTCTGCCCAGTTTGCACACACACTCAGCATTTGTGGTGAAGGAGAGTTTGCTGACACTTGTGCAGGCCTGCCAGGCTGTTGTTCACAGGTCAGGATGCTGGCACATAAATATGTAATTTACACAACAGCTTGACACATGTAGGAACTTTTTGGAGTATACACAGCTCTGCTAAAGAGCTGGCTGTCGTGCTATCCTCAGAAGTCGGGGTATGGCTGCCTGTACTGTGAGGTGCTTGAAAACAGTTGCTAATAGATGCAAACTTTTCATTGATGATCTCATAGTGATAACCAGGTGGGATAATCGAGTCAAAGTGTGTATTCTCAGTTCTGGGTGACCCCCAGAGTGTTCAGCTGGAAAATGAGTATACTACAACAACAAAATACATGTTCACAAAAGAAAAAAAAACAAAACTGTTTGTAAATATTTATGAACTTTTTTTTTGGTAACAGATTCCAGATTTCAACGAGACGTGTGTGCAAGTGTACGCGGGGAGAACTGTGGTCGGCTGTTTGGCTACGAAGCGGTGTATCGCGTGGCGGCGGGCATCACTGGCTTCTTTGCCTTCATGATGCTGACCACGCTGTGTGTTCCCTCCTCCAACCACTGGCGAGCCTCCGTGCAGAATGGGTAACCAAGTTTGTTGCGCAAACTATTGTGATATTGCTGTGGCGCAACGCTCTTTGTTTCAGTTGGGGATTTTGAAAACACGATTTTCGTATTTGTGACGCTCCACCAGGAAATGAGTCGCTTTGCACCTGACCCACTTTTCCGCTAGGATCCATTTTAGGCAGGTGGGGGTCAGGTTGTTGATTTTGAGATTTTGATTGATTATAAAGCCAAAGCCATTTTTGTACTTTGTACTGGCATTAAGGTGTAATTTTGTTTCCTTTTGCTTTAAAAACACATTTAAAAACACCCCAGCCCTTATTCAGACTACCTATTACAATGCAAAACCTGTCAATTTCTCATATTGCCACTTTCGGCTGTCTAGCATTTTGATTTTTAATTTACTTTTATAGGAGTGTTGTGATTTGCAATCTGTTTTCTGTATTGAATAGCTTATTCATTATTATAGCAGATTAATAACACGTTAACAGCTAAAAATTGACATCTTTTGCAATCTGACTCATTTTGTGGTGGAGCATCACATTTTGGCTTTTTTATGTTCATTTTGTTTATTTGAAGGGTGTTTTTTTTTTGGCTGATTTTACTTCATTTCATTTAAAGTTTCGTTTTTTATCTTTTGTTGAAAGAACATAACAGAAAGCCCTTGTGTGGCAGAATTAATCCGAGAAAACTTTGGAGTGTGCATGGCTGATTTTGGCATGTTTATTCATAGATTATCACTAAGATATCAGTTGCATAATTTTATTGGGATCTGTGTAGTCTAAAGAATTAGAATTGTGTTTTAGAGGGAGAGATTTATACTGAAAACAGGAAAGTCCTTTGTCCAAACATCAAATTGTTTGTTTGAACTATGAGCTTTTGGAGCCTTTTTTTCCTTCATTTATTTATTTATTTATTATTTTATATCAAGGATAATGGTATTAAGTAATGTATGATGTTCTTGTTGACCTGCCTTGTATTCTTTGCCTCTCGTGGCTCTGATTGCAAGCTTAAAAGCTTTCAGGAAAGAGCAACAAGCCACCATGTGCTAGAAACAGAAATCGTCATTTATTTCATTGAGAGTCTAAAAGAAGTGTGCTTTTGTTTTAAAGTGCAATTTGTCACATAAATCGATGGAGAAAGATTAGTTTTTATTATAATTCAGTATAAAGAGTCTGTATTTTTAAACCAAAGCAAAAATCTTCCTGTGTAGTATAGTACAGTCTCAAAGAAAATAAAAATATTGTTAGTAATGCAATGCACAGCATAAAACCATTCTCAGCTGTTTGACAGTCAACAGATATGAAGATTTGTATTTTGGAGTTAGAAATGGCTGAACTCCAGCATGCTTTATTTTTGTTAACTTGAGAAAAGGAATTTGAGCTTGAATTATGTTTTTTCCCCAAGCTTTGAGTGACTTATGATTATCAGCCGACCAAGTCTGTAATTAACCAAACTTTATTTCTTGTCAAAACTGGATGGTATTCAGATTGTGTTTTGCATGCTTTTGATTAAAAGTTTTATTTTCATGTTACCGTTTGTTTGCTTCAGCTTTGGTTTTGATTTTTCAGATACTGGTTCATAAAATTTTTGGCTATGTGTGGCTTTTGCGCTGGTGCTTTTTTCATTCCCAGTGAATTCAGACTGTGTAAGTATTTGATACCAAGTGAATTCAGACTGTGTAAGTATTTGATACCAAGTGAATTCAGACTGTTTAAGTATTTGATACCAAGTGAATCCAGACTGTGTAAGTATTTGATACCAAGTGAATTCAGACTGTGTAAGTATTTGATACCAAGTGAATTCAGACTGTGTAAGTATTTGATACCAAGTGAATTCAGACTGTGTAAGTATTTGATACCAAGTGAATTCAGACTGTGTAAGTATTTGATACCAAGTGAATTCAGACTGTGTAAGTATTTGATACCAAGTGAATTCAGACTGTTTAAGTATTTGATACCAAGTGAATCCAGACTGTGTAAGTATTTGATACCAAGTGAATTCAGACTGTGTAAGTATTTGATACCAAGTGAATTCAGACTGTTTAAGTATTTGATACCAAGTGAATCCAGACTGTGTAAGTATTTGATACCAAGTGAATTCAGACTGTGTAAGTATTTGATACCAAGTGAATTCAGACTGTGTAAGTATTTGATACCAAGTGAATTCAGACTGTGTAAGTATTTGATACCAAGTGAATTCAGACTGTGTAAGTATTTGATACCAAGTGAATTCAGACTGTGTAAGTATTTGATACCAAGTGAATTCAGACTGTTTAAGTATTTGATACCAAGTGAATTCAGACTGTGTAAGTATTTGATACCAAGTGAATTCAGACTGTGTAAGTATTTGATACCAAGTGAATTCAGACTGTGTAAGTATTTGATACCAAGTGAATTCAGACTGTGTAAGTATTTGATACCAAGTGAATTCAGACTGTGTAAGTATTTGATACCAAGTGAATTCAGACTGTTTAAGTATTTGATACCAAGTGAATTCAGACTGTGTAAGTATTTGATACCAAGTGAATTCAGACTGTGTAAGTATTTGATACCAAGTGAATTCAGACTGTGTAAGTATTTGATACCAAGTGAATTCAGACTGTGTAAGTATTTGATACCAAGTGAATTCAGACTGTGTAAGTATTTGAAGCGGCCCACCCTATCCTGACCTTCTTCAAGGCTAAAGCATCTGTGCAATTCCCTCCCTTTTTTTCTGTTTGTTTGTGTTCATTGTTCTTTATTTGTTCAGTAACTTAAACAGAAATTTAAGTGTTTGACAGGGAAGGGGGAAAAAATAAACAAACACATTTTTTTAAGTGTTTGACACGGGGAAAGAATATTGTATATTCTGTAGTGTTTGTGGGCATCCAAAATTTATTTACATAAAATCATAAGCACTCTTCAGATAAATAGACTCAGAGAGAGTTTTCCCCATAAAACAGCGCTCTCTTTTTTTTTACTGTTTGCATGTAGATTTGTTTGTTACTGATCATTTACAAAATAGTCTTCAAAAGATTGCTAGTGATGACTCTCTTGTTGCTGTGGGCTCTTTTATATGCATTAAATGTGAGTTGTATGGAGGATCTTGGTGATGTATCATATTAAAGACCAGTTATGGTTCAAAAGGCTGCAAGAAAGTCCATCATAAGATGGGATTAGAACCCCAGACTTTTCATTTTCTAGACCTGTGCATTATTACCTCCAGACCAATTGACACGTTCTCAACAAATTATTCATTTATAGATCTGTTTATTGCTTATGCAGAAAGAAAGTAACCAGCTGACCTCTGTTGGCCAGTTTAGTCCACCTCAGTATTGGATAAACCAGTTACTGGCTTGGTCACTTTTGTGTCATTGTGCTGACTTTTGTGTCATTCATGTCTTGCCTTGTCTTGTTCTGTTTCGTCCCTCGAGTGACATTTTGTGTTTACCCACCATTAAGGTAGCCACTTTCCAACTGGGAATTGAAACAAATAATATTACAAACCTGGAGAAAGAGTAGCCAAATGATGTTATGTAGCCAAATGATGTTATGTAGCCAAATGATGTTATGTAGCCAAATGATGTTATATAGCCAAATGATGTTATGTAGCCAAATGATATTATATAGCCAAATGATGTTATATAGCCAAATGATGTTATGTAGCCAAATGATGTTATAGAAATAGCTGCTAAACCACCAGAAAACAAGATATCACTATCAGTTCTTTTACTTTTTCTTTTTTATGTTTTACAGTGTATTGTTTTAACACTTACATTTTTATCAATTGGCATGTGGCTGGGTATAGCACTTACTGAAACAGATCATTAGTTGGATGCAGAATTGTTTTTCTGTTTTGTTTTTTGGTTTTTGGTTTTTTTGGGGTTTTTTTTTAGTTGGATGCAGAGTTACAGGTGTATGTGTGTGTGTGTCACTCTGTGTGTGTGTGTGTGTGTGTGTGTGGTGTGTGTGTGTGTGTGTGTGTGTGTGTTGTGTGTGTGTGTATGTGTGTGTGCATGTATGTGTGTGCATGCATGTAGTGTGTGTGTGCTGCATGTAGTGTGTGTGCTGTGTGTGTGTGTGTGTGGTGCGTGTGTGTGACACTGTGTGTGTACGTGTGTGTATGTATGTGTGTGTGTGTGCGCGCGTATATGCACGCATGTGTGTGTGTGCATGTGTGTGTGAGACACTCTGTGTGTGTGTGTGTGTGTGTGTGTGTGTGCGTGCATGTGTGTGTGTTTCCAGACTGGATGTACTGTGGCATGGCTGGGGGCTTTCTCTTCATCATTCTTCAGCTGCTGCTGCTGGTGGACTTCACACACGCCTGGAATGCCACCTGGTAATCCTGACACACCTGGAGGAAAAGGGATCAGTACAGAAAGAGAGCAATGAAGAAAAAAAGGGATAATAGTGATTGTGCTTGTGTGATATTGGGATTAACTGTTGCTAATGCACAGGATAGCTCAGTGGTCAGAGCGTTCGCTTTCCCCCAGTCAAGTTAAGCAGCGTCGAGCGTGGTTACCAGCTGGATGGGTGACCGTTCGCGCACCTTGGCTTCAGTACAGTCCCCCCAGTTCACCCAGCTGTCAATGGGTACCTGCCCTCTTTAGGGTCAGGGAAGGTAAAGCAGCGAGGGAGAGGAGATGGGCGCCGCCCTCAACATGCTGGCCTCTAGAGAAGCTGAGGTCTCTGATACCTCGCTCCCTACGACCACCTAGGTTATGGGACACCTTTACCTTACCTTTACCTTTAATGCTGTGGCAAAGGGTGCTTCGTGATCTGTCAGCATTAACTCAAGTCAAGTCAAGTCAAAAACACTTTAATCCTCCCTGAAGGGCAGTTACAGGGTAACTAACAGGAGTTAGTTAAGGGGACCTTCATATCCTCACAGCAAAGAGTGGATTTCAGGGTAAAGAGACCACAGCCTCATTCCACTTCTTGCTGCAAACAGTGCCTGGGCCTTGTCATTCTCGTCTCTATGATTAGAGATCAAATTTTTGTTTGTTTGTTGCTGTTGTAGTTGTTGTTACTGCTGCTGCCATTGTTGTTGTTGCTGCTACTATTGTTGTTGTATTGTTCTTGTTCTTGTTGCTGCTGCTGCTGTTGTACATTCCCCAACTTAACACCCAGGGAGGTTTACTCAGAACATGCACTCTGACTCTCTCATCCCACCTGCGAATCATTGTGAGATTGAACGTACACACTGAATGAGAAGTTGGCATACTGTATGACTCTTTTCAAATTGCTTGCCACATCGGCAACCATACTCACTTCAGGGGATTTTTTTTTTCATTGAAAGGAGAGTGCAGGTTGTCAAGCTAAAAGCTCGGTTATGGCTGAAGACAATCTCAACGCATCTTATAACTGTAATAACATCACAATGTAGGCATTTTTCTCACTGTTCATATTGGCTCTGTTCATGCCCATTTACGTTTGATGGGGTATGGGGTTTTTTTTGTTTGTTTTTTTGTTTAGTTGTTGTTGTTGGTTGTTTGTTTTTTTTTTTGGGGGGGGGGGGTTGGGAGGGTGGCTACTTTCTCTTAGGAAGACTTAGATCTATTATGGATTTGTTTATTTTATATCGATTTTTGTGCACATTCTTTTTTTTTTTTTCAGGGTTGGCCGCCGCTATGGAAGAAGAAGCACATGCGGTTATGTGGGTAAGGCAACAAGTGTTGACTTTTTTCTTCTTTTTTTAATATTTTATTTGATAATGCCTCACTAGGGTGGCAATAAGTGTAGTCTTTTTATGAGTGCCTCATTCAGGCAAGGCAATAAGTGTTGACTTATAAAAAAAAGTTTTTTATTCAATAATGCCTCACTAGGGTAAGGTGATAAGTGTAGTCTTTATTTTTTTTAATAAAAAATTGGCCGTTTCATGCAAGTAGGAACGATGACATTTTCTTTTTTAAATGTATGCACACAGTACATGTATGTTGTGTTGATGCCATCCCCAAAGATGGTAACATCTGCCCTAATGGTTGGACCTCTAACAGAGGAATGAATATATATATATATATATATATAATATGTGTGTATGAAATGAATATATGTTCAGTTTGTCATTTACTTGTCATCAACATCCTTTCCAACACATGCAACACACACACACACACACACACACACACCACACCACACCACACCACACCACACCACACCACACCCCCACACCCCCCACACCTCCCAGCCCCACACCCCCCACCCCCACCCCACCCCCCACACCACACTACCCCCACACCCCCCACACCACCACCACCACACCCCACATCCCCACACACACACACACACACCCCAACGTAAAGTAAAATTACAAGAACTAAGGTGTTTATCTGAGGCATCAAAGATGTGTGATTTCAGCCACAGGCATTTGTGCTTTCGCCTTCTTTGGTGCCTGCATTGCGGGGATGATGGTGTTGGTGGTGCACTTTGCCCTGGGGGACTGCAGCACCAATCAGATTTTCCTGGGCATCAGTGGGGGCCTGTGTGTCTTCCTCTCCTTCCTCACCTTGCTGCCTTGGGTCAAGAAACGTAAGTGTTGTGTGTGTGTTGTGTTGTGTGTGTGGTGGTGGTGGGAAAGAAGGTCTGTGTCTGTGTGTTGTAGGAAATACTACTTCTGTCTGTGTGTTGTAGGAAATACTACCTCTGTCTGTGTGTTGTAGGAAATACTACCTCTGTCTGTGTGTTGTAGGAAATACCACCTCTGTGTGTTGTAGGAAATACTACCTCTGTGTATGTGTTGTAGGAAATACTACCTGTGTGTTGTGTGTGTGTGTGTGGCAGGAAACCCCAATGCCAGTCTCCTGCAGGCCTCAGTCATTAGTCTGTACGTCATCTACCTCACCTGGTCCGCTCTCACCAGTGAACCCCCGGAAGAAGGTTGGTTTGGATTAAAAAAAAAAAAAAAATTTTTAATTCTTTTATTTCGAGGATAATGGAATATGCACTCATGTACTTTTTTTTTTTTTTTTTTTTTTTTTTTTACTACATCCTGAGTGTGCGATTTTGTCAATTTTGTCATGTGTTTCCACTAGCACACAGTGGCACTACTCTCCCAGAAAGAGAAACAGGTTTTCACCCTCTTGTATTCGGATTCTCTGAACACAAATTGCCCCTAGACTTCGCATTCCATCACAAAAGGCAAAATTCTGTAGAAAAAAGCTACTCTATTAGGGAAACAAATACGGTTGCAGACAGGAAAAAGAACAAAAATAATGGGTGGCACTGCACTTGTGGCGATGCGCTCTCCCTGGGGAGAGCAGCCCAAATTTCATGTAGAGAAATCTGCTGTGACATAAAGTGGTAAATATATATATATACATAAAAAAAAGAATAAACTGGATTGCGAGACTATCATGCCTCTGTAAGAAAAATACACTGATGAATTATTAAATTCAGACATAACCCCATATCAGTACATGTTATTTTTTTATTCTTTTTTTTTTGGGGGGGGAGGGGCAGGGGGAGGGGAGCTTTTCATTGTTCCTCAGCTAGAGCTCTGCAGTTCCCCAATGGTAAGATTTTGCGTAGGTAACCCGTTTGCTTACGGTTAACCCTTTTGCATTTGGATTCTCTGAACACAAACTGCCCCTAGATTTTGCATTCCATCACGAAATCAGGTCAGGCACACATGCTGGCTGGCCTTTTCCTCCTTCTAAGTACATACCAGCAGCTATAATTACTTCCAGACACTCAGTGGGTTTTCTCCTTCTAGCCTGATAGAGGTTTAACATGTAGTAGCAATTAGTGATGGTCACAGCATGATGGAAATCTACTGTGTGTAAATCCCAGCAAATCCCGGATCGGGACTTGGGGGTGGGGGGGGGGGGTAATTATTCAATACCGGCGAATCTCGGATCGGGACTAAGAGGGTTAAGGTACCTACATTACGACTTCAGGGAGAAGTACACACACAAATGACTGTACTACAATTCTGTTGGCTGCAGTGGACATTGGCGATACCTTGGCCCCCCTGGCCAGGATCACAGAGGGGGGGGACACGGTCTCTGAGGTCGGACACGGTGCTGACCCCTTCACCGACCTTCGCCCTCCTCAGCTGACCGGGGCGGAGACGACACGGCCACAGAACGTGTCGTACCAGTGTCGCCCCCAGCCCGCCTTTCCTCAGGGAGACCTGGTGTCCGCCTATGCCGGCCTCCTCATCACCTTCATCATGGCTGTCTATACCTGGTAGGTGGTAACCGACTCGGCTTTTTTTTTTTTTTTAAATAATTTTTTTTTTTTATTCCACTTTTTGTCACAGCAGATTTCTCTGCGTGAAATTCAGGCTGCTCTCTCTCCCCGGGGAGAGCACGTTGCCACAGGTGCAGCGCCTACCCATTATTTTTTTTATTCTTCAGGAATGGTGTCTAAACATGACACCTGTGTGCATGCTGGTTTTGTTTTTTATATATATAATTTTGTCATCCGCTCCTATCGGCACATGATGGCCTGCTGTTCTGAAAGGCGGAACAGGGTTTTAATGTGTGCGCAAGATGTTCTGCGTGCGTTCGCACACAGGGCCTCGGTTTATAGTCTCATCCGAATGACTTGACATTCAGTTCGATTTTTCGTCAAACTGGGAATAAAGGGCGAGGCTGGGTACAAACCCAGAACCTCACGGTTTACTTGTTGGCAGGCGAACGTCTTAACCATCCTGCTACCTTCCCTCCTCTCAAGTCAGAGTATGGCTGCCTATATGGCGAGTACTTGAAAAGTCATATATGCAAACTTCTCAATTTCTATCTCGCAGTGATTCCCAGGTGGGATGAGTGAGTCAGAGTGCACTCTCTGGGTGACCTCTGGAGTGTTAAGCCGGGGAACACACAACAGCAACAACTGACTCGGCTCGGAAGAGGGGAGGGAGAGGAGGAGGGGACAGGAGAGGGTTGCTAATGGTTTATATTATGAGGATGGGGGTTTTTTGTTTTCTTTTTTTTGTCTTTTAAGGAGTGTGTGTAGTGGGGTGGGTGGGTGGGAGGGGGAGATGTGTGTGTGTGTGTGTGTGTGTGTGTGTGTGTGTGTGTGGTGTGTGTGTGTGTGTTTGTGTGTGTGTGTGTGTGTGTGTTTGTATGTGTTTGTTTAACTATGTGTTTGAGAGACTGAGTAAGAGAGAGCTTAAGTTCTGTGTGTTTGTGTGTGCATATGCCTATATTTAAAGGGTTGCATGATGAAAACAATCAGAAGAGAATACTTTCTCTTACACAAGGAAGAAAGTTTCAGTGTTCTCTCTTTCTTCCCCCAGTGTCCAGACATCCACTGATGCTCACAAACTGGGACTTCGCAAAAAAGGGGTAAGTCTTTTCATGTGCGTGCATGTGTGCATGTTCTTGCGTGCATGTGTGCACACACTTGTATATGTGTCCTCTTGTGGTTTGCTGGGCTGTAAGTATTTGAAATTTCCAAAAAAATTAAAAGAAAAAAGTTCTAGAGTCACGGTGATGGCAAAATTTTTAATGATGCTTTCTGAATCCTCCTTGTTGTAATGATTTGTTTGTGTATATATATGAATGTAAACACACACACACACACACACTCACACACACACACACACACACACACACACACACACACACACACACACACACACACACACACACACACACACACACACATCCACTCACCCATGCACACACACACACACACACACACACACACACACACACACACACCAACACGTTAAAGGAATTTGAACATGTTCTAGTGATATGCATTTGGTTGCAGGAGGGACGTTCATGCTTTTGCTGTGTTATAAAGAAACGTAAGTACTCGTTTATTCATGTGTGTGTGTGTGTGTGTGTGTGTGTGTGTGTGTGTGTGTGTGTGTGTGTGTGTGTGTGTGTGTGTGTGTGGTTGTCTTGGGGGGTGTTTGTTGTTGATTTTTGATTGTCGGGTTGTTGTTTGGTGGTGGGTTTTTTTTGTTGGTTTTTTTTTTTTTGGGGGGGGGGGGGGGGGGTTCAAGTTGCACTGATACTTTATCTATGCAACTGATTTATCAGTGTTGGATATTTTTCCTGGTTTTCAAGGAAGGCTACATGAGAAATGTTGTTTCATCTTGAGTTAATGTGCAAACTTAAAGACCCTTTGGGTTCCTACCCAGACTTGTGGCTTGTTCACTGACATTTCATGGTGAAGAAGCAGGACACAGCTGTCAGTTTCCCCAACTTTTAGCTACCCTCAGCGGCTGATTATTTCATCCCAGCCCAGCCTAGATGGGGGCCAGCTAGTGCTCATTATTGTGTAAAAGCATGCACTCTGGTGTCATGTTTAGACAACCATCCCTGAATTTGGAATGCAGCTACCTTAACGGTACACATGATTGCCTATACAAAATCCCACTGTTGGTAAAGCTTGGAGCTTCAGCTGAAGAACTACAGCACCTTCTTCCTTCCTTCTTCCTTCACGATTTTGTTATCCAGTCCTACCAGCATGGGATGGCTTACTCTTCCAAAAAGTGGAATGGTTCTGATGTGTCCCTCTGTTTTCTTTCCTTCTGGACAAAAGGACCACCGCCCTGTACTGCCTGCAGTGTCATTGGTCAGAGAGCTATAGGCTCATGATTGATTGATTGACTGACTGACTGATTGATTGACTGACTGACTGATTCATGGATTGACTGATATATGTAAATCATTCCACAGGAGACAACCCCTCGTTGTTTGGAGGACAGAAGGTGGTGCATAACGAGGCCAGTGGAGTGACCTACTCCTACTCTTTCTTTCATTTCGTCCTCTGCCTGGCGTCTTTCTATGTCATGATGCAGCTTACCAACTGGTATAGGTACGTTTGTTAATTCTTTTTTAAAAATTCTTTTATTTTGAGGATAATGTGACGTTGCTGGAACCATTTGTATTGGTCACTGCCTTTTCAATGGATCATTCCAGTGACATGGAGAGGGGGTGTCTGCTGCATGGGTAACAGTTTGCTCTCCATTCTAACTTACCCAGGCTTTGCGCTCTAAAGACTAGAGCTCAACTCCATAGTCTTCTGAGATTGATGGGTGCCTACTACTAATGGAATAAGCACTCATGTGCTTTGTACATGCAGTCCCTGTGTGAATGCAATTTTGTCAGTCTTGTCATCTGTTCCCACTGGCACACAATGGCCTACTCTTCTGAAAAGGGGAACAGGTTTTAACGTGTGCACAAAATGTTTTGCATGTGTTTGCGCACAGGACCTCAATTTAAAGTCTCATGAGAAAGACTTGGCGGAGGGGGAGGGGGGGGGGGGGGAAGTGGAGTCGGCACTGATGTTAACTCCAGAGGAAAAATCTTCTTGAACAAGATTCGAACCCGGGTCAGCAGATCAGAAGTGCATCACTCTGACCACCAGGCTATCCTGTCCCAGTCAGAGTGTGTGTGTGTGTGTGTGTGTGTGTGTGTGTGTGTGTGTGTATGTGTATGTGTGTGTGTGTGTGTGTGTGTGTGTGTGTGTGTGTGTGTACTTTCTTCAATTTAATGTCTTTTCACTCAAAGTGATATTAGACACAAAGTAAAGAAAAATGAAGAGTGTCACATTCAGAGAACGCGCATGTGTGTGTGTGTGTAAGTGTGTCTGCGTATGTGCATGCATGTATGCATGCGCATGCACATGCACATTAAATAAGAAATTTCCATATCAATCTCACACCATCACCATCCAAAAAACGCCCCTGTGTTTTCACTGTTGCCAGGCCAGGGGAATCGGACCTGAACCGCTTTGGGCTGAACTGGCCGGCCGTGTGGGTCAAGATGGCGTCTGGCTGGATCTGCGTGCTCATCTACCTGTGGACTCTCTTCTTCCCCCGCCTCTGCTTCGGCCGAAACCTGGCCTTCCCCCACCTCCCCCGCCCACCGACCTGGAGGTGGAGGTCAGCGACGACGACCTTGAGCAAGGTGAAGGTCACCACCCCCGCAGTGACCGGTCGTCCCGACGCCCGTCCACGCCGCCCTCCAACCCTGCTGTGACCTTGGCCTTGATGCAGCCTCAGCCAGGTCAGGCGCAGGGTCAGGGTCATCTTCCCTCTCCGGGGTCGAGGTTGGGTCAGACTGCGACCTCTGAACACGGCAGGGTGGCTGCCTCCTCCCCGTCTGCTCCCGAGGCCTCCACAACTTCTGTCTGATTTTCTCCCCTGATGTTGGGGTGAATGAGAAGATCTGATTGTGTTTTGGTTCAGGTTTTCTTTTTTCTTTTTTTTCTTTTTTTCTTTTTTTTTTTTGATGCTGTATGCATCTTTGGAGCTGGATATTTTTTTTTAAAGATTTTTTTTTCTTCTTCTTCTTCAGTGTGTGTGTGTGTGTGTGTGTGTGTGTGTGTGTGTGTGTGTGTGTGTGTGTGTGTGTGTGTGTCTGTCTGTCTGTCTGTCTGTCCGTGTCTGTGTGTGTCTGTGTCTGTGTCTGTGTGTGCCTGTGTGTGTATGTGTGTGATTTTATTCTTTTATTTCTTTTATTCTGTGTGTTTGTATATGCGTGTGGTGTGTTTCATTATCATGTTATTTTAGAGGAATATGCCTTTGTATTATGGGGGTTTTTTTTAGAGGGGGGGGGGGGGGTTGCTATTTCTTGCTGGTTTGCCATGCTTTTAGAAGCAGAACTTCTGCGAGTGCACAAATATACACAAGCTTTGATATTCTAGTTTTATTTTTCGAATCATTTTATTTATGTGTGTGTGTGCATGTGTGCGTGCGTGTGTGCTATGCTTGCATGCGTAGCGTGCGTGCATGTGCGTTTTCTTACGCTGCTATCTAAATGCTTTTAGTCATACTACTCACTTGCAATTTGATGTCATTTTTTTGCCGTATCTATTTAAGCCAGACTTTTTTCTGGATTTGTAGTTATTTTCTGTGCTGTATTCAGCTGAGTTTTACCTAAGTGGGATACACACAGAGCAGTCAAGGCAGTTTTTACTGATGTATCCATGGGCATTAAGTGATGAATGACTCTAGCTTGTGTTTATTTACACTTATTTACATTTCTAAACTTCAGGTCTTTTTGGACGACACAGCCACAGCTGGATTTATTATCTCAAACATCTGATATTGATTATTCTGTATAGTTTAGTTAATATAGTAGTGTTGTGTATTGAGTAGTGTTGGGTGTGGTGTAGTGCGGTTTGGTTGGATGTGGTGTATGGTTTGGTATAGTATTATGGTGTGGTGTGGTGTGGTTAAGTATGGTACGGTGTGGTGTGGTAAGATAAGGTTTTTGTGATATGATATATATATATATATATATATATATTTTGTTCTTAAGTGTAGTGTATCTAGTGTAGTGTTATGTAGTGTAGTGGTAGTGTATATATATTTTATTGTACTGTAGTAAACAGTATATCTAACCTCACCATACTTAAACAGCTGACTTATACAAACATACTCACTGAGCTGGTGTATTGTCTAAGGCTGAAATGTTAAGTATATCCAGCTAAACAGGGATCTAAATCAAAATCCTTCTCATTGTGATAAAGCATAGTGTTGTGTAGTTTAAACGTACCTGTGCATTGTTGGAACAGATTTCATTGCGTGTAACTGCACTTTTTTCCCCATGGGGAAAACTGCACCACCATAGTATAGAGCTGTCTTTTTTTCTTTCTTTTTTATAATTTTTAAATCTTTGTATTTTTACATGTATGATCAAACAGCTTTGGCAGACACTCTGAAGTCGTCATGAACTGTTTCCTGGAAGTCTAACATGCTTGTTTGCATTCCTGTTCTAATTTGTCATAGTCCAGCATGTTTATGTCAAAAATTGGTGATTTTTAGGGGAGGGGGATGAATTTTTTTTGGAATGACAAATGGGGTTAAACTTTCAGTTGAAGTGTTCATGATTGTTTTGTGATATCATCACCAGCATTGGGTCACCATCCTCTTGGTGTCATCGTCACTGAATCAACTATTTCCATCATGAGCAATGTTAGTGATTGCAATTGGATGATCTTCTAAATCATGACCATTTATCATATTCATTAGAGGGGGGCAGTCCCTGAGGTGCCTTTTCAAGGGGATTTTTCCCCTGCAGTTAACATCAGTGCCGACTCCACTCTCCCCTTAAAATGTTTCAGATGAGACTTAAAATGAGGTCCTGTATGTGATTGCACACAGGACATCTTGCGCACATGTTAAAAACCTGCTCCACCTTTTGGAAGAGTAAGCCATTTCATGCCAATAGGAACGGATGACATCATTTTTGATATTAAAAAAAACCCACATGCACATAGATGTTGTGTTTAAACAAAGAAGGGAATATCATCAATATGTCTTCCTTAATGGAGGGTAAAAACAGTCATGTGCAACATTGATGAGCCTGGGAGCTGTACACAAGAAGAACTTTTTTTTTTTAATATATATATATATTCATTGCCCTCTTCTTCTTCATCATCACCATGTCCTTTGTCATCTTTATCAATCCCTAATGCTGAGCAAGGTCCATCAAAAGATCAAGTCAGTGGCACATGTATCAAGATATGAGAGAGAGAGAGAGAGTGTGTTGTGTGTGTGTGTGTGTCTGTGTCTGTGTTGTGTGTGTGTGTGCATGCGTGCGCACACATGTATTAAGATGTGTGTGTGTCTGTGCATGCATGTGTGTGTGTGTGTGTGCATGTGTGTGTGCCTACCTGTATTTGTGCATGTGTGTGTGCGTGTTGCATATTCCTGTAACTTTTGATGATCCTAATGATTTTTTTTCAATATTTTATTTCCAATATGTAAAAACTTGAGCTGTGTATACATGTGTGTTTTTCTGTCATTGTCTTTGGCATTTGCCTATTGTAGTCATTCTCATTCTTGCAAGTAATAAAGTATGTGTATCTCTATTTTTTTACATCAATTTTATATTTGCCTTTGATTAACATTGCTGATTGTGGGTCTACGTTTGTATTCCTGTGCCTTAAAAAAAAAACAACCTCTGAATACAGTCATTCACTTGTATGCTTGTGCCTTTTTAATGCACGTTTGTCTTTCATTGTAATAAATGTATGAATGGAAACATTCTTTGTCCATTTATCCTCCATAGGAATTTCTCCACAAAGTGTACTTATAACATGTAATTTTTACTTAAATCTTTTCTATTCACAATGCTTCATCTTCTTACTTGTTGCATGTAACTTTTACTTGAATGCTAAGTTCTACATGTAATTCTTTTTGGGGGGAGTATTAAAATGCAATGATTGACTTGTAGCTTTTTCTTAAGTGTTCTGTATTCTTACATGTAATGTTTATTTGATTGCAAAATCTTAAATGAGCAACTTTGAGTTTCATACAAAGTCATGCTGGATACATGTAACTTTTATTGATATTCGGTCTTGTCAACAACTTGCACTTCTTGCTTGCATTTATTCTTTTTTTTTTTCTTTTATGTGGTGATACAGTTCATAAAATGTGAATGACATGAGTAACGAATCTATGTGTGTTTGTGGACATGCATGTTTTCACATGTTTGGATGAAACAGGGGTAGAAGGTGCAGTGTTTATGTTGCATTTTTCACATGTTGTGATGAATGAGGGTAGGAGGTGCAGGTTTATATTGCTCTTTCTTGGCACCAGCCAGCCATTTTCCTCATTCCAAATGTCAGGCATTCCTTTTCATGACCAGTTTTCATGTTGAAGTTTTCATTCTACGTTTTACATTCCTTTTACCTCAAGGTTTTCATATTGCAGCATTAACTTTGCTTCTCTTCTGTCATGTGAATAGAGTTGGCCTGTAGTGTGAGTTTTTTGTCATGTTGGAACATGTTTTGCTAACTAGCCTACTGTCAGTAGATCTATAAGTAACACTCTACTACCTCCGCTTTGCAGAAATTTTACTTTGGAAGATTTTGTTACACATGTGATGGAGAATAGAGACCTTTTGTGTGTGGGTTAACCTTTTCCTTATTTACTGATATGAGTTTTCAAGCCAGCCAGTGAAGAAAACCCCCCACCCCCCCTTCCAAAAAACTACAACAAAGTTATAAACAAAACAACAACAATAACAACCAACCAAGCAAACAACAAAAAATCTGTGAGATGTTCTAGCCTTTCCTCATGTTTGATTCTGAGAAGTTAGTTTCACATGTGTTATCATGATCTCATTCTGACAATGGAAAATGCTTGCCTTCTTGTTATCAAATTTACTTCAGAGGAACTTTTCTGAAAATTTGCTCTGAGTGTTTGAGGTGCTATGTAATCTACATTGTGTTTTCATCCATGCGTTTTGCCATAGGTTTGCTAAAATAGCATGTAAAGTGACAGATAGTTTGTGAACTGAAACTGTATAGGGGGTGTGGCATATTGTCCAGTAACAAGTCTATGCAAATGATATCTTCCTTACGATATGAATATGTTCGTCAGAATCAGTGTATTATTAAAAATCTACCTTATGTGAATGTGTTTGACAGATACAGTACATTACTAGACGCTCAATGCATTTGCAGTGTAGGTTAACATGTTTGTCAGATACAGTGTGTTTCTATAGAAGCTCAATGCATTAACAATGTAAGTTAGACTGTCAGACTTTCCTGACACAGACTAGTGAGGAAGATTTTTTTTACTGCCGTTAATGCCAGTAACCTTGCGTTGTGACGATAGTGTATTTGCAGTGCTGTAAACCAGGGTTTTAAATTACTTGTCAAACTGAACTGTACCTGTCTGGGGAGAGGTGGGGGGGGGGGGGGGGGGGGGGGGGGGGAGGGAAGATGATTCTCCCCAACTTTTTCTTGCCAGTCATATATGCACAAAATTGCCTGTGATGATTGCAGCATCTGCTTCTTTTATGATATTTTTTTTTTTTACCAGGAATCTCTGTCAAATTTAGATACATTTTTCTTTGTGGAATGTATTTTCAGCATTAATGTGATCCTGTCAATAGACTATGCTAACTTATAGGTCCACTGACCATGCAGGCCATAACATAGCTGTGACCTCAAAAGTGAGATGACTGTGGCTGGATGGTCAGTCTCTAGGAGCAAAAGCTGTTGAAATCAGAATGCCAGTGTGTTCAGGTGTGCTGCAGGCTGTGTTCATTTTACCTGAAATACCTTGGATGTGTGAGATTGTTAAGGTTTTGCTGTGGTTTTGTACATGTATTTTTCTTTGTATTAGTACTCTCTGGCCAGTTATGCAAGAGGCTGGATTCTTTTTGTTTTCTCATTAAAAAATGAAAAGAAAAAAGCTTCTGTGTGTGTGTGTGTGTGTGTGTGTGTGTGTGTGTGTGTGTGTTTTGTGTGTGTGTGTGTGTGTGTGTGTTTTCTTTTCCTTTCTTGTCAGTTAGTAAAGGAGTGTGTTTTGGAGATTTCTATGCTCCAGTGAGTATTGTGTATTCCAAGGAGCCTGTTACTATTGTATGATGTGTAACATGCATGCATACATAAGTGCATAAATATCCACAAGTGGCCATTTTTAGAAAAATAAAATCCAATCCAAGTGAGAAAAAAGCACTGAATTTGAAATGTCTGTGAATACTAAAGACAAAACAAAACATTACTGTTGATACTAAAGACCACAAAAAGGGGGGGGGGGAAGCAAACTAAATCATCAACTATCCAAATTCTCAAAAAAGAGATCAAGATTGAATGCACACAAGAATCAGTCTTTCATCACAAAATACAATGACAGGTACCTTTGTTCCATTTGCTCATGGAAAGGACAAGAATGTCTCATGATAATCATCAAAACACAACTGTACATCTCTGACATGTGATGCTCATAGCTTCAGGCTAATGCCTCCCAAAGCATACTGAATTTCATTGTGATGGACTGGTTTTCAACTGCACACACACTACAAGCTTCTGTCAGTGTGTTAGGTGAAAATGCTTTACTCTGATCAAACTTGATTTTTGTCAAGAAAATTATCACTCCTATTATGGACTGGAGAGTTTCTGAGTAAATTAACGCAATCTGCTTGAGAACTCTACTTCAGTGAAACCCCCCCAAACAAACCAAAACCAGCTGGAGTCATCAAAACAGACTGTGATTTGACCACGAAATTGCGTGATTACTAATGGTGGCCTCCCCTGTGAGGATGCTGGCGGCCTGTCAGTATAAATAGCAACCCCACCTGGATGGAATTCAGTGCTAGAAATTCCCTCTTTTCTATCCTTCTCTTTGTTTCTGTCTTGTTCTTTTTCTACCTGTCACCTCCTCCTTGTCTATTTTCTGCTTTCTCCGTCCATTCTCTTGCCTATTTTTACATCCAGTCCCCATGTGTGTGCAGTTTTGTCAAATTTTGTCATCCATCCCCACCGGCACACAATGGCCTACTCTTCTGAAAAGAGGAACGGGTTGTAACATATGCACAAGATGTTCCGCGTGGTTTCACAACAGGTTCTCTCCTCTCTCTCTCTCTCTCCTCTCTCTCTCTCTCTCTCTCTCTCTCTCTCTCTCTCTCTCTCTCTCTCTCTCTCTCTCTCTCTCTCTCTCATGTAAGGGGGGACGGGGTAGCCTAGTGGTCAGAACATTGCGCTCACAATTTGACGACCTGAGTTCAATTCCCGTTCAAGGGGATTTTTCCCATGGAGTTAACATCAGTGCTGACTCTCTTCTCCCCACAAGTCCTTCGGATGAGATTATAAACTAAGGCCCCATGTGCAAACACACACAGAACATCTTGCACACACGTTAAATCCTGTTCCACTTTTCATTAGAGGAGGCCACTGTGTGCCGATGGGAACAGATGACAAAATTTACAAAACTACATACACACGGGGACCAGATGCAAAAAGCACATGAGTGTTTATTATCCTTGATATAAAAGAATAAAATAAATATATAAAATTCTCTCTCTCTGAGCATAATTATTTTATGACTTAACTTTATATATAGAATTTAATTTTAAAAACTATACTGTCACTCCCCCGTGGGACTCCCGGGGCATGCTTGCAAAGCGAGCATGACAAGAATAGGGTCCCTGCCCGCCAGCCAGGCATGTCGTAAGAGGCGACTAAGGCGGCACCACTCCCCCAGGTAGGGGGTTGGACACAGGGCTAACAACCCTGGTCTGTAAAAAAAAGATTTGTTACAGAAACAGCAACAGAGAAATTTAGTTGCTGCCCTACATGCCAAGAAGGCATAAAAAGGCTTTGGATGGATGGATACTGTCACTGACAGAGGCTCACAGAATCAACCTTTTCTTCCTAAAAGCCACCCACTTAATTAAGTCACTGAATGGACAACATTATATACACTTTTATGTTCCTTGCATTGGCTATAGTTTTGTTGTTTTTGTTTTTGATGCTGGCATGACTTGAATCTGGAGCTATTTTTCACAAAATGCGCGCGCTCACGTGTGTGTGTTGTTATTGTTGTTTTGTTTTGTTTTATTTTATTTTATGTGTTGGTTTTTGTCAATGTGCTGGTACTTGTACTTTCTGTTCGATTGTATCCGAAATAAGATGAACAATGTGGAGCGCGGCTTTGTTTTTGTTTTGTTTCGTATCCTTCCTTTTATTATTTTCTTTTAATAGATTTTACATTAATCCTGTCTGTAAAAAGTTGACAGATTGTAAAACAACCAGACAATCACTAGCTGTTTCTCGCTGAATTACGAAACTAAAAGTTGAAGCTCTCATTTTACCTCCACGTCAAGGCGTGTTGTCACTTAATTCTATAAATAGAAAATTAGTCTGATCAGGAAATCCCTTGTTTAGCCCATGATAGCGTCTTAGTCCTAAAAGTACCTGACAAAACATCATTTGTGTGGCAAATATATAGACATTGGTCATTATTGGAAAGAATCTTCCTCGTGATGTGTTCAAAAAACCCCAGTAAGGAAGGAAAATACTGAAAATCCTACGTGTTTGGGGCCATCGCCACACACGCTGTTCGGAGTGACGTGGTGACTAGTGACCTGGCTGAGGACAGACATCGTAAACCAGGCAACTCAGTTTGGCAACACACCCCGCCACCATGGCTATGGATACGGCACCTCCGTCGCAGGTGTTAGACATACTATTTGACGAAGACAATGGCGTCCTTAGCAAAGAACTGAACCTCGATGGGAAAAGCAAAGTGGAGACACTGAGCTTTGTAAGTCTTGTTTATTTTATAGTTTGTAAAGTTTGTTCATTGGACCTCAGAGTTTACATCGCACATCGCGACCTTATGTATCAGATCAGTGGGTAGCCACATCTTGACTTCGTAGTACAACATAGACATCTGGAAGAGCCACGTTTTAAGGATTGACTCATTCAAATCGACGCGTTGCTTAGGCCAGCGTGTCGGTTTCAATTAATCAGCTGGCAGATCAGGATGAGACTCGGAGATGATGAAATGCCACAAGATTCAATTTTGTACGCAGTTGGTCGTTAGTTTTGTGTGATACGCGTGATAATGACAGACAATTGTTGAAACGTGTTAAAGAGTTATAAGCATTTCACTTTGTTTTATCACTTCAGCCAAAACAGTCTCACATGCAGTTCTACTTCTAGCCTAGTGTTGACAGTTCATCTCCAGGGCAATAAGCCTACTAGGCTGCTGTGCTATCAGTCTTATTATTCAGCAGACAGTGATCCAGCAGTGCAAGTGCACATCATAGTGTTGTCATGGCGCGTCTAGCCAAGGACAAGATGTGTTTTTCAATGCTGGACGCAGGAATCGATTTTGAAGATGCAACTTTCTCTTTATGGGATGAAGTGGATGTTAGTATCAAAGAATTTATAACTTAACTGTTATCGCAGTTGTATGTATACATGTCTTCAGAAACTTAACATTGCATTTTAAATTGTGAGAGAGAAAAAAGGGGAAACCTGTAGGCCTATAGATAGCAGATATATAATGCTATTCTGTTTACATCTTTCTGTGTGTTTTTGTTACATTTTGTTCTCCAGTTTTAGAGTTTATCTATGTTCTTTTCACGAAAAGGTGATGTCATTATTACAATATTAGACAAAGTTGGAGAGTGTGTGTGTGTGTGTGTGTGTGTGTGTGTGTGTGTGTGTGTGTGTGTGTGTGTGTGTGTGTGTGTGATTAAAAAATGAGAGCAAAAGTAGAGTATTAGAATACAAAATAAAATTGGTTTTTTGTATTTGTTTCATACTCACTGACTTTTCATACCAGTTCCATTGATCACAGAAGCTGTGTTTTCAAACTATAGATGAAATCATTTAAAAACTAATCTTGCTATCAGAATGTGTTCGTTACTTCTGTAGGTACTTTTCTCTGCAACCATGGGCATTTCTGTACTCTGTTACTAGTGTTAGTGCAAATATTAAAGAATGAAATTAATGGATTTCAAGTCTGTTTTAAAATCAGTAATATTTTAGACGTCAGTAGTCATTTTTCCCACTTTGCTTAGCTAATGTTGTTTTCTTATTCAAATTATTTAGATTAGCAATTTTTTCTTGTCGGTCTTTAGACATTAATTGTTGAAGATTAAAAAGAGGAAAACTAAATTCATTACTCCTCTACTGCAGACTCTTTACTGGCTTCCTGTTACACAATAGTTGCATGATATAATTTATAAGTTCAACTCTCTCTAATAATTATATATTTAACAGTGTTTATCACATCAATGTGTCATATTATTATTTAGTCTTTTAGCAGACTGGTAAAGTCTACTGTTAAGTCAGTTTGACCAAATTTTATCATTCAGAACAGCGTTATGATTAAATAGAAATTATCATTTAGATGAGTTATCAGTTAATCAGTCTGTCAGTACAATTTACAAATATTTTATTGATATAGTAAATATCAAGCTGTTTTTATTATTTAGATTTGAATAATGTTAATCTCAGTTTATTTTATTATTTAGATTTGAATAATGTTAATCTCTGTTTATTTTATTATTTAGATTTGAATAATGTTAATCTCAGTTTATCTTATTATTTAAATTTGAATAATGTTAATCTCAGTTTATCTTTCTCTTGATAGTTTTTGTATGTGTAACCAAGAGGTGAAAAAATACTGCAACATCCTTTATTCCTTGACAAAATTAATAGTACACTGAATACAGTAGCCTTCAATGCTAAAATGGTAACGAACTAACAGTGTAACACAGAAACAAACTGGACACTAAGACTAAGACGCAAGAGAGACAGGTAACTTGAATTAAAATGACCCCTTGATTATTCCTCTTTCTGTCTGCATTTGCGGGGTATGGAACATGTATACTGTGCAACAGGCACCAATGACAAAATTAAGGATTAAAATTGCAGGAAGCATATTCATCAATAGATTGATATATAATTTATGTCTGTTCCAGAATGACCTTGACCTGCTGTCAGATGATCTGCTGGATTTCTTCAACAAAGATCCCCGCCCTGACAGAGGACATTTTTGATGATATCTGCATCAAACCGGCGCAGTCCCAACAGACGAAAACTCCAACACACACAGATCATGACTATTACGCCCAGTGCTCTCCTGGCCAGCACAGCGACAGTGGTGTGTCCTTGAACTCTGGTGAACTGGAGGACACTTACCTCTCCAGCATGGCAGCCGCAGATGACGGAACAGATTTCTGTGGAGGACCGACGGTCCTGACATCCTCGCCGGAACAGTCCCGGTCCCCTTTGTCAGACAGCAACTCAGAGTCCAGTCCTCTGTCGTACGAGGACTTCGACTTCAGTACTTGTATGGACTTCAGTGAAGTGGACTCCTCAGAATCCACTGTGGACTTGGGTGTTTTCAGCAGCAGTGCGTTTTCTGGCTCCAAAGACACTGATGTCTCCATTGACTTTGGTGAGTTTGTTATACTATAGTGAAGCTGCTCAGGTGTTTGTCTGGACTCTTAGCTTGGAGGTCTAAGAGTTCGAGCCCCATCAGAGACTATGTTAGTTTGTATTCTGTGGGTTAAAAATGAACTTTTTATTTTATTTAAGGCGCTCACTTAAATTACATTTTAAAGGGTTCTTTTTGTGGATATATTTTAATGGCTTCATTAACTAAAAGTAATGGTTACAATGGAGCTATTAATTAAATGTCCACAAAAAAAAACCTGAATAATTTTTTTTAAAAGCACAACTCTCACATGGGTATGCTGGGAGGCCTGTCAGCATCTCCACCTTCTGGAAATCATGTGCCAGGGATTCCCTCTTGTCTATCCCTCTCTTTGTTTTTTGTCTTGTTCTTTTTCTTCCTGTTACTTCCTTCTTGTCTGTTTTCTGCCTTCTTGGTCCATTTTTCTACCTTTTTTTTCCAGAAAGCCTTAAAAGAGAACAATTATCTCCCACATGGAAGTCAGATGCACAGGGCCTGAGAATCACTATGAGACCATAAGTACACCTGGTTGAGAAGTTTATGTGTACCCAGGCTGTTTTGAAAAACCTCATTGTATAGGCAGCCATGCTCTTGACTTGAGAAGATTGTTATATAATAATAATAATAACAAATGGAAAATTTATATAGCGCTAAGTCTTGCAAAGACAAATCACATGCGGTTTTCTCCTCAAAAGGAGTCTGCAGGTTGTTATAAATGCTAAGAGCTTGTCAGGGCTGAAGACAATCTCAACATAGCGTTTGACAACATAACATTTGAATATTTCAGTACAGACCTCTGCTCTGACTTCACTGACAATACAGCTTTTGGCCTGGGCCATGGTAGAGAAGAGAGTGTAAATCAAACGGCAGCCTTGGCTTACACACTGTTTTGACAGGTAACAGTGACACAGAAAGACAACCCTCACAAGAAATGTAGTTGCAGAAGATAGGGGATTGCTGACGCTGTGTGTCCCCACTGTGTGGCGTGCAGATTTCAGCAAGGGCAGTGAGTCAGCCAAGGGGTCAGGGGGTCAGCCCCACGTGCAGACGGTGAAGACGCTGAGCGGCAGCCAGGCCATCATCCTGGTGGACCCCCACACCAGACAGACCCTGCAGGTCCAGCGCCTCCCCTCCCGCACCAGCAGCGACAGCGACAGTCTGCCCTTCACCATGAAGGACATCGTCACCGACGACCTCCTCACCTCCGCCGATGGAAAGGTGAGTGCTGCTGGGGATTTTCACAGCTTGCGGGTGAAAGGCTTGAGTATTGATGATAATGATAGTGTGTGGTATTTATGTAGCGCTGAATCTTGTCAAGCAAACAAATCAAAGCGCTTGCATTTAAATCGTTTACACACGCGCAACCGCCCACAAAATTACTCTGTGTTTATTTTGTTCACTGTTTTGACTGTATTACATTATATTCAAAATTTGGTGTTATATTTTTGTTACTAGAATGTTAAACTATTGGCTGAAAGTGTGGGCTGTTTTCAGATAGTGCAGAAGGTCAGAATGATTGCAAGCTTCAACAGCAAAGTGTTATGTATCTATGTTGTTTTCTATTAGGTCACAGCAGGTTTCTCAGTGTGAAATTCAGGCTGCTCTCCCTGGAGAGGGTGTGTGTGTCACCCCCTACAGAAGCAGTGCCATTCATTTTTATTTTCTTTGTCTGCATATGTTTGTTTACCTATCAGTGTGGCTCTTTTTTACAGACTTTTGCCAGGAACAATTCTCTCGTTGCCAAGGTTCTACTTACTGTGCATGGGACCTTGATTTATCGTCTCATCTGAAAGACTAGCACCCAAGCTACCACCCAAAGTCTAGTGGATGGGGGCTAATTTTGATCTCTAATGGAGATCGAACACGCACTTTCACTTTCTAGGTAGGTGTATTACTATTAGTGAATACCTCTAGACCACCTATCCACCAGAAAATAGTTTTCTGTGGCCACATATATAATTAAAAAACAAATAATAACAAAACAAAACAAACAAAAAAACCCTTCTATTCTCATCCTAAATGTTTTACCAGATATTTCCTTCACCCAAAACATATATATATACTGATGTATGAATCTGCGTCACATGTTACTTATTATTATCATCATCATCACTTAAGTTGACACTAGTGTGTGTATTTCAGTTTACCTCTATCCACTAGAAAGTGATTTTAGACAGGACAAGGGGTGAGGAGATGGAGCTTTGGAAGTGAATATAAGTGTGTGTGTTTGTTAAGTTGAATGAATCGTACAAGAATAAAACAGATCTAACCATGAGAAACTCGCTGAACTATGTATATAAAATAGAACAAGGGAAAAAGGATAAACTTGAGTAAATGTGCATCCACTTTGTGTGTGTGTGCGTGCGTGCGTGTGTGCATGTGCGTGCATGTGTGCGTGCGTGTATGCGTGCATATGTGCATGCATGTGTGCATGCGTAGAATTATCATAGGTAAAAACGCAGTGACATTATAAACAGGAAAAATGCTAACCTGACTACTAACCTAAAGCAAAAAACTGGACTTTGAAGCAAACATTCACACATTCTAGTCCTTCAGATGAGACTTTAAACCGAGGCCTCCGTGTGCGAACGCACACAGAACATCTTGCACACACGTTAAATCCTGTTCCGCTTTTCGTAAGAGTAGGCCATCGTGTGCCGGTGTAAACAGATATTTACAAAAACTGCATACACACGGGGACTGGGTGTAAAAAAAGCACACGAGTGCTTATTCCATTATCCTTGATATAAAAGAATTAAAAAAATAAATAAATAAACTGGTGCTGTGACTGTCCCTCAGTTCCCGGAGCTACGACTGACGGACGAGGAAAAAGAGCTGCTGGCCAGAGAGGGCGTGACCTTGCCCTCCAACATGCCCCTGACCAAGGAAGAGGAGCGATCCCTCAAGGCCGTCGCAGGAAGATCAGGAACAAGGTCAGTCACTGTGGAGTGGAGTGCAGGATGCCTATTTTTGCCAGCTTTAGGGGAGGGGTGGGTTTTTTTCTGCAGAATTTTGTCAAAGCCAACTTTTGGTGCTATGGATTCTTGTTCGTGTGTTTGCTGAAAACTATGTACAGTTCATTGTCTGATCATTGCCACTTTTGTTTCCCATACATATATATATATATATATAATATACATATAATCTGTGTGCCTGTGGTTAGAAAGAGAATATGTGTATATATATATAACATATACATTTTTCTTTGAACTGCAACTCTGATTTTTACAACAGCTGTTCTATACATATCAAATTTTGATACTGCAAGGTAGTTTGGAGACTCAAAATAACAGTGACACTTTTTAAAAGTGCATTATTGGTACAAATGTACTTTGAATTTCATTTTTGTTTAAGGTACACATTACATATCTCTGTCTGGTGTGTTGTGTGTGTGTGTGCTTTAATTCATGCTTAATGGTTTTTTGTTTAGTTGACTTCCTTTGTTTTGTTTGTTTTATGCAAATTTTATGTACAGTTTCTTTGAAATAATCATTTTTTATGTTATTGAAATAATTTTGAGCTGTGGAGCAGTTTTGACTAAAACTGCCCATTAAAAAATAATACTTTCATGATTAGATTGGCTGTATCATGCTACTTTTTTTTTTTCATTTCTTTATTCCCTACAGTGTTTACCAGCTTTAGGGAGGGAATGGGGATAACCAACTCATACAAGAAAGCTGATAATACTACCAGAAAAAAGCCTTTACACAATGTAATGGGGTGGTAATTAGATTACCTCCCATGCGATCAGAGCCCTGTCGCAGCATTGTGTTTCCGGACACACCTGCGAATTGTGCGATGCTCTGTTTCCTTGGGTGGTGGTTGAAAGCCCTCCATTGCATACTCTTTGCCTTCATGGTGAATGGTAGAATTTATGCAGCCTCTTTTTAAAAGTCACATCCTAACTGGCTAGCTGTACCCACCCGAGAAGCTGTGCAGAGATGGGACATATGGGCCAATGTCCACTCTGTAACAACAAAGAAGCAGGTTACGTTGCCTCGCTCACTGACCTTGTAGCGGTTGCTTGTTTGTGTTGCTACAGATCTCAGCCAAGGAGAGCCGGAAGCGTAAGCAGGGCTACGTGGACGGCCTGGAGCGCCGGGTGAAGATCTGCACGCAGGAAAACCAGCAGCTGCAGAAGAAAGTGCACAACCTGGAGAAACAGAATGTGTGAGTGGACAGACACACCCCTGTGGTGTCATTTCAGCTAAAGGCGTCCGTCCCACAGCTGTCAGGTTCCCCCACGTTCAGCTCCTCTCAGCTGCTAATAAACCCTCATCATCCCACAGCTGTCAGGTCCCCCCACTTTCAGCTCCTCTCAGCTGCTAATTAACCCACATCATCCCAGCCAAGATGGGGCCAGCTGGTGTTCATTATAGCAGGAACTGACCACACTTGGACTAGGTAAAAGGAAAGGGCACGCTAAATATAGCACTCTTGACTGAGTGATGTTGGATTTGTGTGCTGTGGTTCCATAACCTGTGTGGTTGTAAGGGAGCGAGGCGTCAGAGACCTCGGCTTCTCCAGGGACCAGCATAGCGAGGGCAGCGCCCACCTCCTCTCCCTCACTGCTTTACCTTCCCTGATCCTAAAGAGGGCAGGTACCCATTTACATCTTGGCCCAAAGTGCAGGAGAATTTGGGTTATTGATATCAACATGTTCAGTGTCTCACTAATTTAGTGCAGTTTGGGACTAAGTATGGGACCTGTTTTGTGTGGGTTTTTTCTCATGTAAAATATTTGGAGCACAGATTGTTCATGCTTCAGTTATTCAGGAAAAAAGTTACTGCTGTGATTGGTTGTTCATACTATAAACAACGTAGACTGAAACTGATGATTTTTGAAGATACAAGCAATATGATTTTTGAAGATACAAGCAATGTGGTTTTTAAAGATACAAGCAAGCAGTATGATTTTTTAAGATACAAGCAATATGATTTTTGAAGATACAAGCAGTATGATTTTTGAAGATAAAAGCAATGTGGTTTTTGAAGATACAAGCAAGCAGTATGATTTTTTAAGATACAAGGAATATGATTTTTGAAGATACATGCAGTTTGATTTTTGAAGATACAAGCAATATGATTTTTGAAGATACAAGCAATGTAATTTTTGAAGATACAAGCAATATAATTTTTTCCTCATGATTTATAGTCACAAGTAAAAGGCATGTTGATTTCACTGTCAGCGATGCACAAGCCACAAGACAAAGTCACACAGGTTCACTTCAAGAAGAATCTGTTGTGACTTAACCGTCTTAGTCCCGATCCCGGATTTGCCGGGATTGAATAATTATTCCTCCTGGATTTACACACTGTAGATTTCCATCACGCTGTGACCATCACTAATTGCTACCACATGCTGAAGCTCTATCAGGCCAGAAGGAGAAACCCTGTTGTCTGGAAGTAATTATAGCTGCTGGTATGCACTTAGAAGGAGGAAAAGGCCAGCGAGCATGTGTGCCTGACCTGATTTCTTGATGGAATGCAAAATCTAGGGGCAGTTTGTGTTCAGAGACACCGAATACAAGAGGGTTAAGGGTTGGTGAAAAGGGATACGACACTGACTGTATACGACACTGACTGTATACGTGTTTGTATCACCAAGTAGTGAATAGACAAAGCAAAAACAGAATGACTCTGACATAATAGCTTTTGACAGTGGCTTTAGTGTGAGGATAGGAGTGGGGTGTAGTGTGGTGTGGTGAATGGCGGGTGGTCAGGTCAGGTGTCAGGTGTCAGGTGTGTGTGTTTGTGTCCTCAGGTCCCTGGTGGTGCAGCTGAACAAACTGAAGGCCATGGTGGCCGCCAAGAGCAAGCTGCCTGCCCAGGCCTCCACCTGTGTCATGGTAGGTCCTCCTTCCTTCCTTCCTTCCTTCCTTTTCTTTGCTTCCTTCCTTCCTTCCTTTCTTCCTTCCTTCCTTCCTTTTCCGTCCTTTTCCTTCCTTCCTTCCTTCCTTCTCACTCATATATCTCTCCACACCTAGCTGTACCCACAGCACTCCTGAACTGATGATGGCTGTGTCCCTGAACTGATGATGACTGTGTCCCTGATCTGATGATGACTGTGTCCCTAATCTGATGATGACTGTGTCCCTGAACTGATGATGACTGTGTCCCTGATCTGATGATGACTGTGTCCCTGATCTGATGATGACTGTGTCCCTGATCTGATGATGACTGTGTCCCTGATCTGATGATGACTGTGTCCCTGAACTGATGATTGCTGTGTCCCTGATCTGATGATGACTGTGTCCCTGATCTGATGATGACTGTGTCCCTGATCTGATGATGACTGTGTCCCTGATCTGATGATGACTGTGTCCCTGATCTGATGATGACTGTGTCCCTGATCTGATGATGACTGTGTCCCTGATCTGATGATGACTGTGTCCCTGATCTGATGATGACTGTGTCCCTGATCTGATGATGACTGTGTCCCTGATCTGATGATGACTGTGTCCCTGATCTGATGATGACTGTGTCCCTGATCTGATGATGACTGTGTCCCTGATTTGATGATGACTGTGTCCCTGATTTGATGATGACTGTGTCCCTGATCTGATGTGATGCTGACTGTGTGCTGACCCAGGTGCTGCTGCTGTCGTTTGCCTTGCTGGTCATCCCCAACATCTCCCCCTTCGGCTCAGACATCGCCAGTCCTCTGTCCACTGACGCCGGAGTGCGAGGTGTGTGCTTCTGTCAGTGGAGAGCTTTTCTGAGTTATACATGCATGTATACAGACAGACAGATATACAGACAGACAGGCAGGCAGACATACACGCAGACAGACACAGACAGACACAGACAGACACAGACAGACAGACACAGACAGACAGACACAGACAGACAGACACAGACAGACACAGACAGACAGACACAGACAGACAGACACAGACAGCAGACAGACAGACCGACATACATACATGCATATGTATATTAAAAAAAAAAAAAAAAAAAAAAAAAAAATATATATATATATATATATATATATATATATATATATATATATATATAAACACATATATATTATATATACACATATATATGTATATTATCCATTATCCTCAATAAAGAATAATAAATAAATAAATGAATAATAAAAAAAACCCAAAACCCCACCACAGAACCATATGATCCCCTGTCACAACAATCACCACAACACCAACAACAACACTATAACGCAGACCCGCCCCTGTTGCAGGCAACTCGCGCAGCCTGCTGGGCAAGGAGGAGCAGCAGGGGCCCAAAGTGTCCATGTTCTCGGAGGTCAGCCCCCCGGACAGCGACCCCTACGGGGTCAGCACCAAACCCGAGCTGCCCTGGCAGGAAGGCAACACCCCCCCCTCCACCACACACTCCACCAAGAAAGAGAGGGGGCCCACGCCCCCTGGGGGGGAAGAGGGGGAGAAGAGGGAGGGGGCGGCCAAGGAGGGGGTGGAGGGGAACGACACAGTGGAGGGGGAGGGGGGGAGGAGGTCTGTGGAGATGCAGGAGGGTGCAGCCAGCGACAGTGATCTGCTGTTCGAGTCCGAGCTGAACCACGCAGGAGGGGGAGAGCACGCCCCCCCGCCCGCCAAGAAAGCTCGGCTGAGTGGGGATGACGAGGATCTGTGAAGGAAAAAGAAAAAAAGATCTGTGAAGACATGACGTGACGTGACGTGATGTGACATGACGTGATGCTACATGACGTGACGCATCACGATGTGACGTGATGTGATGTGACGTGACGTCTGCTTCCTTCCTTCCTTCCTTCCTTCCTTCCTTCCTTCCTTCCTTCCTGCCTCCCGTCTATGTCCCTGTTCCTGCACTTCTTTTTCTTCTTGTTGTTGTCTGTGGTTCCATGAGAGAATCTATTATTTTTCTGTCTGAAATGAGTTAAAGTGGTATAGTCAGTTGCTAAGAACAACAACGTTTTAAGGAGTCCGTTTTTGGTTTTTAAATCATTCTATGTGTGGTTGATGTGGGTTTTCCCACGATGCGATGGCCGTCCTGGGCTGACCTTTATGGTTGACCAGGGCGTCGGTAAAAGGGAAAGATAGTTTTGTTGGTTTTATACCTAGCTTTTATTTATTATTTTTATTTATTTATTTTTATTTTATTCTTTTATATTGATGATAATGGGATAAGCACTCTTGTGCTTTTTTACATCCAGTCCCTGTGTGTCAGCAGTTTTGTAAATGTCATCTGTTCCCACTGGCACATGATGGCCTACTCTTAAGAAAAACAGAACAGGATTTAACGTGTGCGCAAGATGTTCGGCGTGCGTTCACACACAGGGTCTCGGTTTATTGTCTCATCCGAAGGACTTCAGGGGAGAGTGGAGTCAGCACTGATGTTAACTCCAGGAGAAAAATCTCCTCGAAAAGGAATCAAACCCGGGTCGTCAAATTGCGAGCGCAATGTTCTGACCACTAGGCTATCCAGTCCCCCATATTGCTTGAATATGTGTATGGTTGCACAGTTCTCAATCTGAGTGTTTTAAGTTTGACGAGGTGACAGCCCCGAGATGGCCTGTGTGGTCGACTGGGCTATAAATAACAGGATTGGATTGGATTGGGTGGGTGGCCCAGAAACATACAGAAATCACTGGGGCAACCAGTTTTACACAGTGAAAGGGGTTAGAGTGGAGGTTTTATGTGTTTTGTTTTGTTTTCTTTTTTGGGGGGGGGGGGGGGGTTGTTGTCCTATTTTTCTGTGATGTTCCTGTCCTGCTGTTCTCATGCTACTCTTTTTGATCTCTACGAGGCTGAAGTGTTTTCAGAATTATCATAATTTATTGTTTCTATTGGATTTATTGAGGAACAGCAGACATGCTTTTTCTGCTTCCGATACTGTTATTCATATATTTATTTACCTATTCGTTATTCTTTTATATCCATAATGGAGTAAGCACTTGTGTGCTTTTTTTTTACATCCAGTCCCCGTGTTAACCATCTTAGTCCCGATCCGGGATTTACACACAGTAGATTTCCATCATGCTGTGACCATCACTAATTGCTACCATCATGTCAAAGCTCTATCAGGCTAGAAGGAGAAACCCTGTTGAGTGTCTGGAAGTAATTATAGCTGCTGGTATGTACTTAGAAGGAGGAAAAGGCGAACAAGCATGTGTGCCTGACCTGATGTTGTGATGGAATGCAAAATCTAGGGGCAGTTTGTGTTCAGAGAATCCGAATGCAAGAGGGTTAAAGTGGTAAATGTAGACTTATATATGTTGGTCATGCAAACAGAAAAACACAAACAAATCTGATGACGACAGTTCTCCAAAGTAAGGTTGAGGGCAGAAGGAAAAGAAGCAGACGACCAACATCCTACACTGAGATCAGTGGTCTGGGAGGGCTATAGGAGATTGTAGAACTCAGGCAGAGATAGAAAAGATGCGAAACCCTGGTGGCAGTGCATGGAGCTCCTAGTAACAGCAGGGGTGATGGAGACAGTTGAGATCCTCTGTTCTGTTTTGTGTTTTTACCCCAAAGGAATAGTGTACAATACAAATGTTCTATGTTGCTACTGATTCTATTCAATGCTTGAAGTGAATGTTATTTACGAAGTTTGTGAAAATTTGTTTTTTTGTCTTCTGCATTTGTGTCATATTCAGAATGGAACTTTCAAGGATCTTCTGCAAATGTGTGGTCATTTCAGACAAAACTTCAGGACCTTCTACAGTTAAGTGGTTATTTAGTTAGAATGGAGTTTTTTTATTTGGAATGGAGTTTTAGAATCTTTTGTTGGCTGTTTGTGATGTGTCAGAACACTACTTACTGAGTTCTGTTTTCAGAATGTGTCATGAATGTGTTCAGTGAGATCGTGAAGAGCGAGAATCAATTTACCGACAATGTGTTGTTGCTACACAAAGTGAAAGAACATGTCTTACGATTTGTTGTAAGTTTTGTTTCAAAAGCAAAGTATTTGTAAATAGCGTGCTATGAGTTGATCAATTGTGTGTGTGTGGAGGAGAGTGCAATCCATTTTTGTAATTAAAAGCTCTGGTTTTTAAGTGCATTTTGTGAGATAACTTCTGTCAACATATTGTGCTAGAGTATGTTTTGGAGATTTGATTTGAACAGGATTTTTCAAGTCCTCTCTTTTTAAAAAAAAATCATTGAATGGGTGATGATCACAATATATATAAGAATGCTGTTTTGTTATCAGTGAATGTTTGAGTGAAAATGTACATTTTGTTCAATAGTAAATTAAAGGTTGATCATCTTCTGTGACAAAATAACTGGGTTGAGAGTGAGTATGAGTGTTATGTGTTTCATGCAAGTATGGTTGCCTGTGTGAGAAATAATGGTATCAGTGTCAAGCCATTTAAGAGTATTTATTGGACTGAAGTGTAAGGTCATTTTGTTTTTGTCCGTCTCTTCCTGTCTCTCTCCCTTCTCATCTGTCAGCTTGCTGCTTTTACAACAACAACGGGGTGCCCCTTCTGCCATCTGTCTTTCAGGGACTAATTTGTGTGATGGGATATTTAATCAGTTCCATGCTGCAGAACATTTTCATACAATGGTCACATTAACTCTCAGAGGACGGCTGTTCACTATAGTGGATCAGTGTAAAGCAACGGTTTTCGATGGCTGTCTGCTATAGCGGATTTGCTGTTTGCAGATTTTTCACACGGCGGCTGTATGATACTATGACTAGTGCAGATAAACATAGCTTTGTGAGCCTGTCCAAGGTCGAATGCAGGGTGTTGTCGGGTGATTCCGTGTGTTCCAAACTCTTTGTTCGCGGTTGCAGAGAGTAGCCAACACAGAGTAGCCACACAGAGTACAAAATTCGGAGTATTTTCTTCATGCTAGTCAAAGCTCAAATATTAAAGTGAGAGCTTCAATCTTTCGATATGTACTAACCCAGTATATTATTCTTAAGTTCAAGACAATTTCATTTTCTTACTATGTGTTTTGTATTTTTTATGATTTTTTTTCTAAGAACTATTACAAATGGGCTGTCTGTGTGGAAACGCTAGGGAGAGAACTGGCCAGCCCGAGTGAGTTCATCAATATCTGCCAATTCATAAAAGGGGGAAGGCAGCAATGGTTTGTTCACTTTTCACTGCTTTCAAAACTGTTTTGTGAATGGTCAGCAGAGAAAGGTGTTCCCATAACCTCTGCAGTCATTGGGGAGCAAGTGTCTGAGACCTCCGCTCCTCTAGCGACCAGCATAGTTGAGGGCAGTGCCCATCTCCCCTCCCTCACCACTTTACCTTCCCTGTCCTGGGGGACTGTACTGAAGCCACGGTGCACAAACGGTCACCCATCAACAAGATAACCACGCTCAACGCTGCTTAACCTTAGCTTGGGGAGAGTGAGTGCTCTGACCACTGAGCTATCCCATCCCTGTTTAGTGAATTAAAGATACATGAAGTAGGACAATTACAATTATTACAGTTTTAAACTTTGGTAAATAAAAGCAACAAAAAGTGAGACAAGATCAGCTTCAGTTTATACCAATTTTTTTTTTTGGTTGGAAAAAATTGACACTTTTCATGTCTTCTGAAATATTTTGAGGGTTTGATGACAGCAAGCAAGAACAGAAGATGCGCCTCATAAACTTTCTATATAAATACATAAATAACACTTGTCTTTTCTCTACTTTCTTACTCACTCTCACAGACATTTATTTATTTTATTTTTATTTATTTATAATGGAATAAGCAATTATATGCTTTTTGACATCCGGTCCCCATGTGTATGCAGTTTTGTAAATGTCATCTGTTCCCACCAGCACACAATGGCCTACTCTTACGAAAAGCGGAACAGGATTTAATGTGTGCGCAAGATGTTCTACGTGCGTTTGCACACAGGGCCTCGGTTTATAGTCTCATCCAAAAGACTTTGGGGGGAGTGGAGTCAGCACTGAGCACTGATGTTAACTCCAGAGGAAAAATCCTGTCGACTGGGAATCAAACCTGGGTCGTCAAATTGCCAGCGCAATGTTCTGACCACTAGGCTATATCCCGTCCATAACTATTGTCAACTATTTTTAAAAAATCAGTTTATATCTTTTTTGTTTTCCAATGAAGATCTACTGAGGAAATGCAACCAAATTGACATGGGCACCATCATTAGCAAATGAAGATGGAGATGGATTGGGCATGTACTCCGGAGAGACACACAATCTATTACAAGAACAGCACTGCACTGGACCCCGGATGGCAAGAGAAAGAGAGGAAGACCAAGAACAACATGGAGGAGGACAGTGGAATGTGAGATGGAAGCCATGCAGCCCTCTTGCAGTTCATTGGCCAGGCTGGCCCAGGATAGACAGAGGTGGAAAGTCTTTGTTACTGCCCTACACACCACTGGGTGTAAAGGATGATGATGATGATGATCTTTTTTGTGGGGGCTGGATAGCCTAGTGACTACAGCATGAACTTTAGTGAGATGTCATGGTACTGGTTTGGACCATCACCAAAATCCTCTTTTTTTTTTCCACCACCAAGATCCTCATTTGTGGGGATTTTACTCCTGGAATTTACATCAGCATCAACTCCACTATCATCAAAACCATTAGTCCCTACGAAAATCTTCTATCAGTCGTAAAGAAGCGTAAACTTAAATGGTACGGGCATGTCACAAGATTAAAAGGACTTGGAAAAAACAATACTGCAAGGCACTGTCCAAGGAGGAAGAAAAAGAGGCAGACCAAGGAAGAGATGGGAGGACAACATCAGCGAATGGACAGGCCTAGAATTCGACAAAACCCTGAGAAAGGCAGAACAGAGATTTTATTGATTTATTCTTTTATATTGAGGATAATAGAATAAGCACTCTTGTGCTTTTTTACATCCAGTCCCCGCATATATGCAGTTTTGTAAATGTTATCTGTTCCCACCAGCACATGATGGCCTACTCTTACGAAAAGCGGAACAGGATTTAACGTGTGCGCAAGATTTCTGCGTGGGTTCACACACAGGGCTTTGGTTTAAAGTCTCATCCGAAGGACTTTTGGGGAGAGTGGAGTCAGTACTGATGTTAACTCAAGGAGAAAAATCTCAACCGGAATCGAACCCAGGTCGTCAAATTGCCAGTGCAATGTTCTGACCACTAGGCTATCTGTCCCCCTAGAGAGAGGAATGGAGAGAACTGATTGTCAAGTTGTCAAGTCTTCAGGGGTGCCCCCACGGTCGACAGACTAAGGGATAGATAGATAGATAGATAGATAGATAGATAGATAGATAGATAGATAGATAGATAGATAGATAGATAGATAGATAGAGAGATCCCTGAAGTCGGAATGCAGCCACCTTAATGGTGGGCAAACAGTCACATACACAAAATCTCACCTCGGAGCTCCAGCCAAGGAACAAGAAAACACACACACACACACAAATCATCCATTTTCCCATCCTCTGTACAATCCTCAAGCACGCTGACAAGTTTTTGACAAAAGGTTTAATCACAAAAAAAAAGTTTACAAATAACATGGCACTCCATACAAAACGACTAGTAGCACTGGACAAAAAAAAACACAAACAAACAAATAAATAAATAAATAATAGTTGTTACTAAATAAAAGAGAAGACTACACTTTGGTACCTTGCCGTGGGTTGTATGTATACATGTATACACGTGGACAATACAATGAAACGCTGCAGCCCCTGCTGACTATCACAGTGGTCTGTCTGAACAACTGGGAGGGAGAGAGACTGACTGACTGACTGACTGACTGACTGACTGACTAATGGTCTACAACAGCCCACACAACAGCCATCATCACAATATCCACATCAATCACATCACAATCAGTATAACTAATATTATGGACATTGTTATCATTGGTGATACAGCTCCTCTCTCTCTCTCTCTCTGCTACAACAGAAACAGTCAATATAGTTATGTAATGTGGTTTCTTTTGTTGTTTTGAACACAACTGATATTTTGCCCTTTGCATTCACACATTTTAAATTGTAAACAAAAAGTTAAAAAATTATATTTCCCCCCCCCCCCCCCTCAACAACCAACAACAAACCCAGAACCCCAAACCCACCAAAAAAGCAATAACAAAAACTCACTTATAGCCAACACTCCAGACATGAATTAATCTCTATGCAAAATCAGCATGTCCTAGGCCAGAAAAGAAAACGGTTGGTTAATTCACATCCTTGAACTTTCCCCGTATAAAAACTTGATTTCTAATACCAAGGCCAACATTTTGACACAACACAGGATGTTCAGAATCAATGTACATGCACATGATATATACCACAGCAAGTCCACATACCCTGCTGTATGCTTTTGTTCATCATCATTATTTTCCGCATGTTGCAGGGAAAGACTAAAACAAAAGAACACAACACATCTTCATGTATCAAAGCATCAGGAGATGACCTCCACACAGCGGCAGGCAGAAACCGAAGTCACAGTGATGCATGTGTACAAAACGATAATTATACATTGATTGATATTGGACATAAGACTCACAACAACAACTGTCACTGCACAGGACAGAAGCAACAGAAACCAAAAAATTAGCTGATAAATTCCTTGAACTAACAGACATCATCAATAAAAAAAAAAAATTTAAATAAAAAAAAAAAAAATTAAAATTGTGATATTCTTTGACCTGGCATCATCCATCTAAATTCAAATCAATACGAATTCTTTGGGTTTGATAAACATCGTGAGAATTCAAAAGTCAGTTCTGTGTCAGATCAAAGATGAGCAATGATTATCCAACAAAGTTTGTGCGCTTAAGATCCTCTTTCCATACCCTATCATCATCATCGTCACCATCAATCATCATCATCATCATCATCGTCATCAGCTCCTTGACCCAGATGGTTGCCCAGGGGACCAGAGGGATGATTCCTCAGTGAAGATGTCTCCAGGCTGGTCTGTCTTCAGCTTCCCGAGTCCCGTAACACTGGACGAACAGTTCTTTCAGGTCTGGGCTGGAAGCATCAAACACACACCTTGTGCTGCTACCCCTTCAACCTGTCCCTCTGCTTTCACCAAGGAACAGGCCCTGTCTCCATTCACACGTGTTGAGCATTATTGTTTTCATCATCGTGGCTTATAAGCCTGGCTAACTGCTCTGGGACATGCAAAATACCAAAGCTACCAGTACGGAAAGGTGGAGAAATCAGGCACAACAATACAATTATTTCCTGTTCCACTACAATGAAAAAAAAACCATAACACACACACACACACACAACACACACACACACACACACACACACACACCACACACACACACACATCTAATATCACTGAGAGTGAACAGACGTAAAATTGAAGACAAAAACAACTCTCTCTCTCTCTCTCTCTCTCTCTCTCTCTCTCTCTCTCTCTCTCTCTCTCTCTCTCTCTCTCTCTCTCTCTCTCTCTCTCATGGAGATATACATCTTCACTTCTTTTACTTGGGGAAAGATTATAATTTTTTTTTAATCATGAAAGGAGAACACTCAAAAATATATATAAAATCACACACCAAATACAAAACAAAAAGAAAAGGAAAACAGTTCACACACACACACACACACACACACACACACACACACACACACACACACACACACACACACACACACACACACACACACACTTTTGGTTTTCCACCCCCCCCCCCCAATAAAGTCCAAATGATCAAATAACTAAAGACAATTTAATTTTTTACAAAACAAAGCATACCAAATGGCTGAAAAAAAGATTACCAGTTTGATATTTCAAAGACTCAACAACTGTGAAAGCCAAAAGAAAGCCTTTATTACCTCTAAAACATAGAACAGAGTCAAATTCGCCTGTCTTCTCCAGAACAAATCATCTCATTACTTTCACATCTTCACTGAACTATTTTCATCTTCTTCAATACTTCACTTTGTAAACCGGCAAAACAATACACTACATGATGCAGCTAAACCCTTGGATTTCTGAAAGGAAGATAGATTAGGCTGTGCACAGGGTGCCTGCCTTTCCTCTTCACCTATTGTCTCCAGATTACACACAAAAAGTAACAAAAAACCCCAACAAATTGGAAACAAAACCAAACAAACAAAATTTTAAACCAAAAAGGTTGACAGAGGCCTCACAAAGTAATACAAAATAAGCAAGCCTTAGAGTGGTGAGAAAACACACAACACATTGAGACAGGCTATCAAATCACTTCAAAGCCTCTCTCTCTCTCTCTCCTCTCTCTCTCTCTCTCCTCACGCATGCACACACGCACCACACACACACACACACAACCCACCCACACACACACACACACACACGCACACACAACACCCAACAACACATACACCACACACACACACCACCACACAACACAACATCAACACACACACGACACACACATACACTACAACACACAAACACACACCGCACGACAGACACACACACACACACAACAAGTGACATAATACATGTCACTGAAACCCATCAAACAACGGCTGAAATCATTCAAAGAGGATTACATGAAGACCAAATTACTGCACCATTAAGAAACAATGCTGTCTTTAGCAAAGTAAACTGGACAATGATCTCTGACAAAAAAAACAAACCAACCTTCAAATAATATCTAACTGAGCCAAACAATGAAATTTGTTGCTGAGCAGACGACAAAGGCCACCCAGGCTTGACAATGTCAAACAACACTACACCTCAGTCACTTCAGTGAACCAATAAAGGCAAATCACATCACCATTCACCACAAAACACAACTTCATCAATACACACACAAAAAACAAAAAAACCACTTCATCAATACACACAATAATCAAAACAAAACCCCCCTTCATCAATACACACAAAACTGTTTGTAACAAATACCACAGATTTTCATGGTTCATTCTCTTTTTTTGTGGAGGGTGATTAAACACTTGATGATGTGTGTTTATATGTATTTTAAACAACTGATATGAAGGGTTTAATAATTCGCAGAATTGAAAAAAACCAAAAACTATCTATTTCAAAACCATTTCCTCAACCCAAAATGGCCTCAACTGTTTCACACCAAAACCTACATTAGTTTTGACAACTAATTGTGGGATTCCTACAAAATGATGTTCAGTTCATGAGCAAAAGCACACAATTTTTGGGGAGTGGGGTGGGGTGGTGGGGGGTGTGGGGTATTGTTTGTTCCTTGGCTAGAATTGCAAGGTTCATTAATGGCGAGGTTTTGTGTAAGCAACCATTTTGACCCACCCATTACGGAAGCTGTGTCCTGACTTTGAGGAAAGACAAAGGCTTAGGTAATACAGCTCTAGACTGGTACCAGTGCCACAAGTTTAAAAAGCATTTCAACTCAATGACAAGTACCGTTTATGGAAAAACAGTTAGTTTTTTTTTTAATCTGACATATTTTCTGTCTCCTCATATTGTATATATAACCAATTCTTTAAGCATCTGTGCCAGATTCCTGTTTCACCAGAAATAAAACATGAGACATCATTGTGCTCTTGTTCTTTTTCTTGTTCTCTTTTTTTTTTTCCACAAGTCGCATTTTTCTGCAATATCTAACTTACTACCAACACAGTATGACATCTGCACAAAAGACAGAAAGAAAAAAGAAATACTCCAGTGACACAACTCTTCAACTTCCATGCAGCATTTTCTCTAAGCATCAAAATATTCACAAGTAGGTCAGTTTTGACATCTCCCATGCTAGCTATCAAACCATTCGTCGCTACTGAACACCGCAGCATCAAGTTTCAAACAATGACACGAAAAACAGAGATTCAAAATAACACCCAAAACAGATCAAAGCAGGTAAGTAATACTCTGATTTTCAAAGCTTAAAACATTTGATTCTTCAATCCCTGAGAAAAAAATGTCAGCACAGTTAAAAAAACAACAACAACAACTAAAAACCCCCTACACCACATCTTCTCAATGTCTGGAAAGACTGACAAATTTTAACTTCAAAACCTATTTACAATTTTAACTTTTAGTTTTTAAGAAAATACCAAAATACTACATTTTTAAAGAATACTGGTGGAGGAAGAGTTTATCTTAAAGTGCACTTTTTCTAAATATTTCATTTACCTTTAAAAAAAAGTTTTTAAAAAAGGATAAAAGATGCATCTACAGTCTAAGTAGTTATGTAATCATGGACGGGGGCAGGAATGAAAAAAAATCACAATTCAAAAAAAAAACTCAAAACACACTCACACAGCTCATGTAGTATGATAGAGGAAAGTGCGTGTCTGTGAGACTGTGACATCATCATATTTCTGACATAAGATGTTTCACTTTAGCTTTAAAAAAAAAAAAAGGTCAACTTGGCATTTTGGGGCTATTATGTTACTATGCTAAAAAGACCTGACAAAACATCTACATTGTTGCTGACAATAAATTCGAAAGCGAATATCTGTGTTCGCAAAATTCTGACACCCCCAAAATGTTTTATTATGATTTATAATAATGTGAAAGGAAATATCTGTGTTCCTTACACGTCAGTCAGTAACAATGCTAAGTTGTTACAGTCATCATTACCCTTTGTTTACTTTGACATTTCTTTGTTGTGCAGTCACTCACCAAAGCCATACTTGAGCCAGCACCACAACACAAAATAAAGCACCATCCTAGTTTTCAATTCTCTGTATTTGTTTCCTTGGACAAGAATAATCAATTATCTGAATCTCAATAAATCACAGAAACTCCCTCCATTCCATTCCATTCCATAGTGTTTATAGCCCTACCGACCACGAAAGCCATATCAGGGCTGTCACCTCATTCAGTTTCAGTGGCTCCTGTAATTTTCATCCTCAAGTTCAAAACCAACACTTCCTAATACTTTAAAATATCTAACACTGTCCATCTGGGAAAAAAAATTAAATGACACAATACCTAAATCATTTATTCATGAAGGCTAATAAACCAGACTGTGCTGAAGATGTCAGCCATTCCATTTAATTTATCATCCCCAGATTACAAAAAAAAAAAAGCATGAAAAAAGATATAAACATTTTAAAGTACAAAAATATACATAAAAAGTACCACATGGGTAAACAGTACTGCAGAATGGACATCTGTGCCCATCCCAGTTACCAATGTTGATAATGTTGACAGTTTTCAAGCAGGCATGTGCTCATATGTAAAAATCATGTACAAAATACTAGATCTCATTAAATCACAAAAACTTTCTCAGAGTAATGCTGATGATGATAATGATAAAAAAAGAAAACATCCTGCCTCCTAGCCCTACTGATCACTATACTTACTTTGAAAAATGGTGAGAAAGTTTATCTGTGGTTAGATGTTTACACAGAATATCACTGAGCTCAATGACTTGATTTGTATAAAGGTGTACGTGCCTGCAACATTCTTTTAAAAAAAAATGTCTTGCTCTTTAAAAAAAAAAAAAATTTTTTTTTAGCCCACATGTTTCTGCTTGTATGTAAATGACTGGGGCCTACATGATTTATACACAAACATACTCACTCATAATAAGCACACAGTAGTATCTATATAAAAGCATGCTCAAATCACAACGTCACTAACCCATTCTACCTGATATCAAACCCATGATTATAAACACTCTGAACACTTACCCCAATATTGCAAACCAGTTCAGTCCACCACCGTCTGAACACGGACACCACAAAACAAGCACCACAAACACATTCACCCTTCAGCACCTGGATGTATGAATGCAAAAATACCACCGATTCAAAAATACTTTCACCCCCAACCACAAAAACCAGCAAACTAGGAGAGAGTGGGGGATGGGGTGAAGCAACAGGTCAGAGGGTAACCAGCTGACAAAAACAGACAACAGACAGACAGACAGACAAACAGACAGACAGTAGGGCACTCGCGTCATCATCTAAAAATAGATGTGTTCCTTTTTCTTTTTGTACATGTATAGGTCTATAGACAATGGTCTCGCGCTGTAAACTGAAGCAGATATCACACAAGTTCTCTCTGGATGCATTTGGTGACCTTTATCTAACACAGGGAAACAGATCCGATCAAAAGAAACCCCACAAAGTACACACACACTCCCTAAACTGGAAATCATCACTGGGATACCAATATACATGCAACAACAAGCAACAAAACAAGGCAGGGACAGCTAAGTATATATATATATATTATATCTATACATAAGCAGTTTTCAACACAGTACCACATGGCAGGTAAACCAGCTGATACAGGTACGAGACAGCCAATACAACAACAACATGCAGCTTCTGTACAATAAACTGAAGAAAACAATAGTTACTCCAACATTCAAAAAAAGCAAAGCTGACATTTGATTTCAAATTGTGTAATTTTTCTGAACAGAATGTACAAAACATTCACAAGAAGAAAAGCAGACGTTAAAAAAAAAAAAAAAACCCACAAAAAAAACCCTCCCAAGAATCTTGAAATTTTACCTGGACACTTAGTATAAAATATTTTCCACCCTTCTGAACATATCCACTTTTGATACAGAGAGGAATTACAAAAAATAGAAACCACTTTGCCCAGTTTCCCACTAATCCTAACTGACAGCGTTCTGTACTGATCAGTCACTATCCTGCTGTCTGCGCTGATCAGTCACTATCATGCTGTCTGCAGGATGGCTCTATAGAACCTGACCCACAGATGGTTCATCTCCATGTTATACTCACTGTCACCTTCACTTCCAATACGCCTAGGACTGTTCTGAAAACAGCACAGAAATGTTCGTTTTTACCCACAAATGTTTAGATTTTTTTAAAAAATTGTTTAAAAGCTGGCACATTCTAACATCTTCAGCTGTTACATATTCATACATCTTTGATATAACAACCTCACCTCATAGCATAATAAAGAAAGGTTACACAAATTCTTTGTTTTAAATAGCAATTTCCAGATGGGGTGGAGACACTGCCCTCCAAATGGACATCAGATTCAGTGACAGACAACAAGCAGGCAAGCACACAAACCCCAGGCCAACCACCAGCACTGCACATGAATTCAGACTTTGGTCATGAAATACCATCACACTTCACAGCTGTCCCCTGCATACCCTAACAACAAGCAGGGTGGGCGGGACTTTCCCACAAATATTAAACAAAAACAGAATAAATTAAAAAAAAAAAACTTTGCCATACGGATTTCAGCAACAATCATGGAGCCAACAAAAAAAAATTAAAAACTGTGTCCACAACAACGAAAAATCAGAAAATAATGTGCCATTTATATGGTGGAGGAATAATGATACAACATACAATTACTTGGAGTCTCCTCCCACCAGTCATTACATATCGATTTTATATCCATGTCCACGACAAACGTCAGATCCCAACAAAGCCCACCACACAGCATCACAGACTTCACACTCCAAACATTGCACGTTTAAGACTTCCACATCTGGCTTTCTTCCATTTCAACATTTTTCAATACTTTCTAGACATCATCACTTGAAAACATCAAATATACTTATCACCAATAAGTCTGTCTGCACCTTTAAAGGAATTTCAACATTAAAATGAACACCTGTCCATATCAAATACATGTGCCATTGATAATAGGCCTATCTGCACCTTTTAGTGGCTTTCAACTTCAATACTTGCACAGTTCCCATAAACTTCACCATCCAAAAACCTGCCCATCTGAAGAGGCTTCAACATCAACACTCAACGTATTTCAAGTCAAATTCTAGCAGTAAAAACACATACAATTTTCAAATTCATTTCAACATCCAAACTTGCACATTCCAAATAGACTTTACCATCAAAACTGACACAACTCACATGGACTTCGAGACCAACACTTGCACATTTCAAACAGCATTTAACAGACACATCTTCCAACAGCCTTCCACATCAAAGAAATAAATGACTGAAGATTTCTGTCAGACTTCACATGCCTACCAGTTACGGAGAATGTCCTATAGTATTTGTTCATTATGGCTTCCTGTGTTAAAAAAAGGTAATGGTAAAGGTGTCCCATAACCTGTGTGGTCATAGGGGAGGAGGGTCAGAGGACCTCAGCTTCTCTAGGGCCAGCATGTTGAGGCGGCACCCATCTCCTCTCCCTCGCTGCTTTACCTTCCCTGACCCTAAGAGGGCAGGTACCATTACAGCTGGTGGACAGGGAGACTATACTGAAGCCAAGGCGCGCAAATGGTCACCCATCCAATTGGCAACCAGCCTCGAGCTGCTTAACATTGGCTGGGGGAAAGCGAGCATTCTGACCACTGAGCTATCCTGTCCCCCTGAAAATGTACCAGAACTTATTTTGTGAATCCCTGGTAAAATTCAAATTAACCCTCTTCCTTTCGCTTTTCGCCAATGAAACTCCTCCTAGTATTCGGAAAATTTCAATCTTTTTCTAGTAAAACACAGTTCCTTAGTAATATACACCACCATATAAAAACTACTGATAGTAGAGTCTTGAAATTTGACAGGAATGTTCATAAGTTGTCATAGTTTACTTTGCATCAAAATTTGACAGTCCTGCTTATATATGTCGTGTTGCTGTCCCCCTTTTTGTCACCAAATCAAGGTGACAACATGTTCACTTCATGCTGTTAGTAAAATAATATGCTCTAACATGCACATCATGCACTAGTATGAGTCAAAATTAAAAAAAAAATAGTGTCCTACCTACAGGCCCTCTGTAGGATTCCACGTCAGGGTAATCGATTGAATAATACACATCACATGAAGATTGTCACCAAGTCCATTGTCTGGGATTGTACAGTTTTTCTACATACTAAAGAGAAATAAAAAATACGCAAACACGGTACATTATTTATTCACGGGATGGATTGCGTCGTGCCTTGAACTGGGCTTTGATGTCATTGAGAAAGGGCCTGATCTTGTAGAGAGGGTCGTACTGGGGGCTGTCACGTCCAGGTGTGTCACTTGTGTCTCTCAAATGAAAATATTGATTCAGCTTCAAAAATCTTGTTTTGGGCATGACAGTACTGATCCATGAGTGAGAAAACTTGGGGTCAGTGGACCAGTACATATGTATTCTGGGCAGACGATTGATTCCCATCATTATCAGTATAGACAGGTAAGCCCTGATCTCCTCAGGTGTTGTGTCTGTCCACAAAGGATCAGAAGCCACACCTCTAGCAGCGATCTTTTGTTTGGCATACTAATTTGTCTCATCTGCCGCACTACGAAAAAAAGTTGGGGAAACAAACAGAAAAAAATAATCCAGGGGCTTGGCACTGAGCGGTGTGTGTGTACAGGGCCTGCAGGCAACTGAAAATCTTTCACTGCCAGCGCTGTGTGCGCCGCGCGCCACGTCGTCTGCAAATTTAGTAGTGGAATGTTGTCTTCAGGGTCACTTTCTACTGCATAATCCTCATCTATTTCATCCCTTCCTTCTTCAGTTTCAATTTCAACATCAGATTCTCTATTCTGTTGTCTTTCAATCTCCTCAACTTGACGCATAATTTCGTCAATTTCATCTTCTGGAAAATCTTCCCACATTTCATCTTCGTGCTTTGCCGCCATTCTGAACTATGAGAAAATGTGTGAATGAAAATGAGAGACGCTGACTAATTTCTTGAGAATGGAAGGATGTGTGATGCCAAAAATAGTACTGAAAAGCCATTGGGCTATCCTTACTATAGCGGGAAAAGTCACTCATGGTGTGTGTGAACTTGTTCATGCTCAGAGCGTGATGGAAAATACCCACTGGCCGCGAGCGATTCTCGGCATGCTGCGGCACGATAAAATAAATGGGGCCTTTTCCGAAAAGCCCGCTGCGGCATTAGAAAATGGGAGAGGGTTAATCTGATTTCTCTTCTCTTTTCGTCTTCATTCAATGATGCAGTTCTCTCTCTGCTTCACCATTATGACCACAGGGTAGAAATAACACCATGAATTTGATAGGAGGCTCCTTACAGACTCAAATGTGACATGGATACTGACTGGCTTCAAGAAACAGGGGGGCAGAAGCCAGATGAAAGCAAAAGCTAATCATCCAGGGAAGAGCCATGAAAAGCAGTGTATTGAATGTTTCTCTCTCTCCTCTCTCTCTCTCTCTCTCTCTCTCTCTCTCTCTCTCTCTCTCTCTCTCTCTCTCTCTCTCTGTGGCAGTGCACAACAGCACAACTACCTTAAGCTGGGCAGCATACTGCACAGAAAGAAGATGGGTGGACAAGTCTGCAGTTCTGGATAAATCCTGTCACATTCTACAGACTTGTTTTAAAATCTGACTAGTCGGTCTTTTACTTTTAAAACTCACACACACACACACACACACACACACACACACACACACACACACACACACACACACACAAAAAAAAAAAAAAAACACACACAAAAACACACACACACACACTTGGTTCTACTTTCTAAAGATCTTGCATGCTGTAGAAGCAGCAAGAAGAAATGCTGTAGTGTACAGAACAACTGCTGTACACAGTGCTGATGCTACATCATCTACAGCACAACAAACAACAACAAAAATAACATCATCTACAGCAGAGTCAGACACATTTTTTCACAGGACCATCAACCCTCACAACCAGTTCTGAAAACAAACAACTTCACACACTCACACCAATCGTAAAATCCTTAAAACTAACCTGGGCCATCAGATCACTAGCACAACACTCTAACCACGAGGTTATCCCCCCCCCCCAGAGCCTAAAAGACTTCCTAAGGAGTGAAGGGAGAAGTCAACTGAAGTCCCAGAATCAACCAACTGACTGAACTTTGTGCCTAATCTGCATCTAGACTTTCTCTCCTATCTCCTCCGATCCTACCTCCTCCGGTCCTATCTCCTCTGGTCCTATCTCCTCCTACCTCCTCCGTCCTCTCCTCCGGTTCTATCTCCTCTGGTCCTACCTCCTCCGGTCCTACCTCCTCCGGTCCTCTCTCCTCCGGTCCTCTCTCCTCCGGTCCTATCTCCTCCGGTCCTATCTCCTCCGGTCCTCTCTCCTCCGGTCCTATTTCCTCCTCTGTCTACCCAATCCACACCTCAGCCACCGCCCCCAAAACGACAGACCAACCAATCAACCTGCGACATACAATTGTCCACACTTCCGTACTTCAGAAATCCCACTTACAGCTTTGACCTGGCTAGTCGTTCTCCTTGTGACTCCACACCGCAGTGCACAGTGTCAAAAACCAGCAGCAAGAAATACAGCAAGAAATACTGCAAGAATTATGTACACAGAACCATCACTGAAAGTGTTTCCAGGGCTGCTGTACTCCACTGCTGAATGACACTCCACAGCAAGACAATCAGCAAACACAGCCTCTCCTTGAGACTTTAACCCTCTTGCATTCGGTGTCTCTGAACACAAACTGCCCCTAGATTTCGCATTCCATCACGAAATCAGGTCAGGCACACATGCTGGCTGGCCTTTTCCTCCTTCTAAGTACATACCAGCAGCTATAATTACTTCCAGACTCTCAGCAGGGCTTCTACCTCTAGCCTGATAGAGCTTTGACATGTGGTAGCAATTAGGGATGGTCACAGCGTGATGGAAATCTACTATGTGTAAATCCTGGCAAATCCTGGATCGGGATTTAGGGGGGATAATTATTCAATCCTGGCAAATCCGGATCAGGACGAAGAGGGCTAAAGGGACATACATCAGAAACGGCAGAAGCAACAAGCATATTCAATCCCGGCAAATCTGGATCGGGACTAAGAGGGTTAAAGGGGACATACATCAGAAAGGGGCAGAAGCAACAAGCATTCAATCCCGGCAAATCCCGGATCGGGACTTAGGGGGGATAATTATTCAATCCCGGCAAATCACTGATCAGGACTGAGAGGGTTAAAGGGGACATACATCAGAAACGGGCAGAAGCAACAAGCACAACGCACTGGACAAGATGGGCAAGAGACGCAGAACACAGTGTGGAGGCGGTCTGCTTTGCGGTTAGAACACACGGGCTGGTCACAGGAGGTAAGCATCAAACAGGAGAACAAGCACTAGCCTGTATATATATACATGGTATCCATTCTTGGGGTGGGGGACTCTTTTTGTTATATATATACACACAGCACCAGCACACCTACACTCCATGACATCATATCACACCACACTTATTCCATGTCACTTACACACACAATGTTAACACTGTATTCTACCACCCGATCATATCATCTAAACCATGCACTTTTTCCTACTGGCAAAAAACCCACAATTTTTGCACTGAACAGGTATTGGTTTTCTTGAAATGTTTCAGGATGACTAAAAACCAAACATGCAGAGTTCTAACGCATTCACTTACATCGTGTCAATGAAACGTTTAAAGTCTTGAGTTAGAATCTGCTTAATACTACAAAACCGAAGATTCAAACCAAGGCACTATTTGTTGTTGTTGTTCCTCTTTTCCATCAGCTGATAGAAAACTTGAGAATAAAAATAAGCAGTGTTCCCAACAACAGGGAAAGAAGATAATGAACCAGAACAGACACCCTGGACTCACTCATACATGTCCATCAAGCTCCAATGCCCAAAGCCAGGCGACTCCCTGCTCCATGTGCTGACGACAAACCCAACTCACTGACTGGGGCAGACAGGCTCGCACTCACTGCCTGTGATCAGTGTGAAAGGGTTTTGTCAACTGTCCAATGATGTGCAGACATTTTCTGCCACTGACCACTGAAAGTAATTTGCCGGGCTTTGTGTAAAAACACCTGAATTCCATGAACTCTTTTCCAAGGTCATGTTATTGCAGACAGCATGCTTTTACTGCTGCTGAATAAAAGCTAAAACAAAATGAACTCAGGCAAAATACAACGAATGTAATATTTAGGAACTGCTTTATACCAACAACCTTACAAAAACAACAAAGGACTTCTTTGTCTTCTTTTTTGTTTCAACGCTACAACACTCAGGTTCCCCATCAGCAAGAGTCCACATGTATCTGCCAATATTTGTGATTCCACAAAGGCAGCCGCAACCTCTCTGAATTCAGGAACCGACACCAAAACACAAACTACAAATGTCGTCCACTAAAGACATCCATTTTCAAAGAAGCCCATTCCCAGGCCAGAGGCTAGTTTGATGAAAGGCAGTCACAATGACCGCAACACCAACTGTCCAGGATAATGACTGTTTTCCAACACAATCCTGTTGGAAGAAATGATATGACTGCACTTCCTCCACCCCACACTTCTGCACTAGCAGTGATGCCCTTCCCCCACTCCTGCCTTCACAACTGACAAAAACACCACTCAAAAGGATGGAAACTCATCACTGATGAAGCACCAACGAACCACTATTCCATTTATACAGTATTTTGTGACTGATTCAGTTCAAAATGAAAAATGTTCAAAACGAGGACGAATTTCACCTGGACCAGGCCTCTTGATTTGTAGACAAGAGATGGTACACAGAGATATAACCGCACAGTTTAGATCATCACTCTCGCTGGTCTCTAATGCAGTGAAAGCATGTTTACCTTGAAAACTACAAAAAACCTTAATCGAAGTGGGGACAAAAAATTGTACAAGTGACCTATGAATTATCATCAACTTCAAAACTGCAGTTGCGCAGATGATAAAGCTTGCTGACTATGATTGATGGTTCTCACATGTACAGCTTTAAGTACAGGAGTTTGATGGGTGATAGCTTTTGGTCAGCACAACAGTGTGTTCACCGACAGTGCAGCAATTGAGCTTTTATCCACATGGCCCCAGGACACATCCACAGGGAACTGTCTCCTCCTCCTCCTCCTCCTGTGCCTCTACCTACAACTTAAAGGGATTAGCCTGCTCTACTTCCGTTTCTGGGCTGTCACACAATGTGTGTGTGTGTGTGTGTGTGTGATTGTGTGTGTGCGCGTACGTGTGTGCGTGTGTGGAATTTTCAGATAACCCTTTTGAAGTTTACTGGAAACACCAATGGGAAAAAGTTTCAGAAACGAAATTGTCTGTTTGTGAGATAATAACGTGTTTGAATTGACTGAATTGAATTGATGATTACTTACCAATTGATCTTCATTTTCAGAATATTTCGAATGGTTGGTACAACATTTTAAAAAAAAAAAGAAGAAGAAGAAATTCTACGAAACTGAGACATACAGAACATTTCAACCTACATAATCTCTGGCTGCAACAGTCAAAGGGTTAACACATATCCATTTTTTTTCTTTCTCAGTTAGAGCTCGAGGTTCACTAACGGTGAGAGTTTTGTGTTGACAACCCTTTTACCCACCATATAAGATAGCTACATTGTGACTTCAGAGGCAACACACATACATAAAATAACATAGAATATCTTGCGCACACGTTAAATCCTGTTCGCTTTTCGTAAGAGTAGGCCATCGTGTGCGGTGGGAACAGATGACAATATTTACAAAACTGCATACACACGGGGACCGGATGAAAAAAAAGCCATGATTGCTTATTCTGTTATCCTCGATATAAAAGAATAAATATATAAAGAATAAAAAAAAAAAAAAAATAAAATAAAAAACAAACAAAACATGCACTACGTGTATAATGATGATGAAATGTATCTATCATCTTCATAAAGAAAAGTAGAACCATCATCACATTACAATGAAATCAACAGCTTTCTGTCCTAATGTGTAAAATCTGAACAGTTCAACACACTATGGAATAGCAGTTTAGTCTTTTATGTCCTTTTTTTTTGGTGGGGGGGGGGGGGGGGGGGCAAATCACACTACTGTCCAATAATAAACCTGTTTTCAGTTGTAAAGCAGTGGACGTGTTTGTGTTTTTGTATTATATATAACAATTTATAAATAGGAATAGCATACATTATGATTGTCCACAAGTGAGGAAAAGTATTCAAATTAATCTAATATATCTTCACAAGTTGTGACACTAGACCAAAAAGAAGAAAAAAAGAAAGAAAAAGTGGCGGGGTGTGTGTGTGTGTGTGTGTGTGTGTTGTGTGTGTGTGTGTGTGTGTGTGTGTGTGTGTGTGTGTGTGGTGTGTGTGTGTGTGTGTGTGTGTTTGCAATTACCAAGGAAATCTCTTTCTGAGCTGGTCCTTATAAACACTTTTCAACCCAGCTTATGTATGCAGTATAGACATCAATGGACAATACAAAGGTTATAATCTTCTCTATCTGCACTGTGACCTGAATTAACCCCCATGAAGAGTGCCCCAACAGGCAAGATCACAGATTTTCAGTTCCCTTTACCATCGCCACAGCGCATAGGTACATTCACTGCATCTTACAATGAGACAACATACAGAGAGAACTGTACACACTGTGAATTGTGACCCTACACCTTGAACTGAGTCTCCTGTCACAACCTGGTGATTTTTCACTTTTTCCAAAACAACAACAAACACTGCCTTTCAAATCCAACACACACACTTCCATAGAGAGAGAGAGCCTGCTGGAAAAGGTACCTCAGGCAGTAAGTGTTTTACAGAAATCTCAAAACAAAGATGACAAGAAATGCACAGACTAACGACTTCAAAAACAAACAGCTCATTTATCATCAGATCCAACTGCCGTTCCTTCCAAGACAAATTCTACAGAAAACTCTTTACAAAGAAAGTATCATAAGGGCAAGTTGCTGTAGACTACTAAAGCTGCGAAAACGCCATGGAAGTTCTCTTACAAGAAAAATAATAAAGAGGGTGACGAGGGATTCATTCGGGGGTGGATGGTCTCAACAAGATCTTGCTGATGTTTTATGCTATAAAAATGACAGCACCGACCCTCTCTCTCTCTCGTCTTCTGCAATGTTTCACACCCAAACCCTCTTTTCAGAGCAACAGTAACAACCTGACCAGCAAAAAGATAATACAAAAATAAAAATGTCAACACTCGCAGAATACGTCATACAATGAGTGCAACCATTCATGTATTGATGAAAATGTATGCTAAACTTGTGTGTGAATGAGCGTACATTAATCATCATGCACACACACACACACACACACACACACACACACACACACACACACAAAGCCACTTAAGAATGCTTCAGAATGGTTGCACACACACACACACACACTTACATTTTAATGATCTCATTCTAGTTTTCTTTTCTATGCAAAACGAATGATTTAACATCAAAATATTGATATAACATATGTCGTAGCATAGTACAAAACACATCATTTTGTATGATTCAACATTAACATTTTATACAACATGGGCACATATTACAAAACTCATATGTTTATTTACATGGTCACAAAAAAACCCAGCAGATCTTCACTGCCAAAGCAATTATATGCTGCACTTCAACACACACACACACACACACACACACCACACACACACACACACACACACACACACACACACACACACATACACACTCACACACACACACACACACACACACACACACACACACACACACACACACAACACACACACACACACCCCCACTCTCCCAACCCTCCCTCCTCCCCTGACCCTTTCTCCTCAAAAATCCTTTGATTGAACAAAGCCATTACTTTAAGAACGCATGCCAGTCTACCCCACTGAACATCACATCCAGTACACTGACTGACTCCACAAGGGTTTTCCACCAGAGAGACATAGCACAGAAAGCTGACCAACATGTCCACATTTTTCACACACACAAAAAAAAACCAATACAAAAAAATACACCACCATCATGTAAGTATACAATAGGCCATTATGATACAGGGAATGGGAGAGAGAGGTGTATCGATAGGCATTGCCAGCTTGTCGCTCCTTCAACCCTTCTTTACTGCCCCCACAACCTTAACCGTTTCCTTCTGCATCTGTCTTAGAGTGCAGTTCTAAAAAAACAACAACAACAACAACCAAAGTGTGCTGTCATATAATGCATTTTGTTGTGGTGATGTTGCTTTTTTTTGTTTTCAGCCCCCCCCCCTGCCAAAATAAAAAAATATCAGAGATAGCTATTCTCTCCGAATATCAGAGATAAACTATTCTCTCTAAGCAGTTTTTGTCACAATACATAATATACATGATGGTTTGTTGTGGGATTTTTGTTGTTGTTGTTGCTCATATATCTTCAGACACAACAACATGACAGTACTTTATAAGACACTTGAAATAAATTCAAAGAAGGCTGAACAGAAATAATAATTTAAAAAAGCAAACAGTTTCCCTTTCTTTTTTTTTGGCCGATGAAAAAGCATAAAATCAGGGTTTATTTCATTCAGTTTTTCTTTCAGCAAAAAGACAAAAAAAACCCGAACTCTGAACTGACAAACATATGCTTTCAAAGAACAAAAAAAAACCCCAAAACCAAGACATCCCCCCAAAATTTTTAAAAAGAAGATATTTGCTGTTGCCATTTTCAATCTCTTCTTGGAAGAGACTTTGGCTGCCAACCAATACAGATATAACCGTTTTTCAAAGAACAGCAAAACAAACAGAAACCTCTTACTCCACTGTCAGCCAGCCAGCCTCCTGGCGTAACTGCACACACTGATGTCAACACTGGCGGCACAACACAGGGAAACGGAACAAGCGTGCCTGGCAAGAGACCAGCTCCGCAGACGTGAAATCAGCAGCGACGCGACGTGACGGGAGCTGACGACAGGAGACTCAGAACGCCTGGCGGGATGTGGCAGGCAGGCAGGTGTGGCAGTGAGCAGGTATCCCCCGTGCCTGCCTACCTGCCTACCTGCCTGCCTTCAGCAGCTGCCTTGTGTCTTCTGTTCGTGAGAGGTGGTTGGTTGTCTCCGCCCAGTTCACAGCGCTCACTCTGAAAATACACCAGGTACTGAAAAATACACCAGGTAACCACGGGCACAGGTAACAGATTCATTGGTGCTCACTCTGAAAATACACCAGCTACTGAAAAATACACCAGGTAACCATGGGCACAGGTAACAGATTCATTGGTGCTTACTCTGAAAATACACCAGCTACTGAAAAATACACCAGGTAACCATGGGCACAGGTAACAGATTCATTGGTGCTTACTCTGAAAATACACCAGCTACTGAAAAATACACCAGGTAACCATGGGCACAGGTAACAGATTCATTGGTGCGATTCTATCACATTGTGGCTGATGACAGGAAAAACTGAAAATCTGATCTCAAAAAAAAAAGAAAAAAAAAAAGATTCATTGGTGCTCACTCTGAAAAGACACCAGGTGACCATATGCACACATAACAGATTCATTGGTGCTCACTCTGAAAATACACCAGGTGACCATATGCACACATAACAGATTCATTGGTGCTCACTCTGAAAATACACCAGGTAACCATGGGCACATGTAACAGATTCATTGGTGCTCACTCTGAAAAGACACCAGGTGACCATATGCACACATAACAGATTCATTGGTGCTCACTCTGAAAATACACCAGGTGACCATATGCACACATAACAGATTCATTGGTGCTCACTCTGAAAATACACCAGGTAACCATGGGCACATGTAACAGATTCATTGGTGCTCACTCTGAAAAGACACCAGGTGACCATATGCACACATAACAGATTCATTGGTGCTCACTCTGAAAATACACCAGGTGACCATATGCACACATAACAGATTCACTGGTGCTCACTCTGAAAATACACCAGGTGACCATATGCACACATAACAGATTCATTGGTGCTCACTCTGAAAATACACCAGGTGACCATATGCACACATAACAGATTCATTAGTGCTCACTCTGAAAATACACCAGGTGACCATATGCACACATAACAGATTCACTGGTGCTCACTCTGAAAATACACCAGGTGACCATATGCACACATAACAGATTCACTGGTGCTCACTCTGAAAATACACCAGGTGACCATATGCACACATAACAGATTCACTGGTGCTCACTCTGAAAATACACCAGTGACCATATGCACACATAACAGATTCGTTAGTGCTCACTCTGAAAATACACCAGGTGACCATATGCACACATAACAGATTCATTAGTGCTCACTCTGAAAATACACCAGGCACTGACAAATACACCAGGTGACCATATGCACACATAACAGATTCGTTAGTGCTCACTCTGAAAATACACCAGGTGACCATATGCACACATAACAGATTCATTAGTGCTCACTCTGAAAATACACCAGGTGACCATATGCACACATAACAGATTCACTGGTGCTCACTCTGAAAATACACCAGGCACTGACAAATACACCAGGTAACCACAGGCACATGTAACAGATTCATTGGTGCTCACTCTGAAAATACACCAGGTAACCATGGGCACATGTAACAGATTCATTGGTGCTCACTCTGAAAATACACCAGGTAACCATGGGCACATGTAACAGATTCATTGGTGCTCACTCTGAAAATACACCAGGTAAGAATATGCACATGTAACAGATTCACCTGTTAAAGTTAAAGTCTGTCCCGAGCCTAAGGCTCATCAGGCCGGTGCTTATCCCGGTTTCTGTGGCGTTAAGCGACTGAGAGTCATAGACTCCCCCCTGGATAGGATGCCAGTCTATCGCAGGGTTAACCCCCAACACAAGGTTGGTACCCCTTGTACAGCTGGGTGGGGTGAGAAAATAGCTGTAAAGTGCCTTTTCCAAGGGCACAACGCCATAACCGAAAACTGGGATCAAACCTGCAACCTTTAGATTACGAGTCCAACGCCCTAACCACTAGACTGCAGCGGCGGCTAGATTCATTGGTGCTCGCTCTGAAAATACACCAGGAGACCATATGCACATGTCACAGATTCAATGGTGTTTGCTCTGGAAATACACCATGTAAGAATATGCACATGTAACAGATTCACCAGCGCTCACTCTGAAAAACCACCATGTAACAATATGCACATGTAACAGATTCACCTGTGCTCACTCTAAAAATGTATAGGTAACCACTCTGAAAAATAAACCATGTACAGAAATAGACACCACATAACAATGCACATGTAACAAATTCCATGGCACTCACTCTGAAAATGTAACCAGATGCACATATAACCGATTCATAACAGAACATCTTGCGCACATGTTAAATCCTGTTCCGCTTTTCGTAAGAACAGGCCATCGTGTGCCAATGGGAACAGATGACAAGATTTACAAAACTGCATATAGATAGGGACTGGATGTAAAAAAGCATATGAATGCTTATTCCATTACCCTTGATATAAAAGAACTTTAAAAAAAAAAAAGATTCACCAATGCTTACTCTGGAAATACACCATGTAACCATATGCACATGTAACAGATTTAATGAAGTTTGCTCTGAAAATACACCAAGGACTGAAAAATACACCATGTAACATATGCACATGTAACAGATTTAATGAAGTTTGCTCTGAAAAATACACCAAGTACAGAAAAATAACACCATGTAACAATATGCACATGTAACAGATTCACCGCTGCTCACTCTAAAAAACCACCATGTAACAATATGCACATGTAACAGATTCACCGCTGCTCACTCTAAAAAAAAAAACAATGTAACCATATGCACATGTAACAGATTCACCAGCGCTCACTCTAAAAAATGTATATGTAACCACTCTGAAAATAAACCATGTACTGAAAAATACACCATATAACCATGCACATGTAACAAATTCCATGCACTCATTCTGAAAATGTAACGTAACCAGATGCATATACAACAGATTCAAAGATGCCCACCCGAGGTGACAACCACCATAATGTCCCTCCAACAACTGTCCCCTTTGAACCTCCAACCCCAAAGGCTTTGACACAAACTCACCACGGGCACAGAAGCGTATGGGCAAACCAAATCTGAGGTCACCATGAAACCAGAGCGACTGGGGCCACCCAATTAGAAGAAATTCTTTTTTGCATGATGATCAATGATAATGAGGATGACATAATGATGCTGCTGTGAAGTGCATGGCTTTGGTGGAAGTGCATGTGCTTTGAGACTACTTGACAGGGTTGTACTCCACACTAACTACCATAATATCTCCCAGAGCCGGTCAGAGTCTGAAAAATCCTTACGACTCTTATGGGATTCAAACCTGTGACCTTCCAGTCCTAAAACCCATGGCGCTAACAACTGCGCCATGGCAGCTGGTTTGCTCGATTTCTTTGCGTTGCTTTTTAATTGTTATTTTTAGCTTCCAAGTAGGTGGGTACATACACTCTTACTGATGTGGTACTACACTCTTATGATTGGGTCATTCACTTTACTTTTAATTTTTTACTGATTGGTAAAACAAACACTCTTACTGATGTTGTACATACACTCTTACTGATGTGGGTACATACACTCTTACTGATGTGGGTACATACACTTTTACGGATGTGGGTACATACACTTTACTGATGTGGGTACATACACTCTTACTGATGTGGGTACATACACTCTTACGGATGTGGGTACATACACTCTTACTGATGTGGGTACATACACTCTTACGATGTGGGTACATACACCTACTTACTTAGATGTGGGTACATACACTCTTACTGATGTGGGTACATACACTCTTACTGATGTGGGTACATACACTCTTACGGATGTATGTAACTCCCTTTTTTTCTTTTTATAATCACTGGTTCTCATTGCACTTTATCCTTTACATTTTTTTTTACAATCCCTAATCTTGTAAAAAAAAAAAAAAACCCACCAAAAAACCAAAGAAGTGACTCTGTATCCTTTACTCTTAAAAAAACAACAAAAACAAACAACCCATCCCAACCTTCATGCTCCTCAGCCTCTCTTTCCCCCCTGTCTACCTGCCCGTCTCTCCAGCACCCTGACTCACCTGGAGGGGCGATGGCCAGCGTCAGCTCCTCTCCTGGGTCGTCTGAGGGGGGAGGTCGGTAGTTGTAGACGTAGGTGTACATTGGGGTGAAGGTCAGGTCGCCCATGTTCATCCCTGGCTCGTCGTCATCGTCATCGTTCAGGTCCACTGCACCGCCGATGCTCTCTGCATACGTTGGTGGATCTGCCCCCATTCATTTTTTATCATTTATTATTTATTCTTTTATATTTATTTATTCTTTTATATCGAGGATAACAGAATAAGCAATCATGTGCTTTTTTTTATCCGGTCCCCATGTGTATGCAGTTTTGTAAATATTGTCATCTGTTCACACCGGCACACGATGGCCTACTCTTACGAAAAGCGGAACAGGATTTAACATGTGCGCAAGATGTTCTGCGTGCGTTCACACACGGGGCCTTGGTTTAAAGTCTCATCTGAAGGACTTTTGGGGAGAGTGGAGTCAGCACTGATCTTAACTCAAGGAGAAAAATTTTCTTGACCGGACTCGAACCCGGGTCTGTCAAATTGCCAGCGCAATGTTCTGACCACTAGGCTCTCGTCACAGAGAGTTTGTCAGAATGTGCCCGAGTGAACAAATCCAGCATCGCTCAGTCAGTCAAGAGTGCTAAATTTAGCGTGCTGCTTCCTTTTACCTAGCCGCCGCTATAGTCTAGTGGTTAGGGCGTTGGACTCGTAATCTAAAGATTGCGGGTTCGATCCCAGCTTTCAGCTATGACGTTGTGCCCTTGGAAAAGGCACTTACGGCTATTTTCTCACCCCACCCAGGTGTAAAAGGGGGTACCAACCTTGTGTTGGGGGTTAACCCTGCGATAGACTGGCATCCTATCCAGGGGGGGGGAGTCTATGACTCTCAGTCGCTTAACGCCACAGAAACCGGGATAAGCACCGGCCTGATGAGCCTTAGGCTCGGGACAGACTTTAACTTTAATTTTTGTAAGAATGTGCCCCAGTGAACAAATCCAGCATTGCTCAATCAAGAGTGCTAAATTTAGCGCGCTGCTTCCTTTTACCTAGTCCATGTGTGGTCAGCTTCTGCTTAATAGATAGTACCAGCTGGCCAAAGCTGGGCTGGGATGGGATACAATTAGCAGCTGAGAGGAGCTGAAATTAGGGGAAACTGACAGCTGTGGTGCCCCAGTGTACTTGATAAAGTATAGTATTCTTTGTGTTGGCCGCCGCTGTATCTAGTGGTTAGGGCGTTGGACTCGTAATCTAAAGGTTGCGGGTTCTCGATCCCAGCTTTCGGCTATGGGTTTGCCCTTGGAAAAGGCACTTTACGGCTATTTTCTACCCCACCCAGGTGTAAAAGGGGTACCAACCTTGTGTTGGGGGTTAACCCTGCGATAGACTGGTGTCCTATCCAGGGGGGGGAGTCTATGACTCTCAGTCGCTTAACGCCACAGAAACCGGATAAGCACCGGCCTGATGAGCCTTAGGCTCGGGACAGACTTTAACTTTTTTTTAACTTGTAAGAATGTGCCCCAGTGAACAAACCCAGCATCAGTCAGTCAAGAGTGCTAAATTTAGCGCGCTGCTTCCTTTTAAAACACCACACACAACACACACACACACACACACACACACACACACACAACACACACACACACACACACCCCCTTCCAAAACTGTACCACACGACTCTGACCTTCAAAGGGGGGAGGTGGGGTGATGGTTTCCCGGTAGGGCGGGGGCAAGGGCAGGAAGTCCATGTCGGCAAACTGGGCCTGCGTCTCTCGGTAGAAGCGGGACTGGGTGAAGCAGTAGGACTGGGCGCGGCGGTACGGCACCGTGCCGATGACAATGGGCAGGTGCACCGTCAGGTTGTAGGCTCCGGGGATGTGCAGCGCCACCTGCAGGGACAAAGCGGCACCTCTTCAACATCTTGCACACACGTTAAATCCTGTTCTGCTTTTCTAAGAGAAGGCCATTGTGTACGGTGGGAACAGATGACATTTACAAAACTGCATACACACGGGGACTGACGGGACGGTAAAAAAGCACAAGAGTGCTTGTTCCATTATCCTTGGTATAAAAGAATGAAAAAAATAAAGAAAATAAAACCTCTGAATATCAGACCGTTTCCATGAACTGTGTTCAATATCTTAATGGAACAGTGTACAAATTTAATTGGTATTTGTCTTATCATACAATATGTTAAAACAATTTGGTTTATGTTTAAAATGCGTGTGCACTGTGCGAATGTTTTTAATATTGTGTGTGTATGTATGTATGTAAATACACGAGCCATGTGTGAGTGTGTGGGCATACTGGTGCCTACACGAATGTTTGTGATTTTACACTTGGCTGAGTTTACAACTGGCTGAGGTATTGCTGACTTGTGGGTGCTTTTATACTTGATGGGTGAGTGTGATGTTCAGAGCCTGTGTTGAGAGTCTATATTGATTTTATTTTTAGTGGTTTTTGTTCTTATATACGGCTTGTAACCCACTGGAATTTCTCTGTTTTAGAGATAATAAAGTATTTTGAATTTGAATTTGAATAAGTGCATGTCTTGCTGCATGGAAGAAAGATTTTTTTCTTTTTACTTGTCTGCAGAGGCCTCGCCAAAAGTTTTGTCAGTTAACCCTAGTAGTAGTAGTGGTTCCCAAATATTGTGGATGACCTTGCAAAGCCACAACAGTGAATCCTGGAACATTGCAGGATGACCTAAGTGATGCAATGGACAGCTCACTTTTGCTTTCAAAGGTCAGTCAATGAATGTTAAAGCTACTTGTAGGGCTGCAGACGTAATTATAGATGGCAAGAAAATCCAGACCGTCCATAGCTTCAAATATCTGGGAGCGATAGTATCAGATCAAGGATCAAAACCTGAAATTCTCTCTAGGATAGCCCAGACCACCGCTGCAATGACCAAGTACCTCTGGAATGATAACAACATCCCATCAGCTTCAAGATCAGACTGATGCGTTCCCTGATCTGTCCATATTTTTGTACGCTTCTGAAACATGGACCATAACAGCAGCCATTGGAAAATCTCACCACTGGTACACCTTGGACCACTAGCCGAGGAAGGTTTGTTTTTCTCCTTCTTCCTTGGCTAAACCTCCGAGCTTCCCCAATGGTGAAATTTACATGCATACAACCGTTTTCTTCCTCCACCAATCAGGCAGCCACATTCCAACTTCGGGACAGCTGAGGAATGAAAATCATCCCCAAAAAACAAAAGCCAATTCAAACTTCATTTCCTCTGAAGTCGGAGTAGGGCTGCCTGTATGGCAAGGTACTTTGAAAACAGTCAACACAAACTATCTTCCATCCAGTGTGTGCAATTCAATCTCATGGTGATTCCCAGGTGGGATGGGCGAGTCAGAGTGCACATTCTGGGTGACAGATCCCCCATAGTGTTCATGCTGGGGAACGCACAACAACAACTACTACTACTACAACTACAACTACTACTACTACTACTAACTCACTTACTACTACTACTATACTACTACGACTACGACTACGACTACTACTACAACTACTACCACTACCTACTACTACTACTTTACTACTACTACTACTTATAAATACTACTACTACTGCTATAACTACACTACTACAACTACTACTACTATTACAACACAACTACTACCACAACTTACTACAACTACTACTTTAAAAAAAATTTTTTTAAACAACTACTATAGCCACCACTGTAGTCTAGTGGTTAGGGCGCTGGACTCGTAATCTAAAGGTTGCGGGTTCGATCCCAGCTTTCGACTACGGTGTTGTGTCCCTTGGAAAAGGCACTTCATGGCTATTTTCTCACCCCACCCAGGTGTAAAAGGGGTACCAACCTTGTGTTGGGGGTTAACCCTGCGATAGGACTGGCGGGAGTCTATGACTCTCAGGGGGGGAGTCTATGACTCTCAGTCGCTTAACGCCACAGAAACCGGGATAAGCACTGGCCTGATGAGCCTTAGGCTCGGGACAGACTTTAACTTTCACCAAGTACTACTACTTCATCTGCAGTGTGTGGTGCAGGCAGGGGGTGGCTGGGGGGCTGGCTTCCTGCGACTCACTTTGACGTAGTAGTCCACCTTCATGACGCAGCAGTTGATGATGGAGGGGGAGACAGCGGGGATCTTCAGCAGCTGGGAGTCCCAGCTTCCCCTTGTGCCGGGGGCGATGGGCAGGCCGGTCAGCACCGTGAACTTGGTGCGGCGAATGCGCGACTTGCCGCTGGCGAAGAAGGCCTGCGTCTGGTACAGGGTGGCATAGGGGATGACCGTGCGGGAGGAGTGGTTGTCAAACTCAGCGGAAATGGCAGTTGACTCTCCTGACCAAAAAAAACCCCACATTTTTTATATATATATATATTTTTTATAATTTTATTTTATTTTTCTTATATTGAGGATAATGGAATAAGCACCCATCGTTCATCAAGTCATCACACCTTTCGTCTTTTTTTGTTTAGCACTTTTCAGCACAAGCACACACGCACACGCACACACACACACACACGTGTGAGGACAGGATAGCCTAGTGGTCAGAACACTGCACTCGCAATATGATGACCCGGGTTCAATTCACCTTCGAGGGGATTTTTCCCCTGGAGTTAACATCAGCGCTGACTCCACTCTCCCCAAAAGTCCTTCGGCTGAGACTATAAACCGAGGCCCCATATACAAACACACGCAGAACATCTTGCGTACACGTTACATCCTGTTCCGCATTTCATAAGAGT
>CM060334.1:16219875-16244875 GCA_030674155.1 Stramonita haemastoma | reverse complement strand
ACACTTCTGATTTCATGTTTACTTTAGGGGGCGGCATATGGCCCAAGAGGATTAGTTGTACACAATAAATAAGAATCTGTGGCTGAGGCTTATCCATTTAGCCTAGATACTACTATCTTTCTGTTTACAGTATCTTTGTCTGTTTGTCTGTCTGTCTGTCTGTCTCTCTCTCTTTCTCTTTCTGTCTGTCTGTCTGTCTGTCTGTCTCTCTTTCTCTGTCTGTCTATCTGTCTGTCTCATACACACACACACACACACACACACACACACACACACACACACACACACACACACACAAAGGGACAAATACTCAGCAGAACAAATTCTCCATAAGCCAAATAATCTACAGGGCTATTGCTTCATGGGACAAATACTCCACGGGAGAAATGCTCAATGTGACAAATGCTCCACATGACAAGAACTCCACAGGCCAAATGCTACACAGGACAAAATCAATACTTCACAGGACAAACACTTTACATGAAAAACACTCCAAAGCACGAGTATTTCACAGGACAAATATTTCACAGAACAATTCTTTCACAGAACAAGTACCCCACATGACAAATGCTCCACATGACAAATACTCCACAGAACAAACACTCCACATGACAAATGTTTCACATGACAAATACTTCACATGACAAATATTTCACATTACAACTAGATCTACTTCTCAGGACAACTACTTCACAGGACAAATACTTTATATGACAAATGCTTGAGTGAACAAGCACTTCACAGGACAAATGCTTCACAGGAGAACAACTTCACAGGACAAATACTCCACAGGACAAATACTCCACAGGACAAATACTCCACAGGACAAATACTCCACAGGACAAATGCTTCACAGGACAAATACTTCACAGGACAAATACTCCACAGAACAATACTCCACAGAACAAATACTTCACAGGACAAATACTTCACAGGACAAATGCTTCACAGGACAAATACTTCACAGGACAAATGCTTCACAGGACAAATACTTCACAGGACAACTTCACAGGACAAATACTCCACAGGACAAATACTCCACAGGACAAATACTCCACAGGACAAATGCTTCACAGGACAAATACTTCACATGAAAAACACTTCACAGTGACAGACCGATTACTCGACAGGACAAATTAAAAAAAAAAAAAAAAGACCAGGACAAATACTTAATAGGACTGAAGGTAAAGGTAAGGTAAAAGGTAAAGGTGTTTCATAACCTATGTGGTCATAGGGAAGCAAGGCATCAGAGACCTCAGCTTCTCTAGGGGCCACCATATCAAGGGCAGCACCTATCTCATCTCCCTAGCTGCTTTACCTTCCCTGACCCTACAGAGGCAGGTACCCATTTACAGCTGGGTGAACTGTGTTGGGGACTGTGCTCAAGCCAAGGCTAGCAAACGGTCACCCATCCAACCAGTAACCAGGTTCGATGCTGCTTAACCTTGGCTGGGGGAATTGAGCACTCTGACCACTGAGCTATCCTGCCCCCTTGGCCAAAGCACAAAAGAAAAAGAAACTGCTTGGGTATGCATGCTCTCAAGTATTTTGTAGGCCTATTTGAACATGGTGGGAGATTACCAACCACCTGGACTTAGATGTGCGTGTGTGTGTGTGTGTGTTGTGTGTGTGGGTGTGTGTGAATGTATGTATGTGTGTGTGTGTGTGTGTGTGTGTGTGTTGTGTAAATGCCTCACCCATAATGACACTGCTTCATTTCATGGTCAGGATAACTCCAAAGCATTCTGAGGGGATGATCATCTCCATGCACAACCCTCTTCAACAGACTCTCATGAATCTCCGGACTCCCAATGATTTAGCATAAACTCATAACAGCTCCACCATAATGCAACACAAGTCAAAGCTGGTTTGAGACTATTTGACAGGGCTGTGCTAAGCACTTCCTATCACGATAATCCTGGCACCAACCAGGCCTGAGAGATGCAAAGATGTGCACTTTATCATGTCATTTTTTAGCTCTACTCTCAAGGTCATACCCACACAGTAGATGCTGGGTTGTTTGATGTTTTGAGTTTCTTCCAGCACGGTAGAAAATGTTCTGCTTTCAGTGAATAATACAGTCCAGTGGCATTACACTGCATACCTATTCCAAATATGCCTGAAGCAAGAAATACATCAGAACTAGGAGTGTTTATGATCTACTCTTTCAGCAACTGAAGAGCACTGTTGGTGCCCTATTGCTGCATCTACACAGGGTGATTTAATTCAAACCACATTAAATTAAATCAAGTATTGACAATAATTTTATGATCCATACCGCTGTCTTGTGCTTTGAGGTTTTGGTTCTTTCATGAATCTAGTGGTTTAAAGATAGTGCTTCCCTCTAGAAGGTAAGGAGTCTAAGGGTCTAAATCCTATGAAAAGCCAGACCACCTACCCCCATCTAATCCACTAGGCCTGGTGGCCCGAGTGCTTATCTTCTGAATGGCATCATAGACTGAAGTCAGGGGTGGGATAGACTGTTGGTCAGAGTATTATCTTTGTGATCTGACAGCCCAGGTCTGAAACATTACTGACACACTTGTTCAAAGGGATTTTCCCCCTGGAGTTAACATCACACATCTGTCAGGTTCCCCCACTTTCAGCTCCTCTAAGCTGCGAATTAATCTGTCCCATCCCAGCCCAGCTGGTGCTAATTATAGCAGCAACTGACCACACTTGGACTAGGTAAAAGGAAGGGGCGCACTAAATTTAGCACTCTTGACTGAGTGATGTTGGATTTGTGCACTGTGATCAGTATGGACTCCGCTCACTTGAAAGTTCTTCAGATGGAACTGTAAAGTGAGGCCCCATTTGCAAACACAGAGAACATCTTGCACATGTGTTAACACATTTTGCCCTTTGGCAGAGTAGGCCTTTGCAGGAACAAATGACAACAATTTTTAAACGCATGCACTAGTGTCATGCTTAGACATCATCCCTGAAGTTGGAATGTGGCTACCTGAATGGTAGGCAAAAACCAGTCACATGTTGATACTGAAAATCTCACCAATATTGATGAATCTTGGAGCTCTAGCTGCGCCAAGGAACAAAATTAAAAACAAAACCCCCAAACAAATAAACACACAGAAGTCTGGTGTTCAAGATACATCATTTTAATGAATGTAAAACAACCAACAACAAATTCTGACTTTAAAAAGATGTCTTTACCCAAATCTTTTGAAAAATTAACTTTCTCATGCAAACAGATAGGCAGAGTGGATAAATGGTTACGGCTGTACTGTAGTGAGATGATCTCCCTGCGGACAGCAACTTAAAATGTTTGCAACAACAGCTATTAGATTTTACATTGCATGATATTCCATATGCAATATACAAATCGGCCGAGAAAACTGCATTCCAGATGGACTCGGCCATCAACTTCATGACTCAGTGAGCAAGAGAGGCCTTTGGGACATGGTGGGTATTTTGGTGCTTCTGCAACCCGCAGAATATGTGAACCATAAATGTAAATACTTGATGTTCGGATGATAAAAAAAAAAAGTGACAGCAGCATTTTGCTTTTAAAAGAATTTTTTTTTACCTGAAGCAGAATGTGTGAAGAAATTCAAGAATCAGGCATTCAAGACAGCCAAAGTGTACAGATGAAGTCATATGTGTGGAAAAGTCTTCAGTGTACTGTCCCAATTTTTACACCTCAGTAAATTAGCATCCTTTCCCTCTAATATCTGGACAGTAGGGAATTTGTTGAAAAATTCTTTGGTCATTTAAGAAATTCAAAAGGTGTTCACCTACTTTCTAGGTACTTATAAAAAAAAATCATCAAACAGTTGTGTTATTCAACTCAAAGGATCCTTTGCCCACAAAGGTGACTGGTACATAAGTACCTAAGAGTTGATCAGTGTTACAGCCTGTATTTCAATCTTTATCATGAACAGACAGTAGGGAGAGGCAGAACTCTGGCATGCTGTATTTTACAACTTTGCCCAAACAGTTTGAAACCCATCAATTAGTTTGAAGGTGTTTTTTTGTTTGCTTTTTACAGCTATGATCAAGAAAGAAAGGTAATATGTAGCTATTACAAACCAGTGCCTCAAAACCAGTGGTTTAACCTTTTCGCTGCTGACCTATTTTGCTCAGGCCTATGCTGAAGAAATTTTCAGAAACAGACAAAAATCACGCATATGATTTTCAATTGCTTTTAATTCAGGCAATTCCTAAGATAGCTACATAAAAGTATATACTGAATGAAAGGGAATTGAATGAAGATTGTATTTGTGACAATTTTAAAAATATATAATTAGACAGACAAACACACGTGCGCGCGCGCAGGCACGCACGCACGCGCGCGCGCACACCACACACACACACACACACACCTGCTCTTCACACAAACACACAGCCAGGGAGCCAGGGCAGATGTCAGCAAGAATAATAGCTCATCAACAAAACAAACAGACACACACACTGATAACTGACAGCTAACGAGTAGCCTAGGTGACAAGTGACACACGAGGTTGCAACCACTTCAAAGTAGATCAAACACATCGGCCACTCAGAGACTGGCTCGCTCGCTCACTGACCAAGCCCTGACCAAAGGTGCAACCATACGATACACACATTTAGTTGTTCTGTTTATGAATAAACAGAGAGAAAAAGCAATATAAATATGTTATAAAAACGAATAAAGCCCTCAAATATGCCCAACTGCATCTCGAACGATACGATCTTCATGTTCCGATTCAGACCACGAGTAGGCAGAAGTTTCTTCCGGATCAAAACCCGAGTCGTTTGCATCAACTTCGCAAAGTTCGATGTCAACTGAATAAAAAAACCAAAAAACAAACCCTAATCTCCACTATCTTGATCTCTATAAATTTCATCAATAACTTCGGCAACTGTGTAAGTCAGTTTAGGGACAGCCATTGCTTCGAAAACCCAAAAATTGAACTTCGCAGTACCTTGTTTACCTTGCCGATTGAACGTCATAAAATATGCAAATAACTTGAACAAATGGGACTCATGGGTTGAAGATACATCAAGGGAGCTAAACAAATCATAATAAGAAGGATTTTCAGCAATGCTGAGCGAAACAGAGAGAGCGTTGGTTCATGACGAGCGGCGCTCGTCAACACAGCATTGCAGGTGGCGGTTTCTATGACGAGCGCGCTCGTCAACAGCGCAGTGTAGGGGTTAAGTACAACAGACCAACAGTCAGACAAGAACTGGCAATATTCCACAGAACATAGATGTGGTGTGATAAGTGATCCTGCAGTCACACATCCACCCAGAAAGTGAGAATCCCATTTAAACCACCCTTTCCCTCATCCACAAGCCATGAGTGGTGGTCTGGGTGCTAGCATTTCAGATAAGAATTAACCACAGTCTAAGTGTACATCATGCACTTAGCTCCTATACAAAAACTTACAACAGGTAAAAATTATCCCTAACAAAATTCTGTGCATAAAAAGCTGCTCCAATGGACAAAGTTAACTATCAAAATGGATGGCACTGCACGATAATAAAATGCTTGGAAAGCAGTGTTGAACCACTATTGTACCTGGAGCTGTCACAGACACATCACTATGCTGGTCTACATCTGCAGTTAAAATATATGACAGAGAAAGAGAGAAAAAATGAGAGAGAGAGAGAGAGAGAGAGAGAGAGAGAGAGAGAGAGAGAGAGAGAGAGAGAGAGAGAGAGAGAGAAGAGAGAGAGAGACACACACACACACACACACACACACACACACACACACACAAGCAAATCGATGCTTATTCGATGTACCATCTGGAAATAAAAATTTGATTTGATTTGATTTGATTTCACACACACACACACACACACACACACACACACACACACACACACACACACACACACACACACACAGAGCAAATTATTTTATTTCAAGGATAATGAAAAAGCACTCGTGCTTTCTTACATCCAGTCCACACCCTTATCAGCGATAATATCATGATAGAAAATGAAAATATCTCCAAATCAAACCCAAAACAAACAACAACTAACAAACAAAAACAGGAGAGAGAGAGAGAGAGAGAGAGAGAGAGAGAGAGAGAGAGAGAGAGAGAGAGAGAGAGAGAGAGAGAGAGAGAGAGAGAGAGTATTTGGATAAGCCAGTGGCTTCTTTACACCAGGCCCTCGTGAAAAAGAGGAACAAAACAAAGAAAAACAATAAAAAGAGAAAAAAAGTATTTACATAATATGCATATCAAATAGGGATAATAGTTAAATGCATAAGTAATAGTTCACTAAAACTTACAAGCATATGTCTTTTGCATTCATTCCCGGACATATCAGTATTACTGACATGCCTACATACAGACACAAATTAAAAGTCAGCTGTACAATAACAGTTCTACAAAATCATCAAAAACTGCACAGAGAGAGAGAGAGAGAGAGAGAGAGAGAGAGAGAGAGAGAGAGAGAGAGAGAGAGAGAGAGAGAGAGAGAGAGAGAGAGAGAGAGAAAGGGAGAGAGAGAGAGAGAGAGAGAGAGAGGAGAGAGAGAGAAGAGAGAGGAGAGAGAGAGAGAGAGAGAGAGACAATGACAATGACAATATTTTATTGTGTCAAGCTTTTTAAGCCCATACACAAGGGGACAGTGGGAAGGGGACTGGGCACAAAACACATATTTTCAGAAAAAAAACAGAGAGAGAGAGAGAGAGAGAGAGAGAGAGAGAGAGAGAGAGAGAGAGAGAGAGAGAGAGAGAGAGAGAGAGAGAGAGAGAGAGAGAGAGAGAGAGAACCAGGCAGATACAGGCACAAACAGATAAAAAAAACCGAAAACAAAAACAGCACAAATGAATTGTGTCATTCATTCATAATTAGTTTTCATACTTCTCCTTTGAATGCCCAAGCTAAAACTTTCATGGTTACTTGCATAGCCCCTATGCGCCTTAGACAAAGTGATAAAAGTGAATGATGACAGCTTTCCCTATAGCTCTGTCCTGAGCAACGTGCACACAAATTCATCACCAGCCTCTGCTAGCTCTCATCATCAGTTTCCTTTGGTCAGCCTCTTCTTTCTTGTGGATCCCATTTGAGGGCATGTCTGGCAGTGTTGTCAGAGGGCTTTTTAACATGATGAGTGTATTCAACATTCACCTCTAATATCTGCCTATCTTTCATTCTCCTTCCCCACTTCTTGGCCACAGCTTGTTGTTGACATTATCGACCAATTCAAATTCACAATCCTACATACAAAGACCTTCACACATCTCTGACTTTATATTCCCAAATAAAACCTTGAGATGGTATAAGAGAAGAAACGGAATGAGTGAAAAAAAAGAAAAAGAAGTCATTGCTGCAGAGTTCCTTTCTCCCAGTCCAGAGTTCTTTGAGTTGGACGGTACAGCCCAGGTCTCTCAGTGCTGCCTTTGCCTCATCTGCGCAGCCCTTGTGTCTGCTGCCGGCCTGGTTCAACAGCGTCTCTGCTCCCAGCTCCAGAATGGCCGCAGAGTGTTCCCGGGTTCGAGCCACCAGGTTCCGCAGCGCCATGCAGGCTTGTTTCTGGTGATAGGAAAAAAGAGGGGTCAGGAAAATGCTGTTATCAATGAGTTAGAGTATTGAGGTCTTTTAACCCTCTTGCATTCGAACTCTCTAAACACCGACTGCCCCTAAATTTCACATTCCATCACGAAATCAGGTCAGGCACACATGCTCGCTCGCCTTTTCCTCCTTCTGAGTACATACCAGCAGAGCAGCTATAATTACTTCCAGACACTCTACGGGTTTCTCCTTCTGGCCTGATAGAGCTTTGACATGTGGTAGCAATTAGAGATGGTCACAGCATGATGAATATCTATTGTGTGTAAATCCCTGAAAATCCGGATTGGGACTTGGGGGAGGGGAGGGGGGGTAATTATTCAATCCGAGGGTAAGTTACCTCTCTTAGACTCTACCACTCTGCACTGCAGGGAACTAAATTTTCAGACTTAATCTTGCTCAGGCTCACACCTTTGTTGGTTAAATTAAAGATGTAAGCAAAGAACAAAGCTACTTTCTAATGTTGTCATGCTTTGAAACACTTGCAGATTTGTCTTCATCCATATGCTTAGCATTAAAACTTGTACTCTCTTATACAGGGAAAAAAATAATCTGAAGTAAGAGTTTGGCTGGCCACATGGTGAGGTATTGAAAACAGTCATATATACAGTGTGTACCTATGGATTCCCAGGTTGATGAAAACTGTTCAGTACTCCGAGGTACACATGTGATTCTAACACATCGTAGTTAATGACAGGAAATTCTGAAAATGGATCTCAAAAAAAAAAGGGAAAAAAAAGGCGTGATGAAAAGATAAAGAGTGCATAATCAGGGAGACCCCATGTGTTAAGCTGGGGAACCCAACAACAACAAAATTACACTGGTAAGAGTCTGAAAGCTACATTTTTTGGGGTTATTGTCTCTGTCTGCATTTACCTTGCAAATACACATAATGACAAAATCTAGACAGAGGGACAGACAGAGGGACAGACAGTCAGACAGACAGACAGACAGACAGACACAGAAGACACACACAACACACACACACACACACACACACACACACACACACACACACCTGCACGGCCGCCTCCTTGGGGTGATCTTCATGGCCTGCACCACCGCTTCGTGCCCCTGACACTCCATGACCTTGTTGCAGTGCTCCGGGTTGCGCAGGGTCAAGGCCGCTAGGACCCCGCAGGCTCCCTCGGTGATGGGGGCGTTGTTGGCGTGTTTGACCATGGCAGCCACGGCCAGCTCCACCCCCCCCTGCTTCACCACCGCCACCTTCACCTTGTCACTGCCCGCCAGGGCTCGAAGCACCACCAGAGCTTGACGCACAATCGTCTGCAATCACCGTTTTGAAAAAAAATTTTAAAAAAGAAAAAAAAAGTGACACGACAAAAATAACGAATGTTGATGGTAATGATGATGATAACGATTGTGGTGGTGGTGGTGGTGGTGATGATAAGAAGAAAAATGATAGTAATCATTATATTACTAATAATGACAGGTAGGATTCATACAGGTCTAAGTTTTGCATGAAGAAAAAAAGCACAGGACTTTTTCATTCAGAAGCAGGTATGTGCATGCAATTTTTAGTTTACGATATGAAAACCAGTTAAAAAAAAAAAAAATGTATATGAATTAAAAAAAAAAAAAGAATACCTAAAAAAAAAAAAGCTACACTAAGAGAGGTGTGAAATCTCACAAACATATATTGGACAAAATATGGACAGATGCAGAGACAGATTCCAAGTACAACAATAAGAGCATATATAAAACCAGTATACAATTTGTAGATATAAATGTTTTGATGTAAATATTTTTAAAATATGACCCATCGGTTTGTTTTCTCTTGTTGAAAATGAATAACACTTTCAGTTTTAATATGTAAGCCTATATCTTTTAGATTTCAACCTTGTTTATGAAAAAATAATCATGCTAACCGACATACATGTTCATTTGAGGCCCTCATAGTTATATACGTAGACATAAACCATTTATGAAAATACTGAGAACAGCACAATCATAGTTTTTAAACCTGTATTACATAAAACAAACAACAGATAACCATATCAGATATAAAAATTATAATCCTTTGGGTGAGACTATAAACTCCCGACCCCATGTGAGAATGCATGCAGAACATCTTGCACACACGTTAAATCCTGTTCCACTTTTCGAAAGAGTAGGCCATTGTGTGCCGGTGGGGACAGATAACAAAATTTACAATACTACATACACATGGGGAGTGGATGTAAAAAAAGCAAATGAGTGCTCATTCCGTTATCCTCAAAATAAAGGAATAATAAATGAATCCAATTTTTTTTAAGAATAAATAAATAGATATCATGAAAACACTGAGAAAGGTACAAGCATAAGTGTTTTTTTCCCCAAACCTGTGATATAAATAAAACAACAGCGGGCATACCTTATCAGCTATGTTCTGTTCAAAGGCCTGCAGAATAAGCTGAACCCCTCCCAAGTTCAGCACCTCCTCACAGAACTCGTTGCGACAGCCAGGCTACCCAGGGTCAAAAACAGTTCCCCCAAAACACCCACGTTTTCCACATATGCTGGAAACATGAATATGAAACAGTGTTCAGTTTATCAACATAAAACAACATTACAACCTGGAACAATAAAAGAAACCCCAGCAACGGACGTTTTACCAAAACTGAAGTCTGGGAAGAAGAAAAAAAAAAACAATACAGAATCTGTGCTTAAGCTGGACAAAGTCTTTTATGATAATATATATATAAAATTCTTCCCTGAAACAGTGAGCACATAAATTGTAAGTAGTCAAAGACTTCATTCTTCTTACTGGGCATACTTTTGGGTTCCACTGTACTGTCCAATGTTGGTTGTATGGTGAGACCTGGATGTGAAAAAAGTTATAGCATACTTTTTTTTTTTTTAACCATAAAAAGTAAATAATTTATGTGTGTGTTGTTGTTGGTGGTGTGTGTGTGTGTGTGTGTGTGTGTGCGCGCGTACGCGTGCGCATGTGCATGTGTGGTTGTGTGAGTTGTGTGTAATATGGGGGTGGGAGTTTAGAGAGTGAGTGAGTGAAAGTGTGTGTTGTGTTGTGTGATGTGTGTGTGTGGTGGTGTTGTTGTGTGGTGGGTTGGTGTGGTGTGTGGTTGTGGCTGGTTGTTGTGTGTGGTAATATCACTGAATGTATGTGCGGATTTTGGGGGTGTGGAGAGAAGAGAGAGAGAGAGAGAGAGAGAGAGAGAGAGAGAGAGAGAGAGAGAGAGAGAGAGAGAGAGAGAGAGAGGAGAGAGAGAGAGAGAGTGCGGGAGTGTGAGTATGAGGCTCTATATAGATCTGAAAGATTGCAATACAGGTTAAAAAAAACAATAATTTAAATGTACTGCGTGCACACTTCATAGTTTTCTATCAATTCTCCAACTTGGAACACTTTTGAATATTTTGTTTTTCAATTCCTCACCATTCTATGAAGTAGCTCACCTTTACAAATCTGCAGAATGGCTTTCAATGCATTACCCTCAGTCACAACCATCTTTGCATGCTCATGAGCTTTGCCAAATGGAACCCTGACATCATCATCAAAGGTAAGTACTCTCAGCGCAAAACAAATTTCTTTCACCAGGTCTGGATTGGACTGTTGTGATTGCAGCAGATCGGACAGCAGTTTGATCAGTTGTTTTGCCACAAACGTCTGTCTGTTTGACTCGTGCTTCACACAGAAAAGCCGGATCAGTCTCACAACAAATACTAGGAATTCGGCTTTTTCTTTAAAATCGGACAAATACTGAATCAAAAGACTGCTTCCATCTTCTTCCAGGATATCTGGCTGTCCATTGGCAAGGGCACAAAATGCCTTTAATGCCGCATCAATGACTCTTTCTTCAGCTGATAATTTGTTCAGGGTTTTTAGTAAAGTTGGGTAAGCTTGGTTTGTTCCTGCTAAGCAACGATGAGACAGATCGATGTTGCATTCATCCTGTATGATGCCCAGGTCAGCAACAACTGATGCAACGTCAGGCGAGTCGTTGTCCAGAGTCAGGGACAGTCTTTGTGTGGCTGCTACAACTGGATGAACTGTTGTGCCGCCTCCATCTTCCCCAGTATATAAAGATGCATCTTTGATGATGTTGGCCAAATTTACATCCTGCAAAATAAAGTCAATGTTGTACTGTAAACAGCATAAAGAGACATTTTGGTTGATTATAATCAAGAGGAATAGCATCCGTACTTAACTCTCTTAGTCTTACTTAGAAATGTCTCATTTTGATAAAAAATTTTAGGGTCCATCCTTGTGTTAGCTAAGATTTTAAGAACTACTGTTAAACTGTAAAACAAATCTGCAATAGTGTATTTGTGGTCTCAAGATAATGCATCCATTGAATAAAATGCAGGTTAAATCCCTGTTTCAGCCTTAACTTTTCCTCCATCCACTTGACCTTGATGGCCTGAGAGGTGGTCTGGGTGCTGGTCTTTCAGATGAGATGATAAATTAAGGTATTCTAAGTTCAAACAACATGTATTCATACACTTAAAAGAACCCCTGGCAATGAGAAAATTACTGGTGGCTAAATTATATATTTTTTTAAATTAACGCCACTCTTATAGAATTAAAAAAAACATGTGCGAAGAAGAAAATAGCCAGGCAAAGGGTGGCATTGCTCTCATGACACATCCACCCCAGGGAAAGCAACAGGAGTTACACAAAAAAATATCTACCATGACTAGGAATAGCATTCAAAAATAGTATGACGGGTTCAAAATGTTCACACCAAATCCATAAATCCTACTTTTGACAGATCTCAAAGGTCTTTTTCCATTTTGTATTAAAGTTGTTTTTTTTAAGCAACCAAAATGTGGTGGGTTTTCTCCCTCTGTCAATGAGATTAACAGAAAAATACTCTTAGCCTGACAATGTGGCATCTGATATTGAAGACAAGCACCCATACCACCCCCTAAGATCAAGTGGATGGAGGATAAGTCCTTCAGATGAGACAATAAACCAAGGCTTAGTACATGTAATCATTTACATTATATACAGAATATCTTGTGCACGCACTAGAAACCTGCTCAGCCTTTCAAAAGAGTAAGCCATATTTGCCAGTGGGAATGGATGATAATGTTTACAAAACTGCATGCACACTAGGACTGGATGTAAAAAAAAAAAGATAAAAAAAAGGATGTGAGTACTTATTCATTATCCTCGAAATGAAATTAATAAATAAATAATAAAGACAATTAAATAATTGATAGCATTACAGAGCTCTAAGACAGGAAACAGGGGAAAACTGAAGTGATCTAAAAGAGACAAAACAATTTCCCTCTCCTCTCTCAGTCTCTGTCCATATAGGCCAAGATACCAGCACTGTATTGCCTTCAGCGTCTGGGTTTTATTACAGTTCTTGATTAACTTTAAGTTATTGATGCTGGGGGCAACAACAAAGTAAGAGGATGTATGATCAGTGGCTTTCCCACTAATGGAATTCCACTTTACAGTTTAGTCTTTACTTCAGTGATTGACTATGACTCTCTGTCTAGGACTGTAGGAGGCTTTACTTGCAGTTGCACAATCCTTATGTGCTGCAGCCCAGGGGGCTAGATGGCCTTTGGAGAACATCTCTAACATTGACTGTCCTTATGCCCTCTTGGCTGAGAGAGTGGGGATGTACTGTGGGCAAGGCATCTCCACTATTATCAAATTTCTGCCCAGTTTCCGAAACAGCAGCTGCCTCCTCTGCTGTTTTGGAGGTCATCATCGAACACGACAGACAAACAAACAGATCTATATTTTCATAGGACATGAGAGTCATCAAAGACTCTTCTCATTCTATGAATCTTGTGGTCATGTTCTAATTCTGCAAAAATTATGAAATCATCTCCCCAAGTCAAATTGAAATTATAGTAAACACTAAACAGGTACTTACTTCTACTTTTGTTTTACTTTTCTTACTCAATAACTGACAAGTATCATGGTAAGAATATAGACTTGATATCATCAGAAAGAAACTAATTTGAGAATTTATTTAAAATATACTGCCCTTTCAGTTTTTTTAAATCAAAATTTATCCAAATCATAGCACTGCCCCAGTAGAAGTTAACTGAGGAGTCGTCATATTAGTATTTTTACTGGTTAAAATGGCTATGTCGTTTTTCCACATACCTGGGATTCAAACTGCTGGACAGCATCTTCGATGGCTTCTTCAACTGACATCTCAAACTCTTGCATGTTTTCCTTGACGACGTCGTCGAAAGTCTGCTGTGTTATCTGCTTCGCCATTCTGGTATGTTCCAAACAGATGTAAAACAACCGAACTGTTTTGATATGAATCTGGAATTTCAGAAGGTTGATACAATAAACTGGTATACTGTTGATGAGTCAGGTGGGAAAAATTACCAGTCTTCCTCTATGATCGTCAGTTCAACGTGCCAGACTATCACGTTGCCATCGCAAGCAAACACTCCAACTGGAGGATGAGTCACAACTTGTTCATTAATTTATCAAAACTAAACAAAACAAAAAAACTGTTGTGTACCGAGGCTGTAAGTCGAAATACTGTTTGATTCCCTGCAAACTTTACCGGGATTATTTCTAATAAGTTAGATTAAATGATAAAAAAACAAAAAAATGACTCTGATAATGCCTTAAGTTTATGCTTTCGATTTCAGCAGACACAGGCATGCTGTCTGCCCTATTACACTAAAACGGATAACAATACGCAAAATAGTCCTGTATTTTCAGAATATTTTCGGCTGTAACAGTGAAACTATACTCATAAAAAATAACAGGTGCTATTCCTTAGACTTCTTCTACACCAGTTTTACAGTTGTATGCATCATAACCTGAAAGAAGAAGAAGAAGCAAAAGCAGCCCCCCTCGTCCTCCCCCCTAGCAGGCTATAATATTCATGTGCAAGGCATTCAAGGTAAATCACTCTAGCCTAATCGTATGGTCTTGGATAGATTGTTCATGCCAAGTAGTCTCTCCAAATCAGGCCGGACCAATGTTTTCCACAATATTCTTGTTGATCTGTCAAAGGTTGTTTTCTTTTTTTGTTAAAGACAAGCAGCATGCGGGGTGTCGTTTTAATCTATCCCTTGCTCAAAGGGGTATAGGCTATAGGCCCTTTACCCACAAATTATATACACAAATGTATGTGTATCAGAAAAAATATTTTCACTCACACACACCACACACACATACACATACACACATTACAACACAACACACATTCTCACACGGCATAATGCACCTAATTTACAAATTTTCCTTTATAAATACATTTTTTAAAAATTCAAAATAACTTGAAACTGATTTCATTTTCGTGTTTAAACGGAGTTCCCTATCAACGATTAAAAATATTATTATTATTGTTATTTTATTCTTTTTTTCTTTCTTTTTTAATATACAAATGTAAGCACGAAGACGTGCATAACAGAATCCAGCAAACCATTGGTCCCTACGTTAATCAAGTTACGCTTATTCAGATCATAAAGAAGCGCTAAATCTTCGTAGAAAGGTTCGGGACAAAATTTACAAAACTGCATACACACGGGATCGGATGAAAAAAGCACACGATTGCTTATTCTGTTATCCTCGATATAAAAAAGAAGAATAAAAGGACTAGGCCTAGCAAAAACAACACTGCAAGGCACTGTCCAAGCAGGAAGAAAAAGAGGCAGATCCAAAGAAGAGATGGGGGGACAACATCAGCGAATGGACAGGCCTAGAACTCAACAAAACCCTGAGAAAGGCAGAACAGAGAGAGGAATGGAGGGAACAGGTTGTCAAGTCTTCATGGGTGCCCCAACTAGCCAGACTAAGGGATATATACATACATACAACATCATACATACATACATCATACTATACATACATACATACATCCATCCATCCACATCCATCATCATCCATCATCCAACATGCATACATACATACATACTATCATAAATTAATACATACAACATACATGGCTTAATATATATATATATATATATAATTATATATATATATATATATATATATATATTTATTATACACAGATAGACAGAGTAATGTTTCATAAGATTCCTGTAATTATTTATAATGATTTCATCAGATTCATGTATCGTGATGTTTGTTGTTTGTCTGTTCCACGTGTTAGAGGATGACCTCCAAAACAGCAGAGGAGGCAGCTGCTGTTTCGGAGACTGGGCCAAAATTTTATTATAGTGGAGAAGCCTTGCCCACAGTACACTCCCACTCTCTCAGCCAAGTGGTCATACAGACAGTCAGCGTTGGAGATGTTCTCCAAAGGCCAACTAGCCCCCAGGGCTGCAGCACATAATCATTTCATACCACTGACAACAGATTTCTCTGTGTGAAATTCGAGCTGCTCTCCCCGGGGGGAGCACATCGCCACAAGTGCAGCACCACCCATTATGTTATTTTTATAATAAAATATATTATATAATACATTTTCACACACACACACACACACACACACACACACACACACACACACACACACACACACACACACACACACACACATATATATATATATATAATTCAAGGACTGTGCAATTCAAGCCTCCTAGTCAGAGTCATAGTCGATCACTAAGAACTAAGCTGTAAAGTGGCATCCCATGAGTGGCAAACCCACTGATCATAGCCTACAGTCTCTCACTTTGCTGTTGCCCCCAGCACCAATGGTTTAATTAATCAAGAACTGTGATAAAGCCCAGACCCTGAAGGCACCATGTATCCTGTACCGAAAACAAAACAGCAGAGCTTCAGAAGGTTCATGTAAAATTCTGAAAAAATCCAGAGATTTCATCACATTCGTGTACGAAGGACTGCACGAATATCTATGTGGGAAAAAAAAAACTTTCTAAAGATTGATGTAGCAACACATAGCCTAGTTCATCAATTTTATTTCACGCGCAAGGGGCCTACGCCTAGGCTATAGCCTAGCGGGTCGGGATCCTAACTGTGGAGTGCTTCCCGTAAGGCCTAAGCAAGTGATGTGCACCAGCCAAGGCTAGTCTACTTCCTAACTAGATCTATCTGGCTAGCATTGTGCAATATTGCTGATGAACTTGTTGTGAAAGCCCAGTTAGCCTAGCTACAGTCGACACTAGGCCTACTGCTAGCCTAACTTCTCGAAGTGAACCTCCGCGGCGATCTGTTGACATCGAGGAAGTGTGCGCCGACGAGCAATTTGAAGCAGGTTGGACAAAACTTATACATGTTGGCATAGACTACACTGTACACAAGGCCTAGCACTAACCTAAAGGTAAGTTCCAGTCCAGTAGGCCTAACCCTAGCTTAGTATGGGTTACGCCTAGACATCGGATGATGGCATGGGCAAAATTCGGTCAAATCGAAACCTAGTCTAATGCTAGTTCGTTCGCAAGTGCCGACGTGTGATTTTGACCGTGTGACTGAAGCAACACTTAAAAGTAAACACTAAAGGAAGAAACGACTGGTTTTTATTTTTCGATCAGTTTATGATTTGTTAATTTAGAATGAATCTAGGCCTACTGCAGAAAAAAATGTATAAAGCTTGTGGGGTGGGGGGGGGGGGGGGGGGACTTTTGGGGATGGTAGGATAACAACATTTGTTCCCTTTTTACAGGAAAATTCATCAGATCCTTTTATAGACTACAAACTTTACAAATGCTGGATAAGCTCATGTATACCACCAGTCAAATTAGTTTAGTCTTCTACACAAGATAGTTGGATTTTCAATTTGTGCATAAGATGTTTATTTTGTGTGTTGGCACAATGGACCACAGTTTATTGTCAAGTCAAAAACATGTTGCTCATCCCATGAAGGAGTATTACAATACTGACACACAGTGACAGGCATATAAAATTTATGAACCATAATCTCAAAAGGCACAGTAGAGACTCTGACATGCCCGTGGAGTACTTACTGAAGTTACTCTAGTTTAGATAAGCCAATATGCTCAGACCCTTATGTCTTACCTCTAATTCTAATTGTATTCAGCAAATTTTGTGTCAGGTGCGTGTAGATAGATTGGGAAAGAGAGACACTCACACAGAGACAGAAAGTGGATTTGTACTTGCATAAATGTGTATACAGTATGTACATATGTCACATTGTGTGTGTGTGTGTGTGTGTGTGTGTGTGTGTTGTGTGTGTAGTAGTAGTAGTTCTTCAGTTTAACGTCCTTCCACTAGATAGTGATATCAGACGGGAAAGTGTATATGAGTGAGTGAGGTGTGTGTATGGAGGGGGGGGGGGGGGGGGGGGGGGCTGGGTGGGTTGGGATGAGCACATAGCTAAATTTCTGCATTAAACAACTATAAGAACCAAAAATCAAAACAATAGAACAAGAATAATGAAGAGAAAGAAATAACGTCTTAAACACTAACTTTGCAATTCATATAACTAGTTAAAAAAAAAATCATTAAACTATGAAAACCTGATGATAGGACTATGACTTAATGACATAACAATTTCTTTCATTAGCGAAATGTCTTTTAGAATTTGCTCTATGCAAACGTATGTGAAAACAGGTAAAAAGTTTTTCAAATCTCTGCATTCTAAAAGAATGTGACTTATTGTAATATTTTCGCCACAGATACATGTTGCTTTTTTTGAAAATTTCGATCTAAAAGCATTTAGCTTGAATCTATAAATAAGAGATACAACATTTCTATATTCATGAGAGTTACGGCATTTGATCTTATCAAAAGATAATAAATGGGTTACATCATCATTCTGGTGAGAACCAATACTTTGTTTCTTTTTAAAATGTTTCCAACATGCATTTTGTAACATGCTATAGCCCTCATGAACAGATAAGGGGACATTAATGCTGCAGGACCCATCAGTGTGCTTTGCTCCACATTTTGCTACTTTGTCAACTATTTCATTAAAGTAGATACCACAATGCGAAGGAATCCAGCAAAAGGTAACACAAGTGCCTCGTAACATCAGAAAATGAATTAGATGTCCAATCTCAATTATGAGATCTTGTCTCACTTTTGTACTGGAATTTTTTAGAGCAAGTAAAACCGACTTGGAATCAACACAAAATGTGTGTGTGTGTGTGTGTGTGTGTGTGTGTTGTTTGTGTGTGTGTGTGTGTGTGTGTGTGTGTGTGTTTGTGTGTGTGTGTGTGTGTGTGTGTGTGTGTGTGTGTGTGTGTGTGTGTGTGTGTGTGCTTGTGCACATGTATGCATTCATATATAATAATATATGCATGGGCATATGTGTATTACAATTATTACAAGCTTCTTCTTCTCTCGTTCACTTTACTCTGTCAGATGTGTCTGGGAAAAATAATGTCATGTCCTTTCCAGCTCCTCTTGTTGACAACTGCTAGAAGTAGTACTAGTAGTAGTAGTTCTGTAGCAATCAGTTTAGGACTGATTATTAAATATTGGACTGTAAAATATTAGAACCTATCATTGTGCAAGTTTGTGTTCATGTGTGCGCATGTGCTATGACAGAAGAGACGTCAGATTCTTTGGGTCTCAGTTTGTCTTTAAATAGTACCAGTATATCCATGTTGTACCTTTTTCTTTCAGTTTTTATTTTGTTAAGTATGTTACTTGTTACATGTTAGTTTTTTTGTGATTTAAAATTATTGATTTTTTGTGTTTGTTGATTTTGTAAATTCAGTTTTTGTTTTGTTTTGGAATATGTGGCAACTACTGAACTAGTGGATTTACAGTGATCTCCCAGATCAGAGCTGTAAGTGCCGTAATTTTGCCAAGGATTAAATATTTAATTAAGCAACAAAACCAGATAATCCATACAGGTCTGTAAAATATCCTGGAATTCATGTCAACATCAGTGTGTTAGGGAAACACACAATCAGTAGAAAAGATTTTAACTGAATATTGACACCATTCCTCTACAGATAAGTAAAGAAATTCAGAGACATGAATCATACATAATGTTTTGAAGAAACGTAGAAAGACCAAATTTTTCTTCAGTGCAAAGTTCCCACATGGGATTCTTCAGGAGAACTGTGTGTGTTTAGATATAAATTCAGACTTTTATTAATTTATTCCATGAAGAAAGAATGTCATGCATTTTTAGCGTTATCATTATTACTGAAAATTCTTCATTTTATCGACAGTATTTTAAAGGACTGATTAAAAGATAGTTTCTCATTTTTTTATGCCTTTGTTTGGGAACATGGTTCCAAGTCTGCTGTGTTAAGCATTTTTACTTACTCTCCTTTGAATACTGAGACTGTTAAAGAAAGCAGGGACAGACAGGGCAGTTTTCCTAAACAAGAGCACTATCTAGTGATACTGATGCTGCTAAAATCTGAAAATTGGCAATTAAAAAAAAAAAATCTAGTCGTTAGACTGTCTGACAGTTTGGTTTATTGATGGGATCTCTTGATATTCAAACTGTATCCAAAAAATGTGTCTAAATTTTGTAATGTCAAGCAAAATGGCCCAGTTCATGCTTCCTTTTTTGCAGCCTTGTCTTGTGTATTATAGATCTATCTATCATCAAGTAGCCCTAGAATGTCAGTAATGCTCTGCATCATGTTAACTTATGCATTGTTGAGGAAACATATATATATATATATCTGACTGCTGTTTAACATTAAAATAACTGAATTCACTCAGATGTGCTGGTTACACTTCAGTGCCATCTCTAGGGGCCAGTAGTAGGTCAGTCTGAATTGAAATGGCAAGAATGTTGACCCCTTGAACTTTCAGCATTGGGGACAGGGATATATATATGCTGGTATTCCTATGAAGGACCAGAGAAGGAGGTTAAGAACTTACGTTTCATTTGAAAATGGTTACAAGTCACTTAGGGTGAGTACTGTAAGTGCAACAGCCAGTATCTTTGGTTGTGTCATAAACCTTCATCATGGAGAGTTTAAGATGAAACTGGGGGTCTACTAATACGATTATAATAATAAAGTATATCACTTTATTCTTATCAGAAACAAATAAATCCTCCATGAGAGTGCCAGAGGCCCTTTTTCAGTTCAATAGCATCCCCACCTTCTGAAAATTTGAGAAATTCTCTCATTTCTATCACCCTCTTTGTTTCTGACTTTCTTCTTCTTCTTCTTCTTCTTCTTCTTCTTCTTCTTCTTCTTCTTCTTCTTCTTCTTCTTCCCTCTGTCTCTGTTTGTCTCTATCTCTCTGTCTCTGTCTCAGTGTCTGTCTGTCTGTGTCTGTCTGTCTGTCTGTCTGTCTTGTTCCTCTCCCTCTCTCTCTCCTCTCTCTCTCTTTCTCTCTGTCTCTGTCTCTCTCTCTCTGTGTTTTCTCTTGCTTTTCATCTGCCTACCCAGTCCATTCTCCTGTCTTTTTTCAGGCAAATGTAAAAAAATTTTCGTTTATAAACTTTCTGATAGAGTTACAGGCACAGGAAAAGACTAGGCACTACACATTCTACCCAATATGGCTATGCAAATCGATAGAAAATCTTTGGAAAGTAAGATAGTTCATGTTAAAGCAATATTACCTGCATGAAATGGACCATGATTTTCATCATTCTAGCAACTCTTAAAAATTCTGATTCTTCTGTAACACTATTCTTACCTCCCCCTCCCCTTTGCCCCCCCCCCCCCTTTTTTTGTTGTTGTTGATTAAACAGTAATGACGGGGGGGGGGGGGGGGGGGGGGGAGGGGGGGGGAGGGGGGGGGTAGAAGGGCAGGGGAAACTGAGGTGGAGGGGAGGATGTGCTGAAAATAAATCTCAGAGCAAGGGAGTGGATTGCTTTAATAACACTATCCCTAGTAAATTTGTATGCTTCTGTAAACCAGTAGTGGGTGATCCGGAGCTAAGGGTTAGTAAGTGGTAGGTTACCCTATGGCGGGTTACCTGTTGGGGGAAGGGTTACCCTGTGTTTGTGACATCACTTTATGTGCATTGTGTTTAATGCTTTTTTTTGTTTGTGTTTTAATGCTTCTTAACATTTTTTTTGTTTTTGCTTTTATTTTTTTGCAGAATGGGGAAGCTGAACATTTTTGAGATCACACTGAGCAACTTCCAAGGTGTTTACTACGCTGGTCAGAATGTGCAGGGTCACTGCACCATCGAGCTGACGATGAGATGTCCATGAGGGGTGAGTTCAGTGCCCCTTGATTAACCCTCCTCACCTCACCTTACCTCATTCTCCTGACCGAATGGTCGTAGAGGAGACATGAGGATGTCGATAACGTTGTTCTCCTCCATCCAGGCCGGTCCTCTGCCCTGTGGATCAGCGTTGCGCTGTCCATCCCGGTCCACTCCTTGATGTTGTCCATCCAGTTCTTGGGTTGCCTTCCTCTGCGTCTGACCCCTTCCAAGGTTCCTTGAAGAACTGTCTTGGGCAGCGTGTTGTGTCGGGTGACATGCCCAAACCAAGACAGCTTCCTCCTCTTTAATATTGACAGGAGGGGTTCCTGGGTAACCCTAGTAATACCTTATTTTAGGAACGGGATACATAGCCTAGTGGTCAGAACATTGTGCCTGCAATTTGATGACCTGGGTTCGATTCCCGGTCGAAGGATTTTTCCTCTGGAGTTAACATCAGTGCTGACTCCACTCCCCCCAAAGTCTTCAGAGGGACTGTAAACCGAAGGCCCTGTGTGCGAAGCAGCAGAACATCGTGCGCACATGTTAAATCCTGTTTCGGTTTTCATAAATAGATGTGGCAATAGATATTTACAAAACTGCATACTCACGGGGACTGGATAAAAAAAAAAAGCACACGAGTGCTTATCCATTATCTCAATATAAAAAATAAATAAAATATCAAGATAAATTAAAATAAATAAATAAATTTTGTCATAAGAGTTAAATACAACGACTATGATGCTTGATGTTTCTTTTAACTGGGAATCTTCCTTCTTCTTCTTTCCTTTCTCCCTACAGTTCTGAGGTTCACCAATAGTGAGATTTTTGCAGACACAACTGTTCCCCCCCCCCCCCCCCCCAGCCATTTAGGTAGCTGCATTCTGACTTCAGTGATGGTGTCTGAACATGACACCTGTGTACATGCATTTTTGGAATGTTGTCATCTGTTCCTACTAGCATGAAATGACCTACTCTTCTGAAAGATGGAACAGGTTTTTAACGTGCACAAGCTGTTGTGCGTGCATATGCACAAGGGGCCTCTGTTTATATTCTCATCCAAAGTACTTTGACACTGGGAAGAAAAGGTGAGGCTGGGAATTGAACCATCCTGCCATCTTCCTTCTTACTGTGAATCAATTCATCTGGTACCTGAATTGTCTTTTTATCTGTGTGAAGTGATTTAAGTCAATTATGTTTTAGGTATGTGTGTGTGTGTGTGTGTGTGTGTGTGTGTGTGTGTGTGTGTGTGTGTGTGTTTGTGTGTGTGTGTGTGTGTGTAATGTGATTTCATTATTTAGATTCAGGTGTATCAACCATTCTTTACCGATTGAAACAGGACGAGTCAACGGCATTCCGTGCGAAAATCGTCTTTGTAAACAATGCAACATGAAAACGATAGGAGATGAGTTTCACTTCATAATGGAATGTCCAAAGTTTTTGACATTCGGAAGAATGTCTACTCATGAACATTGCTATCTTCAGATCACGTGTCACATTTGTGAATTTTTTTTTCTTGAATAAAAATTTTTTAAGCTTAGCTTCATTAGGTTGTTTGTGCGTGACATTGAAAAGGTTGACTATATTTTTATTTCTGTGAAATTCTGTGTATGAACGTATTCTATCAATGCAAATTATATATGTTACAGTTGATTTTGTTTGAAATCCTCCATGCCCCAAGAGGGGTCAAAGGCGAATTAAAACCCCTTGAATGGGTGCCACAGTGTTGGCTTCAAACGGTCTGGGCTGTCTAAACATTCTGATCATGAGAGCAACACTGCACCACTTGCTACTCACCCCCCGCCCTCGGTGACAATGAAAGAAGAAATGTCATCATTAGCACCATCCATAGCACCCCATCATCAGCATGGGGAGAATGCAGTAGTGTTGTGGACCAGCAGCTGTAGTGGAGACACCGGTGAATAAATGATGCAGTGTGTCTGACCTTTGTCACACACATGATGGATGCTCTGTTGTATCCTAGTGTTGCCTTCATTGTTCCCTACTACAGAAAACTAGCCATGAGAAAGATAGGCACCCAGAAACAGACACAGACAGACAGACCTGCATACATACATTGTATACATTATATGTATACATACATTCATTACATACATACATATATACATACAAATACAAGAGAGAGAGAGAGAGAGAGAGAGAGAGAGAGAGAGAGAGAGAGAGAGAAGAGAGAGAGGAGAAGAACACTGAACACTGAACACTGAAATTGTTTAATGTACATCAGGCCTTAGGCCACAATACAAAAAAGTGGTGGGCATAGAGTGTGTGCATATGACATAGGTGTTAGAACATTTTACTATCAACGTATATGTATATGAAATAATGTATGAGTAATTATAAAGCAAGAAAGTTATATAACCATATCTTAACTTAATCACGGAACAGTTCAGACGTATCATAAACGACACTGTTTTAGATGTATTATTCATCAATACAAATATCAATTTCTAGAAAGTTATCCTATTTCTTTTATTGGTTGCATGAAAGATAAAACGTGATAAATTGTATCTATTAGTAGGTACAGTGGCTTTGAGTAGTACATAGAAAGGAAGTCTTTCTGGAATCTTTAAGAAACTTATTTCTCAAGTCTTCATAGATAGGGCAAGTTCAGTATAAAGTGTTCTTCATTCCTATTTGATCTTTACAAACAGGGCATTGCTTAACATCGTTTAAACTATTATATCGCTGTGTATTATTGTTCAATGGTAGAACATTGAATCGAACTTGCTAACTGCAACTCGAAAACAATATGTATCCATTTCAGTGATATATTTTTCTTTTTCAAAAACAGTTTTAAAGTTTCTATAACCATCATATCGCTCACGGTCTCTAATGGTGCCAGTCCATTCCTGAGCAAACCAATCTACAAGTCTTTGTTTAAAGGCACACAAGAACATTTTTATGTCTCTTTCACCTTGGTTCAACCAAACAATATTATACCCAGTAATACATAATATTTCCCTGATTTTAGAGACCCAGCATTGTTTACCTTTTTTTTTTTTATCTAACTCTAACAACATATAATAAGCTTTATATGGTAATCTTTCAGAATTCATGTGTAGGAGAGAGAGAGAGAGAGAGAGAGAGAGAGAGAGAGAGAGAGAGAGAGAGAGAGAGAGAGAGAGAGAGAGGATGGACAGACGAACAAATCAAATCAAATCAAATCAAATCAAATCAAATCATTTTTTTTTATTTTGAGGATAATTGCTAAGCACCCATGTGCTTTTTTACATCCAGTCCCAGCCCTTATAAGGAATACATCATGTAAGTAAAATAAGCCCATTACCCACACATTTCCTCTGAAGTCGGAGTGTGCTATATGGCGAGGTATTTGAAAATACTCATACATGCAAACTTCTCCTTCAGTGTGCAATTTCAGTCTCACTGTGATTCCCAGGTGGGATAAGTGAGTCAGAGTGCACATTCTGGGTGACCCCCCAGAGTGTTAAATTGGGGAGCAACAAA
>CM060334.1:16177375-16209875 GCA_030674155.1 Stramonita haemastoma | reverse complement strand
CTCTTCTCTATGCTTCTGTTCATGATCATTCTGTTGAAATGACTCTTCCCTATGCTTCTGTTCATGATCATTCTGTTGAAATGACTCTTCCCTATGCTTCTGTTCATGATCATTCTGTTGAAATGACTCTTCTCTATGCTTCTGTTCATGATCATTCTGTTGAAATGACTCTTCCCTATGCTTCTGTTCATGATCATTCTGTTGAAATGACTCTTCTCTATGCTTCTGTTCATGATCATTCTGTTGAAATGACTCTTCCCTATGCTTCTGTTCATGATGATCATTCTGTTGAAATGACTCTTCTCTATGCTTCTGTTCATGATCATTCTGTTGAAATGACTCTTCCCTATGCTTCTGTTCATGATCATTCTGTTGAAATGACTCTTCCCTATGCTTCTGTTCATGATCATTCTGTTGAAATGACTCTTCCCTATGCTTCTGTTCATGATGATCATTCTGTTGAAATGACTCTTCTCTATGCTTCTGTTCATGATCATTCTGTTGAAATGACTCTTCCCTATGCTTCTGTTCATGATGATCATTCTGTTGAAATGACTCTTCTCTATGCTTCTGTTCATGATCATTCTGTTGAAATGACTCTTCTCTATGCTTCTTTAACCCTCTTGTTGTTGAATTCTACAGAGCTAAACTGCCTGTAGATTTTGAATTCTTTTAAAGTTTTCTACCCAAACTGACATAGTCTACTCCTGAGACAATTGTCTGTGTGCATGACAAGCTATCAAGCTGAAATTTTGTCACAAGCTAGATATATCTTTGTACTTGCATTTTAAGGCAAGTTTACATGTCTGGTCACAAAATGTCGTGTCATTGTCACCTTCTTTGTCACCAATCACAGGTAAAAGTATGTTGTATACAATAAACCAGCAAAATATATATGGAATAGACACAAATTCATACATGTAAGTGTTGAACAAAGAACTGATGCCTAGCTAACGTGTTTATTAATGTTTGTGTGCAATTGTACTTCAAGGATGTGTCACACAATGTCCTCATAACACCTGTTGTTTTATATGTCTTGATGAGGCATACTTTTTGTTTAACTGGTTTTTTGTCTTTTGAAAACAAGGAATATTCAATCAATATCTTACCTATATACTGCGTTTCAGATGTCTATGTCTTACCACATGTTTGTTAAGTGCACAGAAGTGTAATATTGTACATAAGTGTCACATTGTCACCAGTGTCACCACACAGGTGTGACAAACATGAAACAACACAGAACTTCTGTAATTCTACAAAATTTTAATCGTGATAGCCTTTAAAGTAGTCATAGTGATGGCACAGGGACACATCACATCACAGAAAGCACAAAATGTGGATGTGTCGGGGGGGTGTACCTATCGCTGTCACCTGTGGCACCTTGGCAGACTGGAGATCTATTTTCTTTTCCTTCTCGCTATTTTCGTCATCAGCAAATCTGTCCGTTGAGTTTCAAATAAAAAGTGTGGTATTAACTAGAAAATAGACAAAAGGCGTCACATTTTCTGGCGTTTATGCTGCGGACCTCCCCCCTCCCCCCGGTCAAATTTCTCCACAGCGTGTGGGTAGCACAGTCGCCAGGCTTGCAGAATGTGCCGTGTAGTGGTTCATTCTTCTCTCTAACTGTGTTATTCTTTCTCTTCCCCCCGTCAGCTTTTATTTTCTGACTCATTATTATTTATCATTGAATTTTTTCTACTTCCATGCAACTTATTTTTATTGCTAGTTAGTTACATGAATTCTTTGCTACCAATGCAAACCGCTCATTTTATTTTAGTAGTTAGATGAAAGCGTTTGCTACCACAAAACCATTTTTTTCTTCGCCACGCCATAGTGAAAGGCGTTTTATCAGCTTGCTTCAAATATAAATTTATCACTGGCACCATCTGAAACCTTCCCTGCATCGCCCCACCAAATTTCAGACACATTGTGTGAGAACCACGAGGTATGTGTGTGATGGAAAAGTACTGCCCACGTGGTCAGGACCAACGGCCGGCTACGGCCGCAACGGAATCTAGCAGCAGGTGCTGTTACGGCCGGCTGCGGCCGCAACGGGGCTAAGACGGTTAAGATGATCATTCTGTTGAAATGACTCTTCCCTATGCTTCTGTTCATGATCATTCTGTTGAAATGACTCTTCCCTATGCTTCTGTTCATGATGATCATTCTGTTGAAATGACTCTTCCCTATGCTTCTGTTCATGATCATTCTGTTGAAATGACTCTTCCCTATGCTTCTGTTCATGATCATTCTGTTGAAATGACTCTTCCCTATGCTTCTGTTCATGATGATCATTCTGTTGAAATGACTCTTCCCTATGCTTCTGTTCATGATGATCATTCTGTTGAAATGACTCTTCCCTATGCTTCTCTTTATGATGATCATTCTGTTGAAATGACGGGATAGGGGGACGGGATAGCCTAGTGGTCAGAACATTGCACTGGCAATTTGACGACCCGAGTTTGATTCCCGTCTTTCGGATGAGACGGTAAACCAAGGCCCCGTGTGCGAACGCACACAGAACATCTTGCGCATACATTAAATCCTGTTCCGCTTTTCGCAAGAGTAGGCCATTGTGTGTCGGTGGGAACAGATGGCAATATTTACACAACTGCATACACACGGGGACTGGATGAAAAAAAGCACATGAATGCTTATCCCATTATCCTCGATATAAAAGAATAAAAAAAAATTTTAAAATTTTAAAATAAAACTCTTGGCTATGTTTCTGTTCGAGATGATCATTCTGTGCCTCTGTGTTGTGTGTGTGTGTGTTGTGTGTGTGTGTGTGTGTGTGTGTGTGTGTGTGTGTGTGTGTTATGTGTGTGTGTGTGTGTGTGTGTGTGTGTGTGTGTGTGTGTGTGTATATGTGTGTGTGTGTGTGTGTGTGTGTGTGTGTGTGTGTGTGTGTGTGTGTGTGTGTGTGTGTGTGTGTGTTTGTGCAGGCCCCAGTGCAGGGCCACTGTGAGAAGATGATCTGCTGCCTGTGCTGTGCCTCAGGACCCATTGTGGCTGAGTTTCGCCTGCAGCGGCGAGGCTACGTGCCCGGGGAGGCCATTGCTCTCTTCGCCGACATCTGCAACAACAGCAACCGCAAGATGGATAAATCATACGTTGATCTGAAAATGGTGAGCTAGCTGTTCAGGGGTTTTTTGTGTTTATTTTTATTTATTTTATTTTTTAGCTTGCTGTTCAGTTACAAGTTACAGGCTCTGTGAAATTTGAGCATACCTAGTATTACAGTCATGAAGAAAGAAAGAGGAACAGCCCACCCCACCCTTGAGTTTTTAAACCTTAGAAAAATGGTTTGGCTTTTGATGTCTCTACAAGTTACAGGCTCTGTGAAACTTGAGCATACCTAGTATTACAGTCATGAAGAAAGAAAGAGGAACAGCCCACCCCACCCTTGAGTTTTTAAACCTTAGAAAAATGGTTTCGCTTTTGATGTCTCTACAAGTTATGGGCTCTGTGAAACTTGAGCACACCTAGTATTACAGTCATTAAGAAAGAAAGAGAGGAACAGCCCACCCCACTCCACCCCTGGGTTTTTTAACCCTAGAGAAATGGTTTGGCTTTTGATGTCTCTGTTCTGACCCTGCACGTAATCCCCTTGCCTCTCACCCCATGCACACTGCCTTATTTCTCTCCCCAAAGCCCAGGCCAAAAGCTGTGTTAGTTGTTGATGTAAGCTAAGTGCCAAAACCTATATCAAAATGGTGATTTTGTGTTTGAAAATGTTTGTGCTGGCGATTTGACAGCCCAGGATTGAACACAACACAACAAACCATCACTAAGGCTCCCGAAGAAAGTCTTGCAGTTGACTCTGTAACCTGAGGCCCCCTGTGTGAACACATGCTGAACATCTTGTGCACATGTTAAAGCTCATTCTGCCTTTTGGAAGAGTATGCCATTCATGCCATTAAGAAGGGAATACAAAAAAATGTTGGGTTTTTTTAATGCATGTAAATTGGTGTTATATTTAGACATATCCCCCAAATGGGAATGGGGCTACCTTAATGGTGGCCCAAAACGGTCACATACACAAAAAATCTCACCATTGATGAACCTTGAAGCTCCAGCTGAGGAACAAACCAAAATTTTGTTTTAAAACCCCAACCAACCAAAAGCCCAGGGGTGGATTAAAAAGAAAATCCTCTAGGGGACAGCTCAGCCATGCCCCAGGCCTGAAGTTCTCCCTTCAGATGACAAAACTGACGGACACCACAGCCCAGTTGTTCGCCCTGTCTTGTGCACATTTTGGTGAATAGTTACTTCCCTCCCTTTCCATGTTCAAGAAAAGCTTTACTTCCCTTCATTCCTGAGTTTTTAGAAGAGGCTATTCCTGAAAATAAGGTACTTGGTTCAAAAGTGAAGTAGTACCAAAATCTAACAAGTACCATGCACTGTTGTGTTAATACGTGAATGCAGTTCATAGATTTTCCAGTTTTCATATCTTATTGTATATATTTTTTATAGAAGAAAATATATAAAAATGCTTATTATAGTGGTAGTGACATTCAGGTGTTAGAACAGCTTTATACAAGCAATTCTGTCAAGAAAAATACACACATGCATGCCTGTGCACAAACTGTTCATGGAAAAGTAAGGAAACGTGTCTATAGAAAAATTCACAGGACACATACCGTGTAGGGCACCAGTGTCCCACCCAGACACTTAGGTGCTAACCCTTTGCTGGGCACAGCAAAATCATTTGTTCACAACAAGCCGCCATGGCGCAGTGGTTAGCGCCTTGGATTTCAGACTGGAAGGTCCAGCAAAAAGTTAATGACTTCTCTACCACCCCCCCTCTCTCCATGGAAGGTCCAGCAAAGAGTTAATGACTTCTCTACCCCCCCCCCCCCCCCAAAGGTGCCATGAAGCCACTTCTGTCTTAATGACTTCCCATGACTCTACAGGGGCCCAGGAGGCCTTTCCTTCATAAACAGAGATTTATTTATGTATTTTATTTATTTTTTCTTTCATATCAAGGATAATGGAATAAGCACTCATGTGCTTTTTCACTTCCAGTTCCCATTTGTATGCAGTTTTGTAAATGTCATCTCTTCCCACCGGCACTCTATGGCGTACTCTTACGAAGAGCGGAACAGGATTTAGCATGTGGGCAAGATGTTCTGTGTACGTTTGCACATGGGGTCTTGGTTTATAGTCTCATCCAAAGGACTGAGAGAAAGAGACAGAGACAGAGGGAGAGAAAGAGAGACAGAGGGAGACAGGGAGAGAGTGGCACAGAGACAGAGACAGAGAAAGATGACAAGAGAGAGGATGAGAATGAACAATGAACAAATTTTATGGCTATTCAGCAATGAAGCCATCTAGTGCTCTGGCACAGTTACAAAAGATATCGAGCGCGACGCAATTACAGTGACGAGAGAGAGAGAGAGAGAGAGAGGAGAGAGAGAGAAGAGAGAGAGAGGAGAGACAAGAGAGAGAGAGAAGAGAGAGAGAGAGAAAGAGAGTGAATGAATGAGTGAGAGAGAGTGAGAAAAGAGAGAGAGAGAGAAGAGAGAGAGAGAGAGAGACAGAGAGAGAGAGAGAGACAAGAAGAGAGAGAGAATGAGTGAGAGAGACAGAGAGAAGAGAGAAGAAGAGAGAGAAAGAAAGAGACAGAGACAGAGAGAGGAAGATGACAAAAGTGACATTGTAATAATCACTGAGGCTTTCATTCCTTCCTACCTGTCCCCAGATCACCACTTTCCGTGCCACCACTAAGAGTCGCACCTCCTCCAAGGAGGTGGGACGTATCACTCAGGGGCCCATCGAGGAAGGTCAGTCGTACTCCTGGGAAGGTCAGCAGTTTGTCTTACCTCCCTTGCCTCCGTCCTATCTGGCAGGCTGTCGCATCATCGACGTGCGCTACATCCTGCAGGTAATGCGTGATGTGATGCGATGTGTGGCTGCCGGGTCTGGTTGTGTGTGTTGTTGTTGTTGTCTTCAATTTGACGTTGTCTGTTCACTCTTGGTGATATTAGACGGGGAAGGTGGAAAGTGTAGTAGAAGTGCAAAGAAGGAGAGAAAGGGGTTTAAAAAAATGAATAAACAAAGATAATGCATGTATGTTGGTGTTTGTGTGGCTTAATGTTAAAAACAATGTACAATGATAAAGAAATTTGGAAATTTTCTTATACATGAGAAAAAATTAAACCTCAAACATGAACCAACAAAGGAAACCAAAAAAAAATTGTTTTGTGTGTGTTTTATTATTTTATTTATTTAATTTTTTTTAAATATTCTTTTATATCGAGGGTAATGGAATAAGCACTCTTGTGCTTTTTTACATCCAGTCCCCGTGTGTATGCAGGTGTTTTTTTTTGTAAATCGTGTCATCTGTTCCCACTGGCACACAATGGCCTACTCTTATGAAAAGCGGATCAGGATTTAACATGTGTGCAAGATGTTCTGCATGCATTTGCACACGGGGCCTCAGTTTATAGTCTCAACCGAAGGACTTTTGGGGAGAGTGGAGTCAGCACTGATGTTAACTCCAGGAGAAAAATCTCTCAAATTGCGAGCACAATGTGTGTGTGTGTGTGTGTTCTGTTGAAAAGACATTGTGTTCTTTTGAAAAGACATTGTGTTCTTTTGAAAAGACATTCATGTTCTGTTGAAAAGACATTCGTGTTCTGTTGAAAAGACATTGTGTTCTGTTGAAAAGACATTCATGTTCTGTTGAAAAGACATTGTCTCCTGTCTGTTGAAAAGACATTGTCTCCTGTCTGTTGAAAAGACATTGTATCCTGTCTGTTGAAAAGACATTGTATCCTGTCTGTTGAAAAGACATTGTATCCTGTCTGTTGAGAAGACATTGTCTCCATTTTTGAGTGGAGCGTAACTTATCTGAAAACCTGGATAAAGCGCTGGATGTGAGTTTTCAGAGGAATCTCACAGTCCTCTTTCCTTCAGACCTGACTCAAGATTGATTTTCAAGTGTTTCAAGATTGATTTTCAAGTGTTTCAAGACTGATTTTCATGTACTTGTGGCCTCCTTACCTGACTGTGTGGTAGAGAGATGGCTGGAAGTTGAAGGCTGGAAGTTGGGTATCTGGCTTCAAGCGTGGTTGCTATCTGTGTGTGTGTGTGTGTGTGTTGGTGGCAGTTGAACGTGGACCCCTCAGGGCCGGCAGTGGACCTGGAGGTGCCTCTGGAGATCATCATCGGCACCATCCCCCTGAGACAGGTGGTGGAGGCCTTCCCCCCGCGGGGCCCCGCCTTCCCCCCCTCCATGCCCAACATGGGGCCTGCCCCCGGCATTATGTACCCCCCCCTGAAGGGGCGTCGGCCCCCTACCCGCCCATGGACCCCTCCGCGCCTGCCATGCCCATCACTCCGCCCTGCGACATCCCCAACCTGCGTGAGTGCTGCTCCTGTCTTCTTTTTTTGTGTGTTTTTGTCCTGTCTTTTTCTTTGCTGTCCTCGGTCAGAGGGGCTGCTCATTCTTGTGATGAGGGGAGTGCAGCAGTGTACTGCAGGTCCTTCTTGTTTTTGTTTTTTTCAGGTCCTCCTAGTTACTGTGGGCCAAGTAGCGGTCCATTAATTGTCATCTTTTTAACCCTCTTGTCCCGATCCGGGATTTGCCGGGATTGAATAATTACCCCCCCTAAGTCCCGAACTGGGATTTGCCGGGATTTACACACAGTAGATTTCCATCACGCTGTGACCATCACTAATTGCTATAACACAACACCACACACCCCCATCAGCAAGGGGGACGGATAGCCTAGTGGTCAGAACATTGCGCTGGCAATTTGATGATCCGGGTTCGAGTCCGGTTGAGGAGCTTTTTCTCCTGGAGTTAACATCAGTGCTGACTCCACTCTCCCCAAAAGTTCCTCGGATGAGACTTAAACCGAGGCCCCGTGTGTGAACGCCGCAGAACACCTTGTGCACATGTTAAATCCTGTTCCGCTTTTCGTAAGAGTAGGCCATCGTGTGCCGGTGGGAACAGATGATATTTACAAAACTGCATACACACGGGGACTGGATGTAAAAAAGCACAGAGTGCTTATTGCATTATCCTCGATATAAAAGAATAAATCAAAATCAATCAATCAGCAAGCCTCAGTCATAATGCTGCTACTTTCAGACGTGATGTTTGGTTGATGATTACCCCACCTCCCACCTGTGCATCAGAATCACTTTGGCAAACAGCTGTCAGTGGACCAGGCCAAAGGCTGTGTCAGGTACTGACTGTTGACACGCCATGGCGCCAGTGGTTAGCGCCTGATTCCGACTGAAAGGTCGAGGTTCGATCAAGTCATAGGGATTTTTCGGCTCCGGCCGGTCCTACCAGAGTGAGTGTCTTGGCTCAGTGGTGAGAGACTGTACCAAACAGTCGCAGTTTCACCACTTTAATAGGATGCGATTTGACGAGTGTTGATCAAATTACCTGACCCCTGCAGGTGTCTGTATCTCTCGGCCTGTTGCCGGGAATATTAGACAGTAAGCGTAGAAACAACCTGTAATAGTCTCAAGCGATGCACCTCCACAGCAGCATCTTACATATCCTCTCATCATTGACATATGCAAAAAAAAATTGCCTCTGATTCGGTGCCTCCTTGATCTGGTCTATGTGATCAGATTCGGTTTCCCCATAGCTTCAGTGCCTGTGGTGAATTTGTGTCAAAGCCTTGGGGTTGGGGTTCGTGGGAGGCGGTCGTTGGAGGGCAGTTGTGTGTGGTCGCACACTTGGGTGGGTGACTCACTCAGTCGGCTCCGCGACTGAGTAATACTGTCGTTAGTAGGGGGCTTAGTAGGTGGTGTCCTGCGTATGTTAGCTCAAACAGGCACCACTGAACACCACCAAAGTGACCCAGCAGAAGTGCAGGGCCCCTCTGGCTGGTGGCCCCGCGGCGGCCTAATATTGATGAGCTCCCTGTGGACTCCCGACCCCGGGGGTGAGACACAACGAATCTGGGTATGGCTGTGGCGGGGAGATTGAAATGAGCGGCGTGGGAACAGCAGTACGGGAACGTCACAGAAGACGAGGCAGCAAAAAAAAAAAAAAAAAAAAAAAAAAAAAAAGGTACTGACTGTTGTACGCTAGGTGCCAGAGCCTACATCCAAAAATTGTCATGTTGTAAAATGTTCTGCTGAGATCGTCTTCAGCCATGATAAGCTCTTAGCCTAAAAGCCTGCAGTTTCCCTTAACTTAACCCTCTTAGTCCCGATCCGGGATTTGCCGGGGTTGAATAATTACCCCCCTAAGTCCCGAACTGGGATTTGCTGAGATTTACACACAGTAGATTTCCATCCTGCTGTGACCATCACTAATTGCTACCACATTTAAAAACCTCTATGAGACTAGAAGGAGAAACCCTGTAGAGTGTCTGGAAGTAATTATAGCTGCTGGTATGTACTTAGAAGTCCTGAGGAAAAGGCAACTGAGCATGTGTGCCTGACCTGATTTCGTGATGGAATGCGAAATCTAGGGGCAGTTTGTGTTCAGAGACACTGAATGCAAGAGGGTTAAGGGAATACGGTTGAACATTTTCTCACTCACTCACTCACTCAGTCCCATGTCCCAAAGGACGTAGGGGGGACATGAGAGAAGACGCAACGGAGATCTTTTTCCATGCTTCACGATCCTGTGTGGCTAGTAGGAGGTGTTGCAGGGGTTGGGCGGTCCAGTCTTTGATGTTGTCAACCCATGATTTCTTTTGGCGGCCTCTTCTTCTCTTGCCCTCGACTGTTCCTTGCAAGTAAATAAAAAAATATATATATATTTTGGTTGCAGCCCCACCGTCGTACACGGAGAGTGTGTTTGGCAAGGTGAATGTGAAGGACGAGGACGACAACGACCACACCCAGGGCAACCTGGACTACGCGCCTGTCTACACCTACTATGACTGGGGACACCACCCCACCACCATGGCTGGAAAATAACCTGTTTGGCAAGGCTCTTTTGAGAAGGAAAAAAAGTTCATTTTGTGATGTACGCACACAGACATGTTCGTGCATGTTTGTGTTAACTCCCTACCTGTTTATGAGATTTGGGCATAATTATTGTCTTGGCATTGTCTGGTCTACTTATCTGTGTGTGTGTGTGTGTAGGTGTTTGTGTGCTCACACATCCTCAGTTACACGTACGTGCGCATACTGGTATATGTAATACACAAACATTCAAGAATTCAGTTTTAACCTCTTCCCAGTTTAAATGATATCAGTACAGAAATATGAATACACATATATATATATTATTTGATATATATATTATATATATTATATTTTACACTCTCTCTCTCTCTCTCTCTCTCTCTCTCTCTCTCTCTCTCTCTCTCTCTCTCTCTCTCTCTCTCTCTCTCATATCACTCACTCACTCAACTCGCTCACTGTCACTCTCAAATAAATGGTTTTATACATAAAACTTTTATTTTTCTACATTAGTGAACTGCCTTTTCATTACATTGGTGATTCAGACATGCACATATTCATACTTAAAAAAATCAAACACCCACACATACACAAAAAAAAACCTTGAACAGGATGACAAGACAGTTCCCATAGGAGAATGACTGATGATGATTTCAGTGATTGAACTCGCATGTTGCTGAAGACCATACAGCACTTTATAGAGAGGATGGAACATTGCCCTGATACCCATTCCCATGTCCTCTATTCACATGGCCTTGCTGTCTTCAACTTGGTGCAGGTAGACTCATGCTTTGGAAAAAAAAATTATTAAAAAAAAAAAGAAAAAAGACTCGTGCTTTGGCATGCAACTTTCCTGTGGTAAAATACTGAAATTCAGAGTCCAATGAAGTAATTAAACTCCTTGCTGCCTAAAGATAAGTTTCCCTGTAATGTCCCTAATAGGGATGATAAGGGGATTTATGATAAAACTGAATCGAAGTATCACAACCACAAAACAACAACAACCAACCAACCAACCAACCCCCCAATTATTCAAGAAATGACAAAACATTTGGTTTTTGTCTTGGTGTTTTAATCTGTCTGTGTATGGCGATGGAGACAGCTGAAAATGTTCTCCCCCAATTACCAGTTTATAAGTAATTTGAACCATAAGGATAAAGAATACAAATACAGTGTTCAGTTAAAAATTAAGAACCAAAAAACCACTTATTGACAAGCAATAACAAAAACAAAGTGTAACAGCAGTGTAACGAGAAATGATTATGAATATTGTACATAACGTTCAGCACCTTTCCCTTTTCCTAGAATCTTTGCACTTTTGTCATTTGTTGGAATCTGTCATTTTTATTTTTGCACAAGATATGCAAAGCATCAGCAGTGCTGGTGATTATAGTGGGATGATTTTATCAGTTTTGGCATAAAGTGAAATAGTATTATGCTGGATTTCATTTTGAAAAACAGTAAGGTATGTGTTATTTCTACAGATAAAAATATGGTTTGTAACTATAATCCAAGTCTTCTGTAAACAAAGTCATGACCAATTGTTGGCAATAATAACTGGTTATATGCTGAAGTGGGATAAGCTGGGCCTGACTTGTCAGGCGCTTAACAGCAGCACAATGCATTTTTACTCATATGACAGGCAACGTGGTTGCTGCCTGAGCATTCAACGAAGAAGAAAAGAACGGATAACATCAGGATTCACAGTATTTTATCAGTTGGTGAATGGATGTAAATAGTATAAAGCAATATGTGTGACAACCCCCATTTCCCTGTGTTTGATATATATATGTTAAAAGGCATTTCCATTCATGTGTTGATGAATATTTCCATTTTAAATGTTTGTTTTCCTTTTTAATATATTTACATATATATGTGATGATACCTTTGTTAATGATAATCTGGGATGTGTGGGGGAAAAAACTACCAAAGAGTTAAACTAAGAGTTGTTTTAATGTAGTGATTTAAGCAATTTTATATGTAAGTTTTATTTAGAATACTTAAAAAGTGAAAATGTTGATTTTCGTAACTTGAAAAAAGATCTTTAAATATTTGTGTGTTTTTTTCTTGTGCATGAAAGTACGATAAATGTGTTGCTTTTCCTCAGTGATCACAGTATTGGTGGTGGTAAGAGGAGTCGCTGTGTGTATAGCTGTAGCCAGTTTTTCTGCTTGCTCATGGTCCACTCCTGGAGTTTTTTCAGGTAGGAACGATGACTAAGTAATAATTATACATGGAATTTATATAGGGCTGTATCTTGTGAAAAACAATGCCAGTGAAAGTCATACACACTGGATGCTGGTATGTCTCCAACCTCACCATGGGTACATGTATGGCGGGGTAGGGCATTGATTCAAGGAATGACCAAATACTTGCTTTTTTCTTGGTGTTTTAATCTGTGTATGGCTGCACAGTTTTATTTGAGCTTTATCCCCAAAGCAGACCACGAACATCCTACATTGCCAACCATCACTGAGGTCAGTGGTCTGGGAGGGCTACAGGAGATTGTAGAACTCTGCAGAGAAAAAAAAAAAAACAAACAAAAAACAAACAAACTCTGCGGAGACAGAAAGAAGGCCAACTCTGGCAGCATTGTGTGGAGCTCCTACCAACGCCAGTAGCGATGGAGACAGCTGAAAATGGCCTGGAAACAAGATGGTACTCCTACCGAACATGGCCTCTGTGTGATTGGCAGGGCTAAAAACAATGATTGGATTGGACTGAGAAATGTGCAAAAACCAATTTAATGAAAGAAGAGACTTTAAAATTTTTTTTTTTATTTTTTATTTATTTTTAATTTTATTTATTACTTTTTTTTTTAATGAAAGAAGGGACTTGATTTGATGATCCTATCCTAATAGTTGTGAAGTTCTGGGTCAAATCTTGATGAATTAGGATGAGGGCTTTTAAAAAAAAAACTTTCTGAAGTGCAGACTGGCAGTGCCTTACTCCCTTTTTGTGCACATACTATATGCTGATGATAAGGAATGCACATGACATAAAAGGCTCTGTAGTTCCTGTCAGTATTTGGTAAAATGCAGAAACTGACAATGTCCATCATTCACCCTTGCCTTCACTGATGCATTGGATTATGTAGAAGGATAATCATTTGCTGAGGGGGTGGACTGCTTTGTTGTTGTTGTTGTTTTCTTTTATGAGATGTTTAAAGTGAGTATGGACATTTCACATGCTGTGGCATTGTTTTGGGAAGCTTGTAGAGTTTGTTTTTAAACTAAACTGTGTTTTTAAACAAAATGGTTTGTTGGCTTTCCCAGTAAGTGGTTCAATCCAATCCAGTCATCTTGTTTATAGCCCCACCAACTGCAGAGGCCATTTCAGGGTTGATACCAAGATGATAGAGTTGAATATAAATGTTCAGTGAGGAAGCTCTATGCATGATCATTATTTGTAAGTTTGAGGGGAGGGGGGGGGGTTGTTGCTTTTTAAGCATTTTATATTGATGACATTTTTATGTATCTATGATACAGGAGAAACAAAAATTCAACAGATTTTTTAATGATTTTGCTGGCGTTGTTCAATTTTGCATTGCTGTCATGCTTATTGCTTTGAAATGTTACACTATTTCATCGCTTGCCATCAATATTACTTATCTTTTAAAAAAAAAAATTTCATAGTGGAGAAAATAAAAATATCTTTATAAGAATAAAGTCTTATACATTTTTCTTTTTTTCTATTTTGGAGAAAATAAAAGCCTGTACATTTTGGTGGATTATTTTATTTTTGTAAAGTTGTTGAAGTCAAAAGGGGGGTACCTGGCAAGTTTTTAGCATTGCTTTTTCCTCTGCATGTGCCTTCTTCAGTCTTTTTCTCTGCAATGTTGTATTACCCTTTTGTCTGCCAGTTTTCAGAGATTTCAAACGTATTGTGTAAGCAGCTGGCATCAGAGCGTATTCTGTATGTGAGTGGCAGTAGAACGTTTTTTGTATGTAAGTTGCATCAGAGCGTATTTTGTATGTGAGTTGCATTAGAACGTATTTTGTATGTGAGTGGCATTAGAACATATTTTGTATGTGAGTGGCATTAGAACGTATTTTGTGAGTTGCATTTGAACATATTTTGTATGCAGTGGCATTAGAACGTATTTTGTAGATTCACTAATGAAAGAGTGTGGGTGTGTTAGCGGTATGGTGATGCGTTTGTCAGAGTGGGCTGCTATTTTTAAGTCTTTATATCTTACTATAAGAGACCAAATAACTTGATTTTTCCTTAACATATTTTACTTTTGTAAGCAAAGTGTATGCATTTTTTGTAATTGAAAAAAATGTTATAATCATGTACTTCTTGGATAATTTGATAATTAATCATGTAGAATAATATGTTATTGGCCTCTTGCTTCTTTTCATTTTGGATGATATGATGGAAACCAGTCTTTTGGTTATAATGATCATGATGGTAACTATAGCAAGAATAGCAATGCAGATAATAATCATGAAATATGCACGAAAGAATAAACTGACATTTATGGGCCACAGAATCTTGACAGTATTCACAGTCAAGATGACAATTTCTCTATTCTTTCTATCTAAATTTGGGCTACGGGTATTACTCAGCAACTGATTTGACTCCTTCTTCCTTTGAACAGTGCATTTCAATCCTTCGCAGGTATCGGTGTATCCGCTTAGTAACCTATGGAGGAATGTTTTTTATCCCATGTACAGTCTGACAGCAATTAGAGAGGCTGTATGATCAGTGGCTTTCCCACTCATGGAATTCCACTTACAGTTGTAGTCTTTAGTGGTGACTATGACTCTCTCACTAAGAGGCTTGACAATGTCCATGTTCCACCTGTAGGCCTTAGGAGAACACACTGTTAGTATGCTATTTTTTGCAAAGAGAGTGGGGGTCGCTGTGGGCAAGGCACCTTCACTTTAATCGAATTTCTGTCCTATTTCCGAAACAGCAGCTGCCTCCTCTGCTGTTTGGAGGTCATGTCAAACATGATGACAACATACGCCTATCTGGCATTAAATAATTTACAACCCTGAAGAAGAGCTGCTGAGTACAAAAATGACATGGTCATGAAACGTGGATGATATTGAAATCAGAAAAATAAGGAATAAATGAGAATAAGATCTTATTATTTTTTTTGGCAAATGCAATGCACAGAGCTTGCAGTCACATATGGGCCCTACCTTTTAACCTGCAATAAAACAAAGTGGAGTAAAGCTTTATGATCATGTATTAATGGGCTCAACTTTTTTCTCTGAATATAATCTCTGAGGAAATAGGAATGACGATCTGGTTCACTTGTATCATTCAGAAAATGGGAAATGGAGAGTACAATTCAGATTGTATTTTTGGCAGTCTCGTTGATGGCTGTGTGAAATGAAAGTACCGTTCAGATTGTATTTTTGGCAGCTGTGTGCCGTTGCTGAAATAATAAAGATTACAGTTGCAGAATATTATTTTTTGGCACTGTTGCTGGAAATGAAGTACAGTTCAGATTGTATTTTTGGCACTGTTGCTGAAGAGAAATGGAGGCAGTAACAATTTCAGATGTATTTTTGGCGCTGTTGCTGTAGTAATTGGGCAAGGATTGTGTGGGGACAGCCGATTGCATGATGCAGTGTGGACCTTTTTCACAGTGACACTAGACTGGTCATGACTGTCATCTATTTAAAAAGTTTTGAAAATATTTTTATTTTGTTTAAGCGTGTAGACAGGTAATCTTGTTTGAAATTTTTGCTCAATTGAAAACAATCTTGTTATTGTTTATTGCAGGATTTGAACAGTGTCCAAGTGTTGTTTAGATATGTATTTTATGTCAGTCAAAATGAATGTATCACATATATGCAACAAAACAAATGTGCTTTCTGCTGTAGGCTTTTGTGGTGGAGGAAGTGGCGTCCATCTCTTTTTCTCATGATCCAGACGCACATCATCATGATACTTCATGCAGAGGAAGTGCAAGCATGAATGAAATGCAAAGTAATGTATTTTTTATAGTCACGTCTTTAGACATCAACAGTCATCATTCCTAAGACTAACACAAGATGTTTGTCTTGTGAATGGAGTATCATCACTGACCCCAATAACCCGTCACTTGTCAGTGACTGACACCAAAGCTCCTGTCATCACCAGTGATGACAGTTTTACTGACAACAGTTCATGGACAATCTGTATACACTCAAGGCTTTAACCCTTCAATATTTGTGATACAATACAAAGCTGGTCTTTGAAATAACTTATTCCATGCACTACTATTCTTAGCAAGATTCTGATTACAGTGCAAATGCACCAAGTCGGTTACTGTGCACATGTATGTCGGAGATGAAGGGTGGGGGAAGAGGTGGGGCAGGGAAGAACCTGTAGGACCAGAACAGACAGGAAGAGAGAAGCAGAAATATGCAGGAGTTTGTTTACTGGAGGATTAATGTTGAACTTATAGTGTGGTGGTGGTCTCGCTTCATACATGTCTTGGCCTCTTAGAGTCATCCTCTAAATATACTTAACAGCAATATGAATTTTGTCAAAGATTTTACCCAGATAAGATGTAAAGAATGACTGCCCTTAGGAGGATCAACAACAACAACAACAAAAGAAAAAGAAGAAAACAATTGTGGTGGAGGTTGGAAACAGATGGGGATGGTTCTGACAGAAAACGAGCGAAAGCAAACTGGTCAACAGAGAATTTTTAACCATGTTATTTGCTTTCCATAGGACAGTCCTGAAGGAGACAACTAATCTACTCATTTGTCTTTTGTTCCTTAGAAACTGGCATTTGTTGTGGGTTAGTGGGATTTTTTATATGTATTCATATATATATTACAGGATTTTGATGAGTGGTAGAACTGGCATTCTTCTTCCAACACCAGTTTATGTCAGGCTTTATAGTAAAGCCAGCTGCGTCTTTATCTGTTGTTCCTGTATCAGATTCTTGGACTTGCATGCTTGAAAAAAACCCCAGACTTTGCCTAAACCATGCCAAAGTCAGGTCTTGCCTTCATTCTAATGCTGCTGTATCCGATTCAGCGCTTCATGGGCCCAGAATGTAACAGCTTGCTGTGGTTCCTCGCTTATATCTCGGCATGGTATAAGCTGTACGGCCCAGGAGAGGAAGTTGGAAAGACACGCCATCCCTTTTCCTGAACCTGTCTGACGGTGTAAAGTGAATGAGGAGATATCTGCCTGGTGAAATGGCCTGTGGTGACTGTGTTGGGGCAGGCAGGTGTGGTGCCGATCCCTCCTTACTGATCATGCTGCCAGGTGCTTATACTGCTGTGTCAGCTTCAGCGTCCGACACTGAACTGTAATATCTGCAGTGATCACTGCCATTTCCACAGCCTCTTGTCATTGTCATTTGCTCCTAGCACATTTTTTCTGTAAGTGCATTTCGTGTAATTTCTGTTTGAGTTTGGGAGACGATTGTTCTTTTCTTGCCAGTCTTTATCATGTGCAAACCTAAGGTTTGTGACGTTCTTGCCACCAGCTGGATTTTCACTGAAATCTTCAGAATTTGTTCTTGCATCATATGTACATTTCTTTCAAAATAAGCGTGCTGTAAGATCAAGTGGACACGTTCCTTGCTATCAGGAACCCAAAGTGTACAGATGTTGTGCATGTTTCGGTGTTGTTCTTCCCTATCAATAACCCCAAATGTACATACTACATATGTTGTGCATGTTTTGACCTTACTCTTCTCTGTCAAGAACCCAAAATGTACATAATTATGTTGTGTGTGTTTTGGTGTTGTATACATTTATCAAGACTGCGGTGCATTCATTGTATTTACTCTCTCCATGAAGTGTTTGACCGACAATCAGATTTGTGTAGTTCATGAATGGGAAACGCAGGTGCCTTTGTCAACAAGAGCATTTCAGAAAGATGAGGCCCAAGCTACATTTCCCTGTCTTCTTGTTAACTGAAAGTTGAGCTGTTATAAACAGATTTTCTGCATGTGCCGACATACCCAACATGCCATGACAGTGTGTGAACCATGTCTAAACTAATTTAGTTCTCTTTCCTTTTTTTAAACCTGAGCGTTAAGATCTCTCATGGTTTCTAGATATTGAAAGATTGTGAAATATTCAAAAGAATGCTTTTTCATGAACTACAAAATGTATAGATGATTGAAAAAAAAATGTACTAGTTAAACAGAGATTTTCTTTTCTAAGATGATTAAAGGAAAGAACATGACAAGTAGGCGCACTTCAAGACACATTTTGTGAGGCATTTAAAAATTGGTTTTTATAGACTTGAATATCAACGTTTACATATATGTCACAAACACGTGTAAAAAGTTTTCCCCTCATGAATCCCCTTCCCCCCATCTCTGTCTGTTTTGTCATATAATTATCATGTCAAATATTAGCAAAACATGTACACAATGTTTGCATATTACAGCATGTAGTATGATTAAATGACCTGCTGGTGCATCTCGTTTTCTCTCTCTCTGTATATGTCTTTTATATAATTGTCAGTTATTTTATGGTCATATTATATTAATTAATGTAACATCTTATATCTTTAAGATTGTCAGTTTTATTCATTTGTCTCTTTCATTATTATGTCAGAAACTGAGTGCTTTTTTGTGTTTTTGATTTGGAATACATCGGAACAAGCTCTTTCGTCAAATGATTATTAATATTCGTTTTTTTTAGTGTGGTGAAGGATTTTAGTATGTGTTTGGGAATTCTTTGTTGATTCAGTTTCCCTGTTTTTAGGACCACCATGTGCAATACTAAGAGAGAAAAACACCCTCAGTCAGTTAGCTCAGAAGATGGGGACAAATTCCTTGGTACTTTTTTGTTCATTCCAGGGGCACTGGACAGTTTTGAAAATGGTTGTTTGTATTTTTATCATTTATTTTTGTGAGGCCTGTAGTCTGTGGTTTACGATTGTTGCCGTGTTGTTTTGTGGTACCCTGTCTACCTGGTAAAAGTGGAAAACACATAAGCATGCTCAAATGGCTAAGTGTTATATTTTGCTTTTTCCTTGAGGGAGGAACAAGTGAACCATATGTTTTGTGACATTGTTTGTGATATTGGGTAAAAAAGAAGAAGAAAGGTTATTTCTTATGTTGTACAAAGGACAACTATTTACTTGTCAGGTTTTTTAATTTTTAACATATGTCATTGAGAAAGCAAAATAGAAAAGTAAAGTCAATTTTAAAAAAAATGTATTTGCTTTTAGATTCAAACAAATTCAGAGAAAGTTACTAGTTTGATATAGCATGTTTCATATAAGATACATTCCTAAATCCTGTATATTTACAGACTTGCATACAGATATTTTTTCCTTGATCTTGAAATTAGAGATAAATGTAGACATTGTCCATAAATAGTTACGGTAAAGGATCACTTTATATCTGAAAAATGAATAATTGCTTTTGGGTGGGGTTTTTGGGGGAAGGGGGGTGGGGAGGGCAGTATCACGAGCCTCCCACCACCATTTTTATCAGTGACCTGCTATCAATTTGGGTACATTATCAATTTTGGGTACGTGTTCATGAATAGTAATGCGCAGGACAAGACAGGAATCAAGACTATGAAATGGAAATTTTCTGTCAATTTTTTAAAACTCTAGTTGTTGTTTTTTCACAAATTGTAATAGTGTATTCTTAAAAATAAATACGTCAGGTAGTTTTTGAAATAACATCAGCTTTTTAAACTCTGGTTCCTTGTAATTCTTGAAAAGGAGACCAGTTCTTTGAAATAATATTAATTTGAAATGTTTGTTGTTCAGTCTTTTGCCCAAATTGACATTTTTATCCAGGTTTTGTGTGTGATTATTCAGGTAAATATTTGGAAACTGTTCTGTGATTGTTTTTACTATGTTGAATAAAACCAGCAGTTTGTTAACCATGCGCTAAAGGCTCTAGAGAGTGAGTGTGTTTTTCTAAAAGATAATTTGAAGTTTATTCATTCATTATTTTCTTTGGCTTCTTTGTGTTTATTTTTATTTTGTTTTTGTTAGTCACTTGTGTCATCAACAGTAGTGTTGCTTAATGCTGATGGATTTATATTTTTCATAATGGCACAATAATATTCATATATGTAGAGAGAGATAGGTGCAGTCAGAAAATCTTATTCTATGTTTCGTTGACCATAAAGTTATTTGTTGGATTCTTAAAGATTCTTGTATAGGAGTACTGCACAGTGTAAAATAGTGTTTTATTTGGTTGGTTTTCTGTGGAGTTGAAGTACATGTTTTATTAATTTGAAGTACAAAACACTTCTTTTTGATTTGCCCACTTGGGACAACAAATGTTGTTGTTTTTTCTTCAGTATGAATATAATTCTTACATTCTGGATATGTTGTGCTAGAAATTTCATCATATTACGCGAGTTTCTTTCGGGGTTTTTTTTCTCATTTTTTATATTGTTGTGTCTTTTTATTTTGTTTTCTGAATCATAACTCGCTTCACATGTACTTTGTGAAGATTTTTTCTCTACATATCTTACCATTAAGGGCTTATGATACTGACACTTTTTATCTGTGGCTTATAGGAAATATACAAATAGTCCATGTGCGGATTTGCTGTACTGTTTGTGTGTATACATGACTGTATTTGATAATTTTGTGTCAAGGCTTGTTGTGGATACCAACCTTGTGTTGGGGGTTAACCCTGTGATAGACTGGCGTCATATCCATGAGGGAGTCTATGACTCTCAGTCGCTTAACGCCACAGAAACCGGGATAAGCACCAGCCTGATGAGCCTTAGGCTCGGGACAGACTTTAACTTTTTTAAAACTTGTTGTGTTGTGGATCCTGGGTAATAAATTCATGGATTTTAATCCAGACCAGAGTAGAGGTGAAATGTAGATTCATAGTGAAGGGTATCATCATGATAAGTGTCATTTTCTTTTCCAGCTTTCCATCACAGTCCCAGACTGGTTAGTGAACGGTTCACACAGCCTAGTGTTTTTGAGTTCTTCTAGTTTTTTTTTTAGATTTGCAAGCCCGTAGTACATTTCTTTGATGCTGTTGTAAACTAATTTGACTGCCCCCCCCCCCCCCCCCAAATGGCTAGATTCTAAGGCATCACAAATGACTGACGCCAGGTATTTGGTGCTAGATGTTGCCATCATAACCTCAGGTAGTCTGTCAGATAATTATAAGGCTGGGGCTTTCTTCACCCTTTGCCTCTCAGGGTTTTGGTTTTGTTTTATTGTTTTTTCGTGTTGTTTTTCTTTGGGGGGGGGGGGGGGGGGGGGGGAATGGTGGTGATTTTTTTTTTTTTATAGGTTGGATTTTGAAAATTATTTTCTTTGAAGGAAAGATTTTATTTGTGTTGAAATAGCTGTTGTTGCTAAGTTTGTTTTTGTTTTATTGTGGTGTGTTATTGGGTTTTTTGTTGTTGTTGTTGTTTGTTTTTTTTTTTGGGGGGGATGTCGTTCTTTCACTTTAGTTAAGATCAGCATAATCATCATTCTGTGTGTATTGTATGATACAGAAAGCAGTCTGACATTTCTATTGCTCAGCATTATTCCTTTTTACATACCTTGCTCTCTCTCTCTCTCTCCCCCCTTTTTCTGCTCTACATCCCGATTCTTCCTCGGCCATTGAGCTGACAAATAACGAAGCAGCAATAGTTTTCAAAGGGTGTGCCTTGTTTTCCCTACCTACCACCTGTGGCTAATTCTATGACTGTTGTTGTTGTCTGAATATGTTCACCCACCAATCAGTGGCTGGTGTCCCAGGTTTGAAGCTGTCAGCTGTAGGGTTTGAAGCTGTCAGCTGTAGGTTTGAAGCTGTCAGCTGTAGGGTTTGAAGCTGTCAGTGGTACGGTTTGAGGCTGTCAGCTGTACAGTTTGAAGCTGTCAGCTGTAGGGTTTGAAGCTGTCAGTGGTACGGTTTGAGGCTGTCAGCTGTACAGTTTGAAGCTGTCAGCTGTAGGGTTTGAAGCTGTCAGTGGTACGGTTTGAGGCTGTCAGCTGTAGGGTTTGAAGCTGTCAGCTGTAGGGTTTGAAGCTGTCAGTGTACGGTTTGAGGCTGTCAGCTGTACAGTTTGAAGCTGTCAGCTGTAGGTTTGAAGCTGTCAGTGGTACGGTTTGAGCTGTCAGCTGTACAGTTTGAAGCTGTCAGCTGTAGGGTTTAAAGCTGTCAGCTGTAGGTTTTGAAGCTGTCAGTGGTACGGTTTGAGGCTGTCAGCTGTACAGTTTGAAGCTGTCAGCTGTAGGTTTGAAGCTGTCAGTGGTACGGTTTGAGCTGTCAGCTGTAGGTTTGAAGCTGTCAGCTGTAGGGTTTGAAGCTGTCAGTGGTATGGTTTGAAGCTGTCAGTGGTACGGTTTGAGGCTGTCAGCTGTACAGTTTGAAGCTGTCAGTGGTACGGTTTGAAGCTGTCAGCTGTACAGTTTGAAGCTGTCAGTGGTACGGTTTGAAGCTGTCAGTGGTACAGTTTGAAGCTGTCAGTGGTACGGTTTGAAGCTGTCAGCTTCATGCCTGGAGGGTTAGATGCTTCAAAATGGTCTAGACCTGAAGTAAATATCCAAGTTTCTTATCTCCATTGGTACCTTTCTTTTCTCTTTTAACAAATTGTGTATTGACTATATCATAGGTGTCAGTTCTGTTTTAGCTACCTCAAAGTACATGAAAAAAGGAAAAATCTTAAGCTGCCTTTGCAAATGTTGGCCTATATGCTTTTGTCACATGCACATGGAGACTGAATGTAAAAATGCACATAGGTGTTTATTCCGTTATCCTCAAAATAAAAGAATAGATAAAATAGAGAAATAAATCACACATACACAGACACAGACACACACACTTTATAAGCTGGAATCTTATCCATCAAAAACTTGGAAAAGTGCAACAGATTAGTACGAATTTCATTTGTTTTACACATATTCTTTTATGTTGTAGCCTAAAGAACAAATGTATTATATATATATATATATATAATATTAAATATATATATATATAATATATATATATATATATATATATATACTATATGCAAGGAAGTGTTTAAAATGGAACTTTTTTTTTTCTTTGCAGTGATACAGTTGTTGTATTTTTCTTTTTCAGATGTTATGCAAATCATTTATTTTTCAAATGAATTGCAATGCACTCTGTTAGTCATTTTTATATCTACCAGGCATTTTCAGCATGTTACTTATTGTTGTTAACTTTCGAGATTTTTACAGGATTGCTTTTAAACATTTTGAGTCATATTTGTGTATGCTTAAGACTTGTCATGCTTATCAAGTGCTGTCAGTAGTTTTTTCATCATTGGCCTATTTGATGATCAAAGATCTTTTTCTTGTTTATTACAACCTTTTTTTTTTGGCCAAGCAGCTTGTAAATTGTTTTTTTAAAAAGTTTCAATAAAGGTTCATATCTCCTACAGTACTAAAGGTGTCATTGTGGGCTGGTTGTGTCAGTGTACTTGTTCAGCTATTGCAAGCGTGTATGCACATAAGCAGAAAGTGGACATGCTATCAAGCAGGAAAAAAAACCATAACTAAAAAGGGTTTTCATTTTATAAGAAACATCTGGTAACTACTGTTTCAACTGTTTACCTGGTATTAGGGAAGGAAAGAAAGTGGGCTCTCTTTATATGAGAAGTTTCAGGGCATTTCCCCCCCAAACTTTTACCTAGGCACAGATGAATACCTGCCCTCTATAGGGATGGGGGAAGCCAGTGAGAGGAGATGGCACCATCCTCATCATTCTGCCCTAGATAACCCGAGATTCCTGACACCTCATTTCCCAAGAATCCTCTGAATTTGGAACATGGCTGCCTATATGGCGAGATACTTGAAAGCAGTCATACAGGCAGACTTCTCATTCAGTGTGCAATTTCAATCTCACAGTGATTCCCAGGTGAGATGAGGGAGTCAAGAGTGCACTTTCTGGATGAGGGAGTTAAGAGTGCACTTTCTGGATGAGGGAGTTAAGAGTGCACTTTCAGGATGAGGAGTCAAGAGTGCACTTTCAGGATGAGGGAGTCAAGAGTGCACTTTCAGGATGAGGGAGTTAAGAGTGCACTTCAGAGTGTTAAGCTGGGAACACACAACGCTTCCCAAGAACACTCCATGCTCATAAGACACTTGCAGTGTTAACAGTCTTCCGTCTGCCCCTATTTTCCTGGCTGACAACAATCCCATAAAATATCATTAGCTTGGTGTGAGGCATGGGGGGGATTCTTCCTTCTGTTCTTGTTCCTGCTCAGAGGAAACATATAAGTATGTAACTGTGGGCTAGCCAAGATGAAGTACACGCGTCTGCGGAGGAATCTTCCTAAACCCAGAAGTCGTGCACAACTCTCTCTCTCTCTCTCTCCAACTTGATGTTATCCCTAAAAAGGGCGGGGACTGGATGTAAAAAAGCACACGAGTGCTTATCTATTATCCTCGAATAAAAGAATTTGCCTTGCCTTGCCTTCTCTCTCTCTCTCTCTCTCTCTCTCTCCTCTCTCCTCTCTCTCTCTCTCTCTCTCTCTCTCTCTCTCTCTCACTCACAATAAATGATTTCAGTGTTCGGGTCTCTCTCTCTCTCTCTCTCTCTCTCTCTCTCTCTCTCTCTCCTCTCTCTCTCTCTCTCTCTCTCTCTCCTCACACACACACACACACACACGCGCGCGCGCGCGCGCGCAGGCGTGGACTTTTAGCCCTTCCTTCGTTGTTGTATACGTTATAAACTGGCAACAAATCAATCATCAACACTGTTTTCCCCAAACGCAAAATTTATGGCCACAACCCCCGAATGAACAAAACCCAGGGTAAACGATCGGTGGTGTTAGATTTGTAACCAAGCTGGCTGGAAAATGTAAACACTAAAGTTGGGAGGGTCGTGACGGCCAAACGATTTCATCATCACCACTGAGACTGGAAAACACTGCCAGGAAAGGTATAGGTCTTTAGACACCGTTCTGTCGTCTTAGTTTTAGGGTTTTTTGTAAAAAAAAAAATTTCTCTCTTGCCTTTGCAGCAGTGAAAACAAATAATAGAAATTTGTATAATTTCAAATGCAACACATACACACACACATATATATCTATATAGGCCTATCTATATAGAGAGAGGTATAATTGTGTGTGTATGCACACACACACACATACAACAAGAAGGGCTAGTGCTTTATCATTTTTGGTTAAAACTGAACGTGGTTATCCCCTAATATAGCAAAAATATAAGCTGTTTGTGCAGTGAGTGTTTTACCGGCAAACACATAATTAGAGTTTTAAGTCTTTTTCTTACCCTGCTTTTCCGAGAAATTCTTTAATAAGTCATTTGAAAATTTTAAGTCGGCGTTTGGTATAACCAATTTTATAATGTCATAATTTACTTTAGCAGTCCCCCCCCCCCCCCCCCTGTTTTACCCCTATTTGTGTACTTATAAGTTATTAAGCAGTAGATATGCATATTATTACACAGACCTATTAATTTTTTCCTCTTCCCCCCCCCCCCCCCTTTTTTTTTTTTTTCTCCTATCGTCTAATAGGCAACCACTTTAAGTTAACAGACGTAAATACGAAAAAACAAAAATACACGCCAACACAGTTAAGTGCCCTTTTTAAAGACAAGGGTTTTGAAATCAGCTCTGGAACTAGATTCGGGGGCAGGGAATTCCAAACAAGTGGACCTTGAGTCGAAAATGAAGATTCAACCGACTTTGGGGTGCCAGAATGTTTTGTTTTTCTGTTAGCCAAGACCGCATTCCAACGATTTCGGTTAGCCTAACTCGAGACCTATAAATGTCGCGAACTGGTGATATATAAAAAGTAGTAAACACAGAAGTAGGAGTAAACACCCTCACGGAAAACTAACATTTTTGGTTTTGTCTGAACCGGCTTGTAAAGTAAACTAACGACAAACGATAATCCCTATTTCTGTCGAAGATTTTGGAGAAAAGAAAATGTACTTCGTTGACATGTCCATATCGCCCGCATTGTGATGCGGAAAGGTTTATGACGTATTAGCAAAACAAATAAACGTCATCGTCACGCCACAGGTGGTCAGAGAAAGAGAGAGAGAGAGAGAGAGAGGTCAAGTCAAAGTGACCTTTACTGAGGGTAAAAGATTTAGTTTACACAACTTTTTTCATCCCGCCCTCACACACACACACACACACAACACACATTCTCTCTCTCTCTCTCTCTCTCTCTCTCTCTCTCTCTCCTCTCCTCTCTCTCTCTCCTCTCTCCACTCTCCCTATCCTCGCTCTTTCCATCTGTGACAACACAAAAACATCACACACAAGGTACAGATGAAGGCATGTAGAGAACAGGGAGAAAAATTGAAAAGTTATAATGACCCTGTTTCTGATAATAACCATTTTCTGAATGCTCCATTAACCCTTCAAGAAATGAAAGATGCTATATCATCCAAACATCTCTCTTCTCTCATCTCTCATCTCTCTACTCTCTCTCTCTCTCTCTCCTCTCTCTCTTTATACTTTGCATAGTCATTTCTCAAGATGAATTTGATCTGATTAAAAAAAGAAGATCTGTTTATTCATGTTTTATTTAAAGTCAGTTCGCAATTTCAGTTCTGTTCACTGCAACAGGTTTATTTCTTGTTTACAAAGTACCATTTTCCTATATTTTTACAATCATCTTTCCATGGATTTAGCCCCCGCTGTAGTCTAGTGGTTAGGGCGTTGGACTGTAATCTAAAGGTTGCGGTTCAATCCCAGCTTTCGGCTATGGCGTTGTGCCCGTGGAAAAGGCACTTTACGGCTATTTTCTCACCCCACCCAGATGTAAAAGGGGTACCAACCTTGTGTTGGGGGTTAACCCTGCGATGAGACGGCGTCTATAACCCGGGATAAGCACCGGCCTGATGAGCCTTAGGCTCGGGACAGACTTTAACTTTTTCCATGGATTTATGTCGATACAACATTTAATCTCTCAATAAAGAAGACGGTGATGTGTGTATGTAATAATAATAATAATGGAATTTATATAGCGCTATATCTTGCAAAACAATCAAAGTCTGTAGGTTTGGGTGAATGAAGTTTACGAGGTATAGGCAAACCAAATAAACCTCGTTGTCACACCACAGGTAACGTCAGCGGAGTGGGGAGGGGGGGGGCACCTTTCACTGTTTTGACAGTACCCTATTGGGTGCGGAGCTAGCCTGTATGTGTTGTTCTCATCTCTAGGCTTATCATTGTCTCTTGACTGAAAGTTACATCACAGAATCAACGAAGAGAGAGAGAGAGAGAGAGAGGAGGTGTGTGTGTGTGTGAGTGTGTGTGAGGTGTGTGTTTCTGTTCGAACAGTTCCTTTATGGATGAAGCTAATTGACGTCTAGTTTAAACAGTTATCCTCAAATGTTTATCAGACGAAGAAATTTGATTTTAAATACCGAATGCTTGATGTAATCAGCCTAGCTAAATGAGATACGACACATTTGAGTACTAAGTGATTTGATTGTCTGTGGGACAGTGTTGTTCCAGTATTGATTAGGCCTACACAAGTTGACATATTTTTAAAATCCAAAATAAAGTTGCAGAGGTTCAATTGTATTTCATGATTTTGTTAAATCTTTCAGTGAAACTCTGCTAGTGAAAATAATAGGAAACCATAATAAGAATGATGTATCCACAGATAATGGTCTGATTTTAACTAATCATCTAAACTATAGACAGCGTTGAATTTTACTACTGCCATTGAAATTAAAGTATAGTGATGGTATGTTCGTGTTCAAAATTCTGTCAGATTGTGCTGCACAGATGTTGATAAACAGTTTAGTCATTGAAAATTATTATCATACTTGTAAGATAATGTTAACTCAGCCTATAATTGGTGTTTTAAAATCAAAAGTGAATAACTCTGTGTTTTCTGTGGAATACTATTTGATGTGTACACATGCTTACACAGGTTCACCTATATGTAATGTAGGCCGAAGTATTTGATGAAAGTAATTCATTCTGACAACACCCCCCCCCCCCCCCCCCCCCCTCAATCACAGGTCAGAGACACTTAAAATGAGGTTACTGCAAGATGTACCTAGATCATATGAGTGTCTGGTCACACATTTCGGATTATTATTGTCGCGTCTATAATATGGATATTTGTTCTATAGTCGTACCATAACACAATGTTAACCTTTTTTTTTTTTAGTTTTCATTTTTTACTATTCTCTCCTAAAGCTTTTAACCGATATAATAAAAAAAAGATAATGTCTTTACGAGACAGACACCAGACAGAGAAAGAGAAAGAGAGAGAGAGAGAGAGAGGGTGCGGACTTCACATGGAAACGAGATGGGGATAGGGGGACCAGCTATCAAAGAGTTGTTTATGTGTGTGTGTGTGTGTGTGTGTGTGTGTGTGTGTGTGTGTGTGTGTGTGTGTGTGTGTGTGTGTGTGTGCGCGCGCGAGCGCCTGTGTGTGTGCGTGTGTGTAAGGGGGGTGGGTAAAAGAAGGGGAGGGAGTGATTAGAAATTCCTAAAACTGCGAGACAGATAATGTAGGGCTTTGTGGGATGGGGAGCAGAAAAATTCATTCTGAATCAAGAACCAAGCTTATATTTATTACTGCAGCTATCAGCCTTGTTACAGTTGTTGGGTATTGTTCAATCATCAATCATCAATCAAATGTTTATTTCCAGATTGTTGCTACGCTGTGCCTTCTACTGCCTGTAGTATTTTCAGTGGGCACCGTGAAAGAAAACCTAATTGTCAATGGCTTTGAAATTTTGGTTGTTTTAATTGTTTTAGATATTCATTGTTGAATGTCTGGCTGATTATAAAGCCCAACAACAGAAAGGGGCAGAGGAATAATCATGAAGTTCCCTACTGGGCACCTTCCCTTTACCTCAGTGTGGTCGACATAGCCGAGGAGTGAGAGAAGCATCATCAGTGTTTCAGTGTCCAACACTGGAAATGACCGACAACCAGTACCAGTATATCACACCAATGAACTACTCTTGTAGCGTTTACAGACAATAGCCTACAGGTCTACTTTTGGCATTTCCTTTGCGGCAGGAAAATGAGCTTGTTCACATCAATAGTTTTGCATCTTTAACCTCTGCCGTTTCGGTGTGCCTTGCCTGCTTTTCAGCCGACTTTCCTTTTTTTGTTTTGTTTCGTTTTTGTTGCAGCCATGTAATATTCCTTATAACTGAGATTGTTGCTTTGCCTAAAAATGAGACTGGCATGAGGTAGATCTGGCATTGTCCTTAACTTCGAAATACGACGCAAATAGACTGCTGTGGATTGTCAAGACACAAAAATGGAATATAAACCCAGTTGCATGAACCACACCTGCCCTAACTTCGTGCTTTAGATTAAACAGATATAATATTGATATAAAGTATTTGAAACCTTTTCATTCATGAAACCCACAATCCACCGGCGTAAGCCGTAGCCTAGCACCCTTTACATCCACATCCTGTGCAGACACTTATTACTGCAAGGCTAGATCTGCCTTTGGCATCTCCCATGGTGCGGATATGTTTCGACCACCCCCAAAAGAAATCCGTCACCTGCAGTTGGTCTCCTATGAAGAAGCAGTATTATTGCAGTTGGCGCTGAAAGCCAGACAGGTTGATGGAGTTTTTGATCGGGATCTGGCTGGTGTGCTGTCAAACTCTCTGCTTGAGAGATCTGGCGCCATACTTCCGTTTGTCGTCAATTTTTAATCATGTTTATTGCTCTTTGTATTCTCCCTTGACCACCTTTTTTTGGTGGACTGTACCAAAACAAAGGTGTGTGGGGACAAGTTCAAGATTAGGTATAGGTATTTTGTTGTCATAGGTCTGTGAAATGTTTCAATCTCTCTCTCTCTCTCTCTCTCTCTCTCTCTCTCTCTCGGGACAGGATAGCCTGGTGGTTATAACATTGCGCTGGTGATCTGCCGACCCGGTGTGCTGGACGGAGTAAAAAACTAAAACAAAAACAAACACCCCCCCCCCCCCCCCCATCCAAACCCATCCACTTGTGACTTGTGGGATTTGAACCCACAATCTTCCAGCCAGGATTTCAGTGCTTTCTTTGATCAAAGTATTAGACAATTAACACTATGCGCACAATCATCGAAACCAGACAGATATTGCACGAAGAGAGAGAGAGAGAGAGAGAGAGAGAGAGAGAGAGAGAGAGAGACCACACACACACACACACACACACACACACAGATCAAATCGAAAAAAAAAATACACACTGGCTAAAGAGAGGTCGGTCAGGTCAGTAAGTGTGATTTTCGGGAGAAGAATCACGCATCGCCCATTACAGAACTGAGAACAGAAAGGGGGTGGAGTCAAAACAGCCTTAGCTTCAGACACAATCCAGACAACCATGCTCTCTCCCTCTCCCTCACCACCCCCCCTTTCCGCGTAGAAAATGTAATTTTTTCGTAACAAAACTTGCACTCTTCAACCCCTGCTGGTTTGTTTTGGAACAGTCCATCAGTATAAAATGGCCGTCTGTCATGACAGACGACAAATTTCCAGCAAGACGAACTGGCTCAAGGATTTGGAAGATAAGGAGAGAACAGTCATTTTGGTTGAACACATCCCGAGTTTCACAGCTTCTCTGTTCGCATTTGGTTTTAGTTTTCTTTGTATCAAAAAAGCCGCTAAAGCAGACCAGGAGGAAAAGTATTCTTTGGGTGACCTCAACTATGGAAGTTATGATGATTTTGGTACGTAGAAAAAAAATCGTTGCCTCTCTATCTAAAGTAGTTGTTTTTTTCTTAGTTTCTGTTTGTTTAAGGCTTATAATGATCTCATAGCCGCCGCTGTAGTCTAGTGGTTAGGGCGTTGGACTCGTAATCTAAAGGTTGCGGGTTCGATCCCAGCTTTCGGCTATGGCGTTGTGCCCTTGGAAAAGGCACTTCATGGCTATTTTTTCACCCCACCCAGGCGTAAAAGGGGTACCAACCTTGTGTTGGGGGTTAACCCTACGATAGACTGGCGTCCTATCCAGGGGGGAGTCTATGACTCTCAGTGGCTTAACGCCACAGAAACCGGGATAAGCACCGGCCTGATGAGCCTTAGGCTCGGGACAGACTTTAACTAATGATCTCATGTTAGCGAAACTGAAAGGAATGCAAGTAAGTATAGGTTTCTCACATTCATGAAAAGAAATGGAAAAGATGTGATAAACATAGGAAATATGACGGCGGCATCGGGATATGATGTAAAAACCATTAATTTTGCAGACCTGGCTCAATAATGTCATTCTATTGTTATTTTTATTTTTACATTCATATTTTACACCACTTTGTCACGGCAGATTTCTCTGCGTGAAATTCGGGCTGCTCTCGGGGGAGGGGGGGGGGGGAGAGCGCGTCACCACAAGAGCAGCGCCACCCATTTTTTTCTTTTCCGGTCTGCAACTGTATTTGTTTCCCTACTAGAGTGGCTTTTTTCTACAGAATTTTGCCAGGGACAACTATCTTGTTGCCGTGGGTTCTTTTACGTGCGCTGAATAATTTTGTACAATACACGGGATCTCGGTTTATCGTCTCATCCGAAAGACTAGCACCCAGACCACCACTTATGGTCTAATGGATGGGGGAAAAGTTTCAGGCCCAAATGGGGTTTGAACCACCGCACACTTTCGTCCCGGACTTTTCGCATTCTAGGCAGGCGCGTTACCTCTAGACCACTGATCCATCCAGTTCGATAATGACGTTGTGGTAAAGTGCAGCAAAAATGTTCAAAGACTGAATGAATGTACATGAAATAACCAAGCAATCAGTAATCAAACGGCTCAACAAACTGTGAGTTGCTAACATATAATGACCAGTCATCTGACAGGTAATGAAGACTTAGGTCTAAGCCTAAAAGCAGTGTAATGCCTCACGCCCAGTCAGCTCCATCTAAAAAGCCAGTACCTGGCGCTACTGACCTTCCAAAAACTACTGTTTTTTTTCCTTCTTTTTCTCATGATGCAGTGAAGACATGGCTTAAATCAAGGACTGAATTAATCGTAGTCGCCTTGCTGGTTCCAGTGTTATGGACAGACACAATGACCCAGTGATCTAGAATGTCATACCATACTTCGGTTTTCATGGGGGATTCTCACAGCCTGAGTCTTAGCAGTGCCTCTCCTCACTTGCTAATGTGTGTTTCCTGGCTTGACTGTCTGGGTAGTCAGGTAGTATGTATATTATATGCACTTTTTCTCATTCATCGCGCCTGGAAATCACCGTGAGACGGTAAGTAGGGCCTACACACTAAATGATTATGAAGTCTGTGTGTATGGCTGAGTTGCATTGAATACCACTTTCAGTCACGGTAGATTTCGCTACATAAAATATGGGCTGCTTTCCTCAAGAAGAGTGCATTTTGCCATGATAGCAGTGCCACCCATGTCAAAAAAAAAAAAGAGAAAGAAAAAAAGAAAAAAAAAACACGCTGTGAATATTACTTGTTTGCTATAAGAATGACTTTTTTCCCCCATCTAATTTTCCCAGGGCCAACTTTCATGTTTCCGAGTGTCTCTCTAGTTTCTGACAGGACAGATATTAATTCATCAATTAATTAATATTAATTAATTCGTTAATTCATTAATTAATTCATCTCTTACGAGGGTTACAAAGAGGGAAGTTATTTTGCCTCAGTGGGCTCGGTGTCGAACCTTTATGGCAGTGCTCAGTTGCAGCAATGGGGACTGTACCAGTGAGATAAGTTTTTCCCTTTGCAGGCACTGTCTCAACCTGTAGTACCTTGAAGGACACCCCAGTGAAATGAG
>CM060334.1:16169875-16172375 GCA_030674155.1 Stramonita haemastoma | reverse complement strand
TCTTACGAAAAGCGGAACAGGGTTTAACGTATGCGCAAGATGTTCTGCGTGCGTTTGCACACGGGGCCTCGGTTTACAAGAAAGACTTTTGGGGAGAGTGGAGTCAGCACTGGTGTTAACTCCAGGGGAAAAATCCCCTCCGACGGGAATCGAACTCGGGTGGTCAAATTGCCAGCACACCTCAAGGTGTTCCACTGCAGGAATGCTGTCGTGATAAAAGGTAGGGGAGGCGGGGGAGGGGGGGGGGGGGGGTTCTGATCAGTAAGACTGTGAATACTATAATTGCAATAGCCCAAAGCACAGACTAGGCCTATACTGATCAAATGTTGGAGACATTGATTTTAAATGGTCAGTATCGTGTTCAATGTATCTAGCTATTTCTAATCATTGTAATACTTCATGGCATTGATTACTGTGCCACATTAAGCGGTGAAAGAAAGACTCATGGTGATGACCAAGAAATCGGCTCTGTATTTCAGAAACACAGCAGTCAGCCATTCCTTTTACCCTGACGAGAACAGACTCACTTCTTCCATAGTTAAGTTAAGTCTGTCCCGAGCCTAAGGCTCATCAGGCCGGTGCTTATCCCGGTTTCTGTGGCGTTAAGCGACTGAGAGTCATAGACTCCCCCCTGGATAGGACGCCAGTCTATCGCAGGTTAACCCCCCAACACAAGGTTGGTACCCCTTTTACACCTGGGTGGGGTGAGAAAATAGCCGTAAAGTGCCTTTTCCAAGGCACAACGCCATAGCCGACAGCTGGGATCGAACCCGCAACCTTTAGATTACGAGTCCAACGCCCTAACCACTCGACTACCGCGGCGGCATACTTCTTCCATAGCTGGATTTAAACTTAAGCAATGCCCAAGACATGGATTAATCATGCAATAATGATTTCGCATACATGTCACGAGATATATTCAATTTTACGCTAGTTCTGTATGATGTTTCTGTCCATGTTTGCCACAGTTGTATCATTCAATATTGCATTTAGTCTATTTCGTTAATATTTTGTTTAGGATTTTAAAGCCCCATGGATCGGACCTTGACTTTAAGCTTTACAATTCTTTAAGCCAAATTTTAGCGTGCATGTGTGTGTGTATGAGAGAGAGAGAGAGAGAGAGAGAGAGAGAGAGAGAGAGAGAGAGAGAGAGAGAGAGAGAGAGAGAGAGAGAGAACTTATCATTCGTAGACCTATTTACCAAAGCTCTGGAGATTTTGTATTATAATCATGAAAATCAGAGTCAGTGTGAGAGGCATATGAAGTTAAACTTAAAGTCACATTCTAGTAGGGTCTATTGAAGTTCCCAGCCCATAATTATGTTACTCTTCAGCATCAAGTCTGTCTGCCAAGATTTACATATGTTTACATATGCAGTATGGTTTTTGTATGTATCTCTTTGTCAGAGACCCTTGTATCACACTCACTCACACACACACACACACACACACACACACCACACACACACACACACACACACACACACACACACACACACACACACACACACACACACACACACACACACAGTTAATCAGCTCTGTCCTTCGGATGAGACTATAAACACTAAAACTTAGCACGAGATACTGCGCACACGTTAATTCTGTCCGCTTATCGAGATAGGCATCGTGCCTGAACAGATACATTACAAAACGCATACACAGGGGACGGAATTAAAACAGCCACAAAGTTTATTCCTTATCTCATTATAACAAGAAGTAAATAAACACATCGTGTGCACCAACGTAACCACAAAACACGCAACACAAACATACACACACAACACATACACACACTATCGTAGAAAACACAGAGTCTATCCATACCTCATAACAAGTACAAGCACAAATACACGTTACACAACCACACCACACACCACACTCACACCCACACCACCCACCACAACACACACCCACACACGCAACACCACAGACACACAATACACACACCACCACACCCACCACAGCGTACACAGAGTTGATCCCATACCATCTTCATACAGTACAGGGGCCAGCAGCAGCAGCTACTGACGTTACCAGCCAGGGACCAACAAGCCCCAACAGCCCACAGCCTTCCTGCCAACTCCCTACCCCCCTCCCCCATCCCAGACAGGCGAAGGGTCCAGTGGCTTTCTTCCAGCCAGGACCCCTGCAGTACAGGGGCCACAGGATCACAGTTCCCGCAGGTAAGTTAGTTCAAGTCAGTCCCGAGCCTAAGGCTCATCAGGCCGTGCTTATCCCGTTCTGTCGGCGTTAAGCGATGAGAGTCATAGACTCCCCTGGAGTAGGACGCCAGTCTAATTGCAGGGTTAACCCCAACACAAGGTTGGTACCCCTTTTACCCTGGTGGGGTGAGAAAATAGCCGAAATGCCTTTTCCAAGGCACAACGCCATAGCCGAAAGCTGGGATCGAACCCGCACCTTAATTACGAGTCCAACGCCCTAACCACTAGACTTTAAACTTTAACAGTAAGGGCCTGCCTGATTCAAGTCTGTTGATA
>CM060334.1:16139875-16164875 GCA_030674155.1 Stramonita haemastoma | reverse complement strand
CCCTTTTCCACTGGATACCTTTTTAAAATGTGCGCAAACTATTCAGGTTGAGTATACCTTCACAAACAGAACTGCAGTTTAAACTTTCTTCACCGTTGGAGTTGGCATTAATGTTAACTTCCATGTGGAAAAATCCCTTCAAATGCTAGAGTCTCGAACTGGAAGCCCCAGGGACCGTCAGATGGTGACATTATAACCACAAACAGGAGGCGGTGCTAGTGTTTAGAAGGTCAGATGGTGACATTATAACCACAAACAAGGGCGGATAGCCTAGTGTTTAGGTCAGATGGTGACATTATAACCACAAACAGGAGGGATGCTAGTGTTTAGGTCAGATGGTGACATTATAACCACAAACAGAGGGGATGCCTAGTGATTAGAAGGTCAGATGGTGACATTATAACCACAAACAGGAGGCGGGATAGCCTAGTGTTTAGGTCAGATGGTGACATTATAACCACAAACAGGGGGGGAAAGCCTAGTGATTAGAAGGTCAGATGGTGACATTATAACCACAAACAGAGGCGGGATAGCCTAGTGTTTAGGTCAGATGGTGACATTATAACCACAAACAGGAGGCGGAATAGTCTAGTGTTTAGAAGGTCAGATGGTGACATTATAACCACAAACAGGGGGGGATAGCCTAGTGTTTAGAAGGTCAGATGGTGACATTATAACCACAAACAGGAGGCGGGAAAGCCTAGTGATTAGAAGGTCAGATGGTGACATTATAACCACAAACAGGAGGCGGGATAGCCTAGTGTTTAGAAGGTCAGATGGTGACATTATAACCACAAACAGGGGGCGGGAATAGCCTAGTGTTTAGAAGGTCAGATGGTGACATTATAACCACAAACGGGGGGGGGGGGGGGGGGGATAGAAGATGGCACTTACGATAAGATGGCCTAGAACTGAGCCACCCTCGAGACAGCCGTTGACGGGGAATTTTGCCCCTGGAGGTTAAATCAGTACTGAGTCCACCCTGAAAGTCTTTGGATGAGACTAAATCGAGGCTCCGTGTGTGAACGCAGGCAGAACATCTTGCACACATGTTAAACAGGTTCTGTCTTTCAGAAGAGTAGGCCATAATTATATACCCATAAGTACAGATGACAAGAAATATATTAAAAAGAAAACGCATGCATCCTGGTGTCATGTTTAAATATCATCCCCGAAGTTGGAATGCGATTACCTAAATGGTGGGCAAAAAATGGTCGCATACGTAAAAAGCTTGCCATTGGTAAATCTCTGAGCTCTAGGCCAGGAATGAGTCATTCGGATGAGACTATAAACCGAGGCCCCGTGTGCGAACGCTCGCAGAACATCATGCGCACACGTTAAAACCCTGTTCCGCCTTTCGGAAGATCAGGCCATTTTGTGCCGGTAGGAACGGATGACAAAATTATTATATAAAAAAAGCATGCACACAGGTGTCGTGTTTAAACACCATCCCTGAGGAAAAATCGGGGAGTAGGAGTCCCCAGGGCGGCTCGGGGCTGTATGTAAAAAAAAATTAAGAAAATAATGGGTAGACGCTGCACTTGTGGCAACACGCTCTCCCCAGGGAGAGGAGCCGGAATTTCACGCAGAGAAATCTGTTGTGACATAAAGTGGTATAAATAAATAAAAAATAAATAAATAATGGGAACAAACAGTAACAAAAACATACCACACAAAAGCTGTCCTGCCCTCCCCCAAGAGATGACAGACAGACAATAACTACCCCTCCGTGTGATGCTTGTGTGACAGGCGTCAAGACTGCAGGCAGTGTGGAGGGGGGTCAGGCGGGGTCTCCGTTTGCGTGGAGCGTTACGGTTGGGTCACCGTCATGGTGTATTGTTCCCACTGGCAGCGCGGCCAGCGTGTCAACGCCGTTCGAGTCTACCTGCCTCAGGGCTGCTCCTGCAACCGTTACGTCTGTTGAGAGAGAGGGAGAGAGAGAGAGGGGGAGGCTGTGCCAGCGTTTTGGAATTCTCTGCCAGCAGAAACCAGTTTTACTGTTTGTGTGTGCATGCAAACAGAGATAGATTTTGAGCTACTGCTGTATTTCACCTAAAAATAAAAAAAGGAAGCATGCTGTATATAATTTTTTTTTGTAAATGTAGATGAGATTATGCGACATGTTCGGAGGTGGTTTTTTTTTTTTTTTTTTTTTTTTTTTTTTAGAAAGTAATTTACAAGGTAAGTGTTGTTTTTTAAAACAAAAACATTTTTAGTGAGGTTCTGTTTCCATGTTGGGGAGGTCGTTGTTATTTTGTTTTGAAAATGTTCATGGAGAAATTTATTATTATCATTGCAGTTTGCATTAGCAAGCTCAATGAATCCTTTGCTGGGATGAGGCTTATTTGGCTTGCTTTGTTTGGTGTGTGTGCAAATTGAATACTCAACACCACGAGGCAAAGTGACCTGCTTACCTTTTCTGCTAGCGTTGGAACTGAAAGCACGAGAGCCTCATAAATTTTGATCAACATTCCTGTCTAAATCAAAGGTGAAATTTGCCACAGAAGGCTTATCAACAGTGGGCTATCTCTCATTTATTTGATTAACACTTCTAGGTCTAAGTGATCTCTAGTTGAAAGTAACTGTCAAAAACAGGTTTTTTGTGGAATTTTTTTTTAGTTAGGTTCTTTTAGTATGTTCTTTTATGTTAGAGCTAAAACACGATGAGGATCTTTGTGTTGACAAAGTTGAATATCATTTACCATTTGCAGGAAGAAGGAGGGGGGGGGGAGGGGTAGAAGTATACAGGTAATAATAGAGACCGAAACAGGTTGACAACCATTTGTAACTGTGGCACAACTTCATTTCTTTTTCTTTATATTGTTATAATGGGGGGGGGGGGGGGGGGGGGGGGTTAAAATTCGCCAACTTCATTCAGCAACACAGCATCAGTATTTTTTTTTTTTATAATCCTGCTTGTGTCATATATGTTACTGTGTGTAGTGTTATGTGTTTCTCTATTCTTTATGGTTTCTTTTGTTTATCAACTGTTTCACAAAAACTGCAGACTCATAAGTTAGTTTAGTTAAAGTCTGTCCGAGCCTAAGGCTCATCAGGCGGTGTTTATCTGGTTTCTGTGGCGTTAAGCGACTGAGAGTCGTAGACTCCCCCTGGATAGGACGCCAGTCTATCGCAGGGTTAACCCCAACACAAGGTTGGTACCCTTTTACACCTGGGTGGGGTGAGGCAGACTCATAAAGCTGTACATAATTTTAGTGATTTTTTTTCTCATATTTTTGAGGGAGCCATCAAGATGCCTGTGTATTGAAAACTAGATTCGTTTCTTGCTTGGTTGCTCCTTGTATCCTTTCCTATTTCCCCCCAATATTTGGAATATTATTAGAAGTGGATTGCGATGTAATTTGCTTTGTCCTTTTATCTGAAATGTTGTGATCATGGTGTATTGTTTGCGAGTAAAAATCTGTAGGCAAATTCCCAATGACAAGACAAACTTCGGAGACTGAGGTTTAATCAGCACAAATTTGGGAAAGGTTAAGGAAGTTTCTAGATACGGACATGATAAAAATAAAAAAAGAGCTTACCTTATTGCCACAACAGATTTCGCTGTGTAAAATTACTTCAGGATTCTCTTCGGAATGGTGCATCATCAGGAACTATAGTGAGCATCATTCCCCCCTCCCTCCCTTACCACCACCATCCCTCCCTCCCCCAAAACCCATCCGTTTTGATCTTTTCCTTATCTTTTTGTAGGTGCTTTGTTTCTTCCCATTTTCTTGTCAGACTGGGTTTTTTTCTAAGAATTTTGTTAGAAACTGTTTTTAAAACTGTATTTTTGTTCTACGTGCTAAATAACGTTGTCTATCAGACCTAGTTCATCATCTCAACCGAAGGACTAGAGCCAAAATCAGCACTCAAAGAGAAATGGAGGGGTTGTGAAGGTTGTGAAGGCTAGTGTGCCACAGGCACGACCATGCTTGTTGTTGTAGTTGTTGTTGCTGTTGCTGCACTGCTTTACTTCATCAAGATAAACAGACAGCAGCGGAGCATTGTTCTTTTGAGTGTTGTGTATAAAGGAAACGTGATTTTAAGATAGGGACCTCTTGAGAGGTATCTAGAACTCTCTGTTCGATATTTCAGCCTTGGGGGGCATTCGTCACTTGGTAAACTTGATATCCCGTATTTGTATTTGTACCACTTTATGTCACAGCAAATTTCTCTGCACGAAATTTGGGCTGCTCTCTCGGGGAGAGCGCGTCGCCAGTAGTGCAGCGCCTACCCATTTTTTTTGTTTTTCCTGCATGCAACTGTATTTGTTTCCCTGGTTTATTTCAGTGGTAACCTTTGTGATTGATGTGGAAAGCCTTTTTCTTAAATTAAAAAAAAAGTTTCCCAGACTAAAGGACGTTTTATGGTTCCATTTTGATCAGGAGAAGACAACATTACTTCAGCTGCCAGTTAAGACACATTTGCTTGAAAGTCGTCGTCAGGGTATGTAGTCATAGTATATTGTGTTTTAGATGATTTTGTATTCAATTAAAGTGTACTCCAATATTTAAAAAAATCAGTGTGCTCCTTGTGTGCTGTGGCTATGTATGTTAAGTTCTTCACTATTTATTTGTGTGTGTGTGTGTGTGCGCGTGTGCGTGCGTGCGGTGCGTGCGTGCGTGTGTGTGTGTGTGTGTGTGTGTGTGTGTGTGTGTGTGTGTGTGGCTGATATCACAGGGGGAGGGGGGGGGGTTCTAGTGGTTGCGTGGGAGTTTGGGCTCATTTGTCGTCATTTTCAGATGGAGACGATTCGTTAATGGGCACATCAGAGCTGGATGTCATTTGGAAACCCTCTGCTTGAAGGTCCAGGGGACGGGGACAAGATCATCACTCTTGATCTTTTTCTGTTTTTGTTGTTCTTCGGCTAGAGCTCTAAGGTTCACCAATGGTGAGATTTTTGCGTATACGATGATTTTCTTCCCACCAATGAGGAAGCCGTACTCCGACTTGTAGAGATACAGTTGGCAATTGAATGTTATCAATGTTGCCAGGGCAGTCAGGAGGTCTCTCCTTGCTCTGTCGGATTTTCATCTGCCGCGGGTTCTTTTGGCGTGCAACAGTCGGTAAGGACACAAGCCTGATTGCTTTAGTGTCTCCTCCTAAAGATCATCCCGTCAAATTGGGAAGAAAGGGCAAGGTTGGGGGCTGAACCCAGAACCTCATGGTTTACCTGTTAGTGCCTGCGAACATCTGAACCGTCCTGCCACCCTCCTGCCTGCTCTTGATCTGAAGACACTTGAAAATGTTGGGTTTTCAAATAAAAAAAACAAAAACAAACCACTTTATGTCACAGCAGAGTTCTCTGCGTGAAATTCGGGCTGCTCTCCCCCGGGGAGAGCGCGTCGCCACAAGTGCAGCGCCTACCTATTATTATTATTTTTTTTTTTTTAGTCCAGTTTGACTCACTGATGTGGAACTGTTCGTTTGATGAGATTATTCCCTTAGGTAAAAACACACAAAAATCTTGACCACATGATCAGCAACTGGAGCTCTCTGTCCTTCTCCCCCGTAGGGAAGCCATGGGCTTGTCTGTATAAATGGCACCCCCACCTTCTGGAAATTCTGTGCTAGGAATCGCTTCTTATCTCTCCTACTGTTCCTACCACGTTCCCTTTCTCCCTGTCACCTCCTCCTTGTCTATTTTCTGCCTTCTTGGTCCATTCTCCTTGCTTTTTTTCCCCCAGAAAGACTTAACAAATAACAATGATCTCCTAGACTGGCCTGACTTGTCAGGAGTTTAACGGCAGCACAACGCATTTTTCGCTCATATGGCAGACAACAATAGTTGCTGTCTGAACGTTCGACGACTGAAGAAGAATCGACCTCTCATAGAAGAGTAAGCAAACTGCTAGAGATCTTCTTCTTCTTCTCTCGTTCGCTTTACACTGTCAGATGTGTCTGGGAAAAATAACGGCATGTCCTTTCCAGCTCCTCTCGTGAGCCGTACAGCTTGGTCTGTAGGGTTATCTCCGTCGGCCACACTTTCTTCCTCAGGTCGCTGAATAGCGTACACCTCTGAAGGATGTGCTCGCCTGTGCGGTTTTCTTTACCACAGGCACACAGGGGAGAAGGAGCAAGTTTCAGCTTTGTAGACATATGGTGGTTTAGCCACTGCTAGAGATGACACCAGCACCAGCACCAGCCCTGGATGTGGTCTGAGGCCTGGAGAGGTATGGGCCTTACTGGGTTCAGCTTGCCCCTTACACAGGGCCTGAAAGTTGTCATGGTATTATGCCCAGGACACAGCCTGAAAGTTGTCATGTTATTATGCCCAGGACACAGCCTGAAGGTTGTAATGTTATTATGCCCAGGACACAGCCTGAAAGTTGTAATGTTATTATGCCCAGGACACAGCCTGAAAGTTGTAATGTTATTATGCCCAGGACACAGCCTGAAGGTTGTAATGTTATTATGCCCAGGACACAGCCTGAAGGTTGTAATGTTATTATGCCCAGGACACAGCCTGAAGGTTGTAATGTTATTATGCCCAGGACACAGCCTGAAAGTTGTAATGTTATTATGCCAGGACACAGCCTGAAAGTTGCAATGTCATAATGCCCAGGACACAGCCTGAAAGTTGTAATGTTATTATGCCCAGGACACAGCCTGAAGGTTGTAATGTTATTATGCCCAGGACACAGCCTGAAGGTTGTAATGTTATTATGCCCAGGACACAGCCTGAAGGTTGTAATGTTATTATGCCAGGACACAGCCTGAAAGTTGCAATGTCATAATGCCCAGGACACAGCCTGAAAGTTGTAATGTTATTATGCCCAGGACACAGCCTGAAGGTTGCAGCGTTATTATGCCCTCTTCTGAAAGTTGTAGTGTTATGCCCAGGACTGACAGTTGCAGTGTCATAATACCCAGGACACAAGACCTGAAAGTTGCAGTGTTTAATAACACTACCCAGGGCACAGGGCTTAAGAATTGCAGTGTCATTATGCCCAGGGCCTGGAAGTTGCAGTGTCGTTATGCCCTGGGCTGAGGGTTGCGGTGTCGTTATGCCCTGGGCTGAGGTTGCGGTGTCGTTATGCCCAGGGCTGAAAGTTGCAGTGTCGCTATACCCAGGGCTGAAAGTTGCAGTGTCGCTATACCCAGGGCTGAAGGTTGCAGTGTTCTTATGCCCGGGGCTGAAAGTTGCAGTGTGTTTTTTTTTGCCCAGGGCTGAAGGTTGCGGTGTCGTTATGACCAGGGCTGAAAGTTGCAGTGTCGTTATGCCCAGGGCTGAAGGTTGCGGTGTCGTTATGACCAGGGCTGAAAGTTGCAGTGTCGTTATGCCCAGGGCTGAAGGTTGCGGTGTCGTTATGACCAGGGCTGAAAGTTGCAGTGTCGTTATGCCAGGGCTGAAGGTTGCGGTGTCGTTATGACCAGGGCTGAAGGTTGCGGTGTCGTTATGACCAGGACACAGGGACACTGACAGGTTCGGAGGAACAGGTTTGAACAGAACTGAATTCTGTTTTGGCAGGGGGTTGTGTATGCGTGCGCACACGCGCGCGCGCGCGCTGGTGTTTGTCAGTGTGTTTGTTTGTGTGCGCGCATGTGGCGGCGACCCTGCACTTTGCTGTGCTGCATGATAGTACTGTATATTGTCATTATTATTGTGCGCACTGCTTGTTTTTTTGTTGCGTACACTGTACAAGATTTCTTTGCGACAAGCTAGCTTTCTCAGCTCTTAAGGGCTACGGTGTCGCCACACGTCCGGCGCCACACACATGGAAGATGGTAGGGGAGGGTGTATGCATACAGTGCGACATTGTCTTGGTGCCTTGGGGTCTGTAACCTTGCAAAAGCTGGGGCAGGACGGGCCTGAAAACGGCTCTTTGGGTCCCGTCTTTGCCCGAAACCGCACCTTTTTGGCAGGGGGTTGTGTATGCGTGCGCACACGCGCGCGCGCGCGCTGGTGTTTGTCAGTGTGTTTGTGTGCGCGCATGTGGCAGGGACCCTGCACTTTGCTGTGCTGCATGATATTGCTGTATATTGTCATTATTATTGTGCGCACTGCTTGTTTTTTGTAGCGTACACCTACCAGATTTCCTTGCGACAAACTAGCTTTCTCAGCTCTTGAGGGCTACGGTGTCGCCACACGTCTGGCGCCACACACATGGAAGATGGTAGGGGAGGTGTATGCATACAGTGCGATATTGCCTTGGTGTCCTACGTGTCTTTTCTTTTTTTTTCTTTTTTATTTTACAAAGTGTAGGGCTGGATGCAATCATGTCCACATGACCTACATTTTCTATTTTTCATCATGGGACTAGGGTTCTCTGCTGAAATCAGTTTCGTGTTGCTTTTTCTGGAGGCAGAGGCACTTTTGTTCATTCGGTTTTTTGTTTTTTTAATCGTCAAAACTTGCGGTGGATATTAGACCTAGACATGTGAAACTCGGCACACAACACACACACACACACACACACCACGCACACACCACACACACACATACATACACACACACGCACACACGCACGCACGCACGCACGCAATACCTACACATTCTTTTTCGTTCCTTGGATAGAGGTGGGATGTTTCCTTGCGGTAATATTTAGCAAATACACGGTTTGCCCACCGTTAAGGTGCTGCATACCGCCTTCAGGAATGATGTCTGAAGAGATACAACCTCCACAGGTGTTTTTTTTTTTAATGTTGTCAACCGTTCCTACTAGTACTAGATGGCCTACTCTTCCCAAAGAGCAACAGGTTTCAACATGTTCACAAGATGTTCGTACACAGGATCTCATAGTCTCATCCTAACGGCTTTAAGGGAGTGGGGCTGGTATTGCTGTTAACTCCTGGAGGAAAATCCCCTCAAAACTGCAAACCACTATGCTGACACCTCCCCCCCCCACCCCCTCCATATATGACAACAAAAAATGCAAAAGAGGCACACAGCATGTAGGCCCACATTATTTTCATGTATATGACAAGAAGAAAGACTAAGGAGAAGAACAATAATGAAATTCTTCTTCTCATCATTATCATAAGTTTTATAATAATTATTATTATTGTTACCAGCTTTGCTTTTTATTCATCTGGCATGTCTGTGCTTTTGATTTAAGTCACCCAGGCCAGAAGTCAGGAAATTATTTGAGTTGAGAGAAGGGGAGAGAGAGAGAGAGAGAAGAGAGAGAGAGAGGAGGAGGAGAGAGAGAGAGAGGAGGAGAGAGAGAGAGAGAGAGAAGGCAAGGCAAGGCAAGGCAAGGCAAGGCAAGGCAAGGCAAGGCAAGGCAAGGCAAGGCAAGGCAAAATTCTTTTATTCGAGGATAATAGATAAGCACTCATGTGCCTTTTTACATCCAGTCCCCGCCCTTTTCAGGGATAACATCAAGATAAAAAGATAAGAGAGAGAGAGAGAGAGAGAGAGAGAAGAGAGAAGAGGAGAGAGAGAGAGGAGAGAGAGAGAGAGAGTGAGAAGGAGAGAGAGAGAGAGAGAGAGAGAGAGAGGATTTTATTTATTCTTTTATATCGAGGATAACAGAATAAGCAATCATGTGCTTTTTTTCATCCGGTCCCCGTGTGTAAGCAGTTTTGTAAATCTTGTCATCTGTTCCCACCGGCACACGATGGCCTACTCTTACAAAAAAAGGATTAAGTAGGCAGCACAGTCTGTGGCCACAGGGCTCGTTTTATTATATGACCAGAAGGACTTTAGGGAGATGGAACGGATGATGTTAACTCCATCATGATCAAAGTTTATAAATATTATAGTTAGCAGATGTAATGAGATGTCTGTGCTTTGATAGAGTCACGCAGGAGAAGTCAGGAAATTTTATGAGGAGAGAGAGAGAGAGAGAGAGAGAGAGAGAAGAGAGAAGAGAAGAAGAGAGAGAGAGAGAGAGAGAGAGAGAGAGAAAAGCATTGAAGAGGGCTGTGCCTTGCTTTCGAGACCAAATCAAAGCCATTTCACACAAATCATACCCACGAGTTTTTGGTATACACAAGTAAACAGTACCAAAAAAGAGAAGGAAACGTTCGGGAGAAAAGTACAGGATAAAGTATAGTCAGGGGTGTCACCAAACACTAACACACAATCAAACAATAAGCTGAAACACAACAGAAAACCTAATTAATCTCCCTCCCCTTTGTTTTTTAGGAACAGATGGTATATCCTTCACTTTACATCGCAGACAGCCAGCCTGAAGCTGCCGGCAATAATAATTCTTGTCAACTCACGTGACCTGCGACTGCGCGCTTGCATCGAAGTAGTGTAGGGCACAGGCCTTACTTCTGACCAATCAGATTGCTTACATGCTTCTTTCGTTAATTGTCGTCTGCTTTTAGCGTCGTGTCTGAGTTTGATGGGATGTGAAGTTCCCTTTTGTGTGGAAAAATAATGGTCATTGTCACTGTTAAGCATTGGAAATACTGTGGATACAAGGTCTCAGAGTCCAGGAGTGTGTGTTTGCCTATTAATAATGTGCACGTTGGCAAATACTAGACGTAGCAGCGCCCAAAGATCTCATCTGTCTGTGCTGCTCCCAGATAAGAAGACTATCTACCCCAGAGGCGCACAATGATGATGGCATCCAACCATGCAGGCTTATGTTGTGTCTGCACACTGAGGCTGAGGGTGGCTGCTGTTTTGTGGCTTGATTAACGACTTTGATTTTCCTTTTCTGTGAATGGTAAACTTGATTTGACAAAGAATGGGCAATTGTGCGGCATTGGTTTGTGAAGTACTTAGTGGAAAGAACCGTCATCTGTTGTGAAGAAGTGATGAGGAGTTCTGTCGTTCTTCAGGCTGCCAACAGGAGGAGATGCTTTTTGTTTCCCTTCCAAAACCATTTCAACAAGGGAAGCCGCATTTGATAAACTTCTGTGTAACTTCTTAGTTCACTGTTATTTGGAACTGGAACACTGGTTAGTAAGAGTGTTCAATGAATGAAGAATTTATGGATTGACAAAGCTGTTTTTTTTTTTAGGTATGGGTTATAAGAAACACCATCATCGTTGATGATACAGCCGTTTTTGAAAGAAGTAACAGAAACATCATTGTCATCCTGGAGTTAACATCAGTGCTGACTCCACTCTCCCCAAAAGTCCTTCGGTGAACTTTAAACCGAGGCACGTGGCGAAGTCAGCAAGAATCTTGCGCACATACGTTAAAACCTGTTCCGCTTGTAGTAAGTGATAGGCATCGTGTGTCCGGTGGAACAGATGACAGTTTTACCAAAACTGCAACACACGGGGACCGGATGAAAAAAGCATCATGATTGCTTATTCTGTTATCCTCGAACTAACAGAATAAATAAAATAAAATAGATAAAATCGGAATTTGTTGTTAGGTTTAACGTGATAGTTGTACTGACAAAAACATCATCGTCATCTGTTGTTAGGTTAACGTGGAGTTGTACTGACAGAAACAACATCGTCATCTGTTGTTAGGTTAACGTGGAGTTGTACTGACAGAAACATCATCGTCATCTGTTGTTAGGTTAACGTGGAGTTGTACTGACAGAAACAACATCGTCATCTGTTGTTAGGTTAACGTGGAGTTGTACTGACAGAAACAACATCGTCATCTGTTGTTAGGTTAACGTGGAGTTGTACTGACAGAAACATCATCGTCATCTGTTGTTAGGTTAACGTGGAGTTGTACTGACAGAAACAACATCGTCATCTGTTGTTAGGTTAAACGTGGAAGTTGTACTGACAGAAACAACATCGTCATCTGTTGTTAGGTTAACGTGGAGTTGTACTGACAGAAACAACATCGCCATCTGTTGTTAGGTTAATTAACGTGGAGTTGTACTGACAGAAACACATCGTCATCTGTTGTTAGGTTAATTAACGTGGGGTTGTACTGACAGAAACAACATCGTCATCTGTTGTTAGGTTAATTAACGTGGAGTTGTACTGACAGAAAATACATCGTCATCTGTTGTTAGGTTAAACGTGGGGTTGTACTGCCAGAAAGAACATCGCCATCTGTTGTTAGGTTAACGTGGAGTTGTACTGACAGAAACAACATCGTCATCTGTTGTTAGGTTAATTAACGTGGGTTGTACTGACAGAAACAACCAGTCAAAGTCAGTGCAGTGTTTTCGTGATGGAAGTTTCTGCAAAGCTACCACCGACTTCACTACACAGACCCAGGTGTTGTTTGTCCTGTGACCGTAGACATCTCCTGTCTGCCTGTAGTCAGGGGTAAGTCCATTATTTTCCCGATTGCTTGATTCATATGATGACTGATTTTGCTCTAATGCTGCTGTACGCAATGTGTGTGTGTGTGTGTGTGTGTGTGTGTGTGTTGTTGTGTGTGTGTGTGGTGTGTGGGTTGGCATATTTTCGGTTGGTTTAAAGTGATATTATTTAGAAAAGCAGGGTTATAATGCACAGAAACCTTTTGTAAGCCCCAACAAGCCAGCTGTTTATAGTGTCCTCCACAGTAAACATAACAGTTTTCATTTGCAATCGATATTCCTCTCAGTTACTTTGAAAATTAGGCATGCTTTCCTAATCAGTTTTAACTGGATAGTCCAAAATGATGTTGTTCTTGTAATTCTGCTGCAAATGCATATTCATACACGTAAAAGAAAAAATCTACAGTGAAGAAATGGGAAAAATCATTAAAATATTTTTTATTGGAAGATAGGAAAACGAACACTCAAGCAGCCAAACTAACATAGTCAAAAATGGAGATACAGCGCTAGATGGGACAATTTTTACCTAAATTCGTACTCCAGAAGCTTTGTTGAGAAGTTTAAGAACATAGAATCATTCTTTAAAACAGCTATGAAGCATAATTATATTTTTCATGTCTCTACAACAGTACAAGGCTGTCCGTATTATATTACTGTAGGCAACTTTAGGATGCCGAAGTTTATCCTTTTTTTCTTCTTTTATATCGAGGATAATGGAATAAGCACGCATGCGCTTTTTTACATCCAGTCCCCGTGTGTATGCAGTTTTGTAAATCTTGTCATCTGTTCCCACCGGCACACAATGGCCTACTCTTACGAAAAGCGAACAGGATTTAACGTGTGCAAGATGTTCTGCGTGCGTTCGCACATGGGGCCTCTGGTTTATAGTCTCGTCGGAAGGACTTTTGGGGAGAGTGGAGTATCAAGTCATGGTAGACCTAGAAGGAATGCCAAAAGGAAATACAATGACTCAAATGTTAGCATGTTTGTGTTCATCTGAAGATTGATTGCCTTTCAGAAGAAGACTGACATGAATGTAGTTCTAAAGAAGTTGCCAAACGATTCTTGGCGTGCTGCTTGAAGCGTGAACATACTAACACACAGGCTTAGTGTTCCCGTTTCTCTTCCCCGTGTCCACAAGCACACTGAGGGTCTTCGTTAGAGGTGCCGATTGAACAAGTCACTGTTTTGATAACTTACTTCAGTTCGTAATTGTTACTGGACTCTTTTGTTCATTTCTTTTATCCAGGCAAAACTAGTGTAAAGACTACAGTGTCGTCAGCAGACGTACTGTTGAAGACTGGATAGGAGCGTTGATTGTTTGGAAGGCAGTGTGTCAAAGTGGACACGACAGCAGAAGGAAGAAAGGACTGACGATAAACTAGGCAAGCTCACTGCTGCATTCTAGTATCTCACAGTCTAAAGTCTACATTTGTCATAAGGATTGCTTTCTGAGAAAAGATTTGGACCAAAATCTGTCAAACATTTTGGGCACATCGCCGTTAACCCTTTTGTAAAATAGCATGCATACGTGAATAGGACGTAAAAAAAAAAAAAGCACAGGAGAGCTTATTCATCATCCTCGAAATAAAAGAATACCTGAGATAAGATTTTTTTTAATTCTAAGAAATGTAGCATTTAGCCTACTGTGTATACCCATCCTAATTCATATCACAGCAATCTCGTCATTCTTGTTGAAACCCTGACATAAAACATGCGAAAAAATCTCAAAACAGGCAGGTCCCTACAGAAACACACAAATGTACTTGTGAACAAAAACCAGACAACAAAAACAGTGTTTCCTGGAGCTCAACTGAAAAATGTGCAGAATTCAAAGGTGCCTCCCTCTCTCCTTCCTTCTCTCCCTCCCTCCTTCTTTCTATCCCATAGATTTTGCCTGCTTCCGCCTTGCCTTCCTGTCCTGTCCTTGCTTTTATGTTATTTGATGGGGTAGGGGGTGGGGGGACAGATTGTTTGTTCTTTTTTATCTTCCTTCCACCCTTCCTTCTCTCCCTCCCAACTTCTTTCCAACTTCTATTCCTTTCTTCTTCTTCTTCTCTTTCTTCTTCTTCTTCTTCTTCTTCTTCTCTTCTTCTTCTTCTTCTTCTTCCAAATTGAAAGTGTTTGTGTATGTATACATGTGTGTGTGCGTGCGTGCGTGCGTGGGTGCGTGCGTGCGTGCGTGTGTGTGTGCGTGCTGCGTGCGTGCGTGCGTGAGTGCGTGCGTGCGTGTGTGTGTGTGTGTGTGTTTATATATTTTAAATGTTTATTATTTTATATCAAAGATAATGGAATACGCTTTCGTGTGCTTTTTTACATCCAGTGCCCGTGTGTGTGCAGTTTGGTAAATTTTGTCATCTGTTCCCACCGCCACACAATGGCCTACTCTTACGAAAAGCGGAACAAGATTTAACGTGTGCGCAAGATGTTCTGCGTGCGTTTGCACACGGGGCCTCGGTTTATAGTCTCATCCGAGGGACTTTTGGGGAGAGTGGAGTCAGCTTTGATGTTAACTCCAGGGGGAAATCCCCTCGAACGTGTGTGTGTGTGTGGCACTGGAATCATTCACATCCCCGATGGCCTTTTCCAATGGGCCATTCCATTGACCGGGAGAGGGGGGTCTGCAGCATGGGTAACAGCTTGCCCTCCATACTTACTTACCCAGGCTTTACGCTCTGGAGCCTAGAGGCAGAGCGAAACTCCATAGTCTCCAGAGAATGATGGATGCCTGCCTACTCTGTGTGTGTGTGTGTGTGTGTGTGTGTGTGTGTGTGTGTGTGTGTGTGTGTGTGTGCGCTTGTGTGTGCGCTTGTGTGTGCGCTTGTGTGTGCGTGCGCTTGTGTGTGTGTGTGCTGCGATTGTGTGTGTGTGTGCCCGCGCGCGCGCGCGCGCCTGCGTGCGTGCGTTCGTTGTGCTGTGTGCGTGTGTGTGTGTGTGTGTGTGTGTGTGTGTGTGTGTGTGTGTGTGTGTGTGATGTAATGGGAAAGTAAAACAACAGATATTTTATAATATATATATATATATATATATTACCACTTATAACGACTTAGGAAGAGAGGAGAGCGAAGAATAGTAGAGAAGAGGAGCTGCTACTGAGGGAGTGGGGGGGGGGCGGCGATGGTGAGTAGTGCCCTCAGCGTGCAGGCGTGCGATGAGATGGATGAGAGGTGGATGTGGGTAGAGAGAGTGTGTAGGTGGGTGGTGATGTGAGATGTAGAGGAGAAGAAGAACAACAGAGATATAGTTCATAGAGAAAGACTATATGTGTTTCCCCAATATTATTCGGCTTTAGTCTTCCTTAAGAAGTCATTCTCAAGAATATACGTTATTGTAAAACTTTGTTGCAGTAACTCAACTTGACAGTAACGCAGAAACTATGGGAGATGCCCAGAGAGAGCGAGAGCGAGAGAGAGAGAGAGAGAGAGAGAGAGAGAGAGAGAGAGAGAAGAGAGAGAAGAGAGAGAGACGAGAGAAGACAGGGGAGAGAGGATAGAGGGAGAGAGATTTGATTTGATTTGATGATTTGATTTGATTTATTCTTTTATATCGAGGATAATGGAATAAGCACTCTTGTGCTTATTTTTCATCCAGTCCCCGTGTGTATGCAGTTTTGTAAATGTCATATATTCCCACCGGCACACGATGGCCTACTCTTACGAAAAGCGGAACAGGATTTAACGTGCGGCAAGATGTTCTGCGTGCGTTCGCACACGGGGCCTCGGTTTAAAGTCTCATCCGAAGGACTTTTGGGGAGAGTGGGAGTCACACTGATGTTACTCCAGAAGAAAAATCTCCTCGCCACCGAACCCCGAAACCCGGGTTCGTCCCGTTGGTCAAATTGGGGGAGCAAGAGCGCGGTGGTTTGAATCCCCGTTTTCGGGCCTCAAAACTTACCCCAAAAAACCCCAAGAAGAATAAAGAAATAATGAATGGCAAAAGAGAGAAAGATAGGACAAAGAGAGAAGACAGAGAGAGAGAGACAGAGAGAGAGGTCAAGTCAAGTCAAGTCAAATCAAATTCTTTTTTTATTTCGAGGATAATGAATAAGCCCTCATGTGCTTTTTTATGTCCAGTCCCAGCCCTTATCGGAGATAAAATCAAAATAAAAACCCCTCTAAACAACAACAATAATAGAGGAAATAGCAAAAAACAAGAGACGACAACAACAGTAACAAACACAAGGCAAGAAACAAGAAGAAAGACAACATAAATAACAAAACCACACACTCAAAGCACACACACTCAGAACTGAAATAAGAAATTATCAAATGATGATTATGGTAAATAAAAAAAAGACGCTGATAAGTAAGTAGCAAACAAAAAGCATAACAAGTTAAGCAACTGAAAACATCATCTATCAAACAAATAAGCCATATAAATCATAGTATTGTGGTATTAGGGAGGAAGAAACTTAACCAATATCCTCATTTTGGGGAAAAGTACTACAAACATTTTTTTGAGATCAGATTAAAAAAAAAAGTACTACAAATAGCAAATTGCTTAAACTATTTCCCAGTTCATTAGCAAAAAAAGAAAAGAAAAGAAAAGCATAACAATTAAATTTGCAACGAAATGCCTTAGCCCCTCCCCCCCCCCCCCCCCCCCCCCCATGTAAAAAAAAACCCACCCATATCTTTAATAACGTAAGTTCAATATAATGCACTACTGCAGCATTTTAGGAGCTCCTCATACATTTTTGTCAACTTTCTGACTTCATTTTCAAGTTTTGACAAAGTGCATTGACACACTTTGTCACATCTTTTCAACACCAAAAACATGCAATGGCAACAGGTCTTAGTAGAAAAAGAAATGATGATAAAATTGATTTGTAAAAAAACAACAAGCAGTAAAAAAAAATTCAGTGGGGGGGGGAGAGAAATCGCGGGAGCAAAAATATTTGCCCACGGCCTGTGGCGTACTGTTAATTTTTGAAGGTCCGGTACATTGCGGAATAGGCGTGTGAGTGGGAAGCAATCATTGAACACAGTACCTGAAGTCTCTCTCTCTCTCTCCTCTCTCTCTCTCTCTGACTCGTTCTCTCTCTCTCTCTCGACAGGTGCAAGCATGCCACACCGAACACACACACACACACACACACACACACACCACACACACACACACACACACACACTCACACACACACAACACACACACCACACACACTTGCACACAGACACTCATGCACACACACACGCACGCGCGGGCGCGCGCGCGCACACGCACACACAGAGGTTGTGGACGTGGAAGGAGGAGGTGGGAGTGGAGTGTCATACATGCCAGTGATAGGCCTATCCAGTCTGTATACAATGGTGCCTGTCTGTCTACACCCACCCCCACCCCCTCTCCATCCTCCCCTCTTTGCTGTATAAACATGGCCACCTGCCTGCCTGCCACCCCACCACCCTACTGATGGGAGAACCAGAGAGAGAGAGAGAGAGAGGGAGGGAAGGAGGAGGGAGGGAGAGGAGAGAGAGGAGAGAGAGAGAGAGAGAGGAGAAGGAGGAAGGAGGGAGGGAGGAGAGAGAGAGAGAGAGAGAGGAGGGAAGAGGAGAGGAGAGAGAGAGAGAGATTCTTTTAATTCGAAGATATAATAATGAAAAAGCATTCATGTGCTTATAATATGTTTACATCCACTGTCCATCCAGTCACTTCCTTTATCAGGATAACAATCATCATGGCAGGAAAAGAAAACAAACGAAAATGCTGTAAAAACTACAACAAAAACAAAAACTGCGGAAAAACCATCACATGTTGATAATAGCACCCTTCAGGCTAGCCAGCCTAAAAGTTTGCATCCTCTCTGACAAGGGGAGTAGAGGAAAGAGTGGGGGGGGGGGGGGGGGGGGGGGGGGTATTGGTTTTGCAGAGATGTCTTGTCTTGGAGAAGGGGGGGGGAGATCAGCCAATGAGGAAACAGACCAGCCTAGGCCTAGACTATGGCTGTATGAGGGAGAACTTGTAATACTTACTACAGTGGGACCCGATTTTAGGTTTTCTTATAGTTTTCTTATAAGCGGGCTTTGTTTTAAGCGGGATTTCTTATATCCAGCAACTGAACACTAGTTTGAATACATGTGCTTTCTTATTAGCGAGCAAAAGTGTATATGAGTAAAATAATAGCTAATTGGATATTTCATAATGGTAAAAACATAAAACACACCATATCTACAATTACTCATCAAGTTTGTTGTTGTTGTTGTTGCTGTTATTGTTGCTGGTGCTGCTGTGCTGTAGTTGTTGTTTTAGTTGAAATTCAGTGACAATGGTATAATGTTCAAAATAAGAAGCAACTTCAAACACACACACACACACACACACACACACACACACACACACACACACACACACACACACCCCACACACACACACACACGCGGACGGAGGGACGGAAGAATTCTGTGGACTCAACAACTTTTGTATCAGCAATTATTAACGAAAAACTTTGACTAAAATAAAGCAGAAACTTTTTTCGGAAAAAGAATATAAAGTGATCATTGCATGATTGTCGGCTCAAGATCTTCGGTCCATCACTTATGACAGGAATAAAAATCGTTAAAAAAAAAATCACAAAGAAACCTTGAAAAAATTGAATAAAAACTTACTACCAGACACCTGACCGGTACTGAGAGAATATTTGACAGCCTTGCCGGTGGAATCTGCTGTTCATCTGCTAAAGCTTTTATCAGCTTGTGAGGGTTGGCCTCAACTTCGTCAATGAGCTTAATTTTCCTTTTGAATGAAATTGACAGTCTCGGCTTTGAGTCAGCCATGTTGACAGGCGTTTGACATAGATGTGAGGCTGGCTTCGCCTTTCCGATTCCAGCCATTTTGACAGGCGTTTGACATAGATGTGAGGCTGGCTTCGCCTTTCGCCTTTGTTTTTTTTTTTTTTTAATTATAATTCTATTGGTAGTATGTCTCCCCCCCCCCCCCCCCCCCTCCAATAAGGATGCTAGTTTAAAAAAAAAAATCCCCTTCTATCCAAATGTATGATTTATATTACATGTACAATTTTTGATAGATAGTGGTGGATTGATGTTTTCGGTTGTCTAATTCATTTTGTTCTCTTGTTTGCTCCTTATCTACTAACGCTTTTCTTTTTTTTCCATAATCAAAATTTTTTTTTTATTGTGACTTCTGATTTTTGTCTTCTGAAAGAGTGCATTTTATTACCTTATCATATATAGTGTCCTTTATTCTTGTGTGCTGTTTGGTACTGCGTAAAGTCTTATTGTTTAGTATATTTTCAACTTGATGTATCCCTGAAAAGGGCGGGGACTGGATGTAAAAAAGCACACGAGTGCTTATCTATTATCCTCGAATAAAAGACTTTGCCTTGCCTTGCCTTGCCTTGCCTTGCCTTTCCGATTCCAGCAATCAACAAGGGGAAAGAGGGGCCAACAGGAACCCGCCCTAGCTGTTGCGAAAAATACACGCTGTGCGTGAGAGTCCATGTAATGCGAATGAATGGAAAAGAAACACGACGTTATCGGAGAAATTTTGCTTTTATGTGCCTGTCGTTCAAAACTTGCCAGGTTTGTTGAGCTCGCTTACAGGAAACTGACTGAAGGAGGTCTCTTATTACAAAGTAAAGTTCTCAAAACGGACTAGACTTTCTTATACCGAGCTAACATCCTCTGTGGGACCAGAAATTGACGTTCTTATAAGAGGGGTTTCTTATAAGCGAGATTCTTATATCCCAGCTTTCTTAAGTCATAATAAAGAACACCTTCGAGGGAACCAAATTTTTTGCTTTCTTATAAGGGGGATTCACTGTAAGCAAGCTTCTTATAAGCGGGTCCGACTGTACTAGGTATAGGTCTAATATAGCTTACAGTGTGAGGTGACCTTTTACTGAAATAGGCTGTGGCTTCAGAAATGTTCTATTAATTAATAAAAAAATAACTCTCTCTCTCTCTCTCTCTCTCTCTCTCTCTCTCTCTCTCTCTCTCTCTCTCTCTCTCTCTCTCTCTCTCTCTCTCTCTCTCTCCCCTCCTCCTCCCTCCTCCCTCTCTCTCTCTCTCTCTCTCTCTCTCTCTCTCTCTCTCTCCTCTCTCCTCCTCCTCCTCCTCCTCCTCCTCCTCCTCCTCCTCCTTCTCTCTCCTCTCTCCTCCTCCTCCTTCTCCTCTCTTCTTCTTCTTCTTCTTCTTCTTCTTCATTAAACATATTACCTGTAATGATTGTTTTAGTCAGTACATTAAATTTCGAATTTTGTGATAATGAACGTTCTTCATTTATGCTATCTTTTTTGTCATATGTATACTAGTCTATGTAAGTTGGAATGTATAGGATCATGTTTGCCTAAAAAAATCAGTTGTTTTGACAGACATTATTTTAATATGTATCATTGATAATATTTTTAAAGAAGGGTTTCGTGTGGATGGTATGTCATACTTTGTTGTTTGGTTTGTTTTGATAAAGATGTAACCTCAAGAGCTCTCTCTCTCTCTCTCTCTCCTCTCTCTCTCTCTCTCCTCTCTCTCTCTCTCTCCTCTCTCTCTCTCTCTCTCTCTCTCTCTCCTCTCTCTCTCTCTCTCTCTCCTCTCTCTCTCTCTCTCTCTCTCTCTCTCTCTCTCTCTCTCTCTCTCTCTTCTCTCCTTCTCTCTCTGTGTGTGTGTGTGTGTGTGTGTGTGTGTGTGTGTGTGTGTGTGTGTGTGTGTGTGTGTGTGTGTGTGTATGTGCGCGCGCGCACACTTAAAAAGTCGAGCTACTTTTTGGTTTTATTGAATAATTACTGCTTTAAATCTTTGTGTTGAAAAGTAATTTTAGTTTGTATTTTTAAAAGAGAAGTACATAAAGAGACTTGTACTTTGTGCACTGACCATCAGTATCACAACAGCAACAAAATAATTAGAACGCGTAGGCCCCTAGACCTCTAGATTCTAGAGAGGCTAATATTTGTAGACGGCCACATGTGGTAGACATCGGTGTTACATCACATCTGGAAATCAGGCCGTTCAGTCAGGGGTTCCAGGCTGCTCAGGGGTTCATGCTGCATGCCTTTATTTATAGTAGTAGGCCTGTAAGTCTGGTAGGCTACTTTGTGCTAAAATAGCGCTGTTTCATTGGGACTAAGGCAGATTTTAAGCTATTCTCGCGTTGCAAATGTTGACATTGGTACAATTGATACTGGTTGGCTTTTGACTCTGACACTGGGATAAGTGGAGGTGAGAAGTGCGTGATGCTGGTTTGTTAGTTCCTCGCCTCTGCCTTCTTTTCTCTCCTATTGCTGAACTAAAAGTGTTAGAAGGAGTTGGTGTGTCTGACTGTCACCATACAATCACCATACACTGACTGTCACCATACACTGACTGTCACCATACACTGACTGTCACCATACACTGACTGTCACCATACACTGTCACCACATACTGACTGTCACCACACACTGACTGTCACCATACACCGACTGTCACCATACACCGACTTGCACCATACACTGACTGTCACCATACAATCACCACACACTGTCACCACACACTGACTGTCACCATACACTGACTGTCACCATACACTATCACCATACACTGACTGCCACCATACACTGACTATCACCACACACTGACTATCACCACACACTGGCTGTCACCACACACTGACTGTCACCACACACTGTCACCACACACTGACTGTCACCATACACTGACTGTCACCACACACTGACTGTCATCATACACTGACTGTCACCACACACTGACTGTCATCATACACTGACTGTCATCATACACTGACTGTCACCACACACTGACTGTCATCATACACTGACTGTCACCAACACACGTCACATACGACTGTCACCATACACTGTCACCATACACTGTCGACCATACACTGACTGTCACCATACACTGTCACCACACACTGGCTGTCATCATACACTGTCACCACACACTGTCACCACACACTGACTGTCACCATACACTGACTGTCACCACACACTGGCTGTCACCACACACTGACTGTCACCACACACTGACTGTCACCAACACACTGTCACCATACACTGACTGTCACCATACACTGACTCACCATACACTGTCACCACACACTGGCTGTCATCATACACTGTCACCACGCACTGGCTGTCACCACGCACTGGCTGTCACCACGCACTGGCTGTCACCACACACTGACTGTCACCACACACTGACTGTCACCACACACTGACTGTCACCACACACTGACTGTCACCACACACTGACTGTCACCACACACTGACTGTCACCACAACACACACACTGGACTGTCACCATACACTGACTGTCACCAACACTGACTGTCACCACACACTGACTGTCACCACACACTGACTGTCACCACACACTGACTGTCACCATACACTGGCTGTCACCACACACTGACTGTCACCATACACTGGCTGTCACCACACACTGTCACCATACACTGTCTGTCACCATACACTGTCACCATACAGTCACCAATGCACGTACATACAGTACAGTGCAATACAGTACAATCCAATGCAATACAGTACAATACAATGCACTTACATACAGTACAGTGCAATACAGTACAAATCAGTGCAATACAGTACAATATAGTACAATACAATTCAGTGCAATACAACACAGTACAATACACTTCCATACAATTCAGTGCAGTACTACTAGTAGCCGCCGCTGTAGTCTAGTGGTTTTAGGGCGTTGGACTCGTTATCTAAAGGTTGCGGGTTTGATCCCAGCTTTCGGCTATGGTGTTGTGCCCTTGGAAAAGGCACTTTACGGGTATTTTCTCACCCCACCCAGGTGTAAAAGGGGTACCAACCTTGTGTTGGGGGTTAACTCTGCAATAGACTGGCGTCCTATCCAGGGGGGAGTCTGTGACTCAGTCGCTTAACGCCACAGAAACCGGGATAAGCACCTGCCTGATGAGCCTTAGGCTCGGGACAGACTTTAACTTTAACTTAAATACTAGTACAATACATTACAGTGCAGTATAGTATAATTCAATGCAATACAGTGCTATACAGTACAATACAACACAGTACAGTATAGTACAAAACAATGGAATACAGTGCAGTATAGTACAATACAATGCAATACAGTATAATACTACAATAACAGTACAATACAGTACAGTACAGTACAATGCAGTTCAATACATGACAGCACAATACAATACAGTATAGGACAATACAGTAAAGTCAGGTATAATATAATACAATACAGTAATGTGAAGTATAATACAATACAATACAGTGAAGTACATTACATAACAGTACAACAATCACAATGCCATATCGTACAGCACAATACAGAAACCAAAATTTTCAGATCAACTCTCTCTGTGTCTCCCCCCCCCCCCCCCCTCCCTCACCCCTTTATTTGTCAGCTGCACAAACAGGTTTTGACTGTAATGTCTCTGCCTCTGCTTCACTCTCTCTGTCTCACGCGCGCACGCACACACACACACACGCACGCACGCATGGACGCATGCACGCACGCACTCACACACGCACACACGCACTTTTGGTGGGGGGAGTGGTTTTATTTTGGGGTGGGTGGAGGGTGAGAGGGGTCTTTTGGGGGGAGGGTGTGCTTACATTTTTTTTTCTCATCTGAAACTTAGAAAGTTCGTTGGAATTACTGTTTTTGTTAGGAATTGTTAGAACTGCATTTTCCTTTTTTTAATATAGAATTAAATTTTTTTTTAAATTGTAGTTCAGTAGGTGTGTAACGAAAAGTGTTTTTTTTTTTATCATTTCACATGTTGGCCCTGTTGATACCCTGAAATTCTTTCTTCCATACATTACCAACTACATTATTATATATCATACACCCTCCTCCCCTCACACACACATACACACACTTACACACTTACACACACTTACACACTTACACACACACACACACACACACAACACACACACACACACACACAACACTCCTCACTCTCTCTCTCTCTCTCTCTCTCTCTCTCTCTCTCTCTCCCCTCTCTCTCTTCTACTCTCGAGCATACATTTGTTTAAAGCGTTAAAGCGTCTCTCTCTCTCTCCTCTCTCTCTCTCTCTCTCTCTCTCTCTCTCTCTCTCTCTCTCTCTCTCTCTCTCTCTCTCTCTCTCTCTCTCTCTCTCTCTCTCTTCTCTCTCTCTCTCTCCACACACCACACACACACACACACACACACACACACACACACACACACACACACACACAAACACTTTAATATCACATTGTGATAAAAAAAAAAGTTAAAGGAATTTGAAAACACACACCACACACACACACACACACACACACACACACACACACACACACACACACCACACACACACAACACACACACACACACACACACACACACACACACACACACACACACACACACACACACACACACACACTGTAGGTGACGGGAAAGCCTGTTGGTTAGTGGTGCACATTGCGCTCGCGATCTGCTGATCCCGTTCAAATCCGCACGTGCGGGCACACACACACACACACACACACACACACACACACACACACACACACACACACACACACACACACACACCACACACACCCATGCACGCACCCACACACACACCCACGCACGCACGCACGCGCGCGCGCACACACACTCACGGACGCGCGTGCGGGCACACACACACACACTCACACACACACACACACATACGCGCGAGTGCGCGCACGTACGCACTCACGGACGCGCGTGCGGGCACACACACACACACACACACACACACACACACACACACACACACACACACACACACACAGACACGGGGTGGGGGGTGGGGGGGGACGGATAGCCTAGTGGTCAGAACATTGCGCTGGCAATTTGACGACCCGGGTTCCAGTCCGGTCGAGATGTTTCTCCTGGAGTTAACA
>CM060334.1:16137223-16139775 GCA_030674155.1 Stramonita haemastoma | reverse complement strand
AACCTAGTTGGTCGCAGGGGAGTGAGGTGTCAGAGACCTCATTTTCTCTAGGGGCCAGCATATTGAGGGCAGCGCCCATCCTCTCTCCGTCACTGCTTTACCTTCCCTGACCCTAAAGAGGGCAGGTACCCATTTACAGCTGGGTGAACTGGGGGAACTTTACTGAAGCCAAGGTGCGTAAAAGGTCACCCATCCAACTGGTAACCACGCTCGACACTGCTTAACTTGACTTGGTGGAAGGGAGCGCTCTGACCACTTAGCTATCCTGCTTATACCGTTGATAAAAGTAGTAACATACGATATATGCAGGGATACATATTTTTTGTAACATACGATATATGCAGGGATACATATTTTACAAACAATCACATTTAACAGGTATATAACACAAGATAGGTATTGATACAGTTTGATGGATGGTAGCACAGGTAGGCTTATCGTACTGACAGTCGTATAAGCAGGCCTATAAGGATTTATACATAATAGTTATATGATACAAATCATAATGACAAGGCTCTCCCACCCACAATAAAAAGACACACTGACAGTCACAGACAGTCACAGACGTCACACACACACACACACACACACACACACACACACACACACACACACACACACACACACACACACACACACACACACACACACACAAACACCACTCACACACATCAAATAAACAAGCAAACAAGGAAGACAAATTGACCAATCAAGGACCAGCTGCTTACCTCCCATGGGTCCGCCACCTCCTGAAAACAGCCAGACATGGATACAGTTATACGGGGCATTCTAGAAATGGCTACATCATTTTATGAGTTCTTTAATACTCAGATCAGTGTTTTTACAGTTATGTGGGTAACTACATAGGTAGGCCTGTGAACAGTCGATAGTTGCATAATAACACAAGGCATTCATATTGACGGTAAAACAAATAGGCTTATCAACATTGATACATAACTTCTTGAAAGAAAATCAGATGGTTGTATCTCCCACAATATTCAGACACTGGCGGTCACACACAGAGACACACGCACAAGCACGCAAGCACCACAAACAGATACACCACGAAAACAATCACGCACGCACACAAACACGAACACGCACCACACAAATGCACGGAAACACACACACACACACACACCACACACACACACACACACACACACACACACACACACACACACACACACCACACACACCACACACGACACACATTCTACACACACACACACTACACACACACACACACACACACACACACACACACACACACACACACACACACAAATAACCAAGCAGAAAAAGAAGAAAAACAAATTGACCAATTACCTCCCATCATGCCTCCTGCACCAGGTCCGCCACCTCCTGAAAACAGCCAGACATGGATACAGTTATATGGGGCATTTTAGAAATGGCTACATCATTTTATTATGAGTTTTTTTGATACTCAGATTAATGTTTCTACATTTATATCGGTAATGACATAGGTAGGCCTATAAACCGTCATACGTGTTAGTTATATAATACACAGTTAAGCATTCATATGGATGGTAATACAAACAGGCTTATAAAATATATGTACATTAGGGGTGTGTGTGTGGTTTTGTGTGTGTGTGTGTCTGTGTCTGTGTCTGTGTGTGCGTGCGTGTGTGCGAGCGCACGGAACAATTACCACTAGATGTAAACACATGTACGCACGCACACACACATACACACATACGCGCGCGCACACACACACACACACACACACACACACACACACACACACACACACACACCACACACACCACACACACACACACACACACAACAACACACAGGTATTGATTATATTCTTATTATAGGTTTTTAAAAATATGTTTTATTCATTTTCTTATATTCCCTCCCCCAGCCCTTTTGGGTATCACTTTTTGAGGAAGGACGCAGAATCAAATATAATTACTACACACACACAAACGCCATCACCACTTCATCGACACACATTCACACACGTATACACACATACACACACACACACACTACACACACACACACACACACACACACACACACACACACACACACACCACGCACGCACGCACGCACGCACGCACGCACGCACGCGCGCGCGCACACAGAAAGAAAGAAAGAAAGAAAGATAGAGAGAGAGAGAGAGAGAGAGAGAGAGAGAGAGAGAGAGAGAGAGAGAGATTCTTTTATATCCAGGATAATGGAATAAGCACTCTTGTGCTTTTTTACATCCAGTCCCCATGTGGATGCAGTTTTGTAAATGTCATCTGTTCCCACTGGCACACGATGGCCTACTCTTACGAAAAGTGGAACAGGATTTAACGTTTACGCAAGATATTCTGCGTGCGTGCGTTCGTACACGGTGCGTCGGTTTATAGTCTCATCCGTAGGACCTTTGGGGAGAGTGGAGTCAGCACTGATGTTAACTCCAGGAGAAAAATCTCCTCAACCGGACTCGAACCTGGGTCGTCAAATTGCCAGTGGAATATTTTGATCACTAGGCTATCCATCCCAGAGAGAGAGAGAGAGAGAGAGAGAGAGAG
>CM060334.1:16132223-16134723 GCA_030674155.1 Stramonita haemastoma | reverse complement strand
CACCACACCACACCACACACACACTCCACCACACACACCATAGACACACCACACACACCACACCACACCACCCCACACCACACACACACAACCACACCACACACACTACACACACACACACACACACACACACACACACACACACACCACACCACACACACACACACACACACACACACACACACACACACACACACACACACACACACACACCACACACTTACCTCCCATCATGCCTCCTGCACCAGGTCCGCCACCTCCTGAAAACAGTTCAGACAAATGGAGTTATATGGGCAATAATGTAGGTACGTTTATGAGACGTTTATGAGATTAAATACAGTATAGTTATACACAACTAAGCCACACCTTTAAAAATACGAAGAAGCTATTGCTGTGAAAATAAGCATTCACACTAGCAGTTAAACACAAACACACAGACACACACACACGCACACACGTACGCACGCACGCACGCACGCACGCATACACACCACGCACGCACGCACCACGCACACACACACGCACGCACGCACGCACCACACACACACACACACACACACACACACACACACACACGCGCGCGCGCGCGCAACCAACCAACCAAATAAACAAACAAGTAAAGAAGGAAGCAAAGAAGACAAAGTGACCAGTCATGGACCAGCTGCTTACCTCCCATGCGGCCGGGTCCGCCACCTCCTGAAAAAATCCAGACATGGATGAAGTTGTAAATATACAGAATATCATAGGCTGGTATATGAGATTTGATATGTAATAACTATACACAAATTACCACAAAGCTGTACTTATAAGAATAGGCACTTACAATGACAGTTACACACACACATATACACACACCAAACAAAGAAACAAACAAGCAAAGCACACATACACACACAGACACAAACAAATAAGCAAAACAAAAAACGAAGAAGGAAAGCGGGTGCGCGTACGCATGCACGCACATACAAACACACACACACACACCAAACAATCAAGCACAGCACACACACACACACACACACACACACACACACACACCACACACACACACACACACACACACACACACACACACACACACACAAACAAGCAAGCAAGCATAGCACCCCCCCCCCCCCCACACACACACACCCACGCACGCACGCATGCATACACACACACAATGACCAGTCAGGGACCAGCTGCTTACCTCCCATCATGCCTCCTGCACCAGGTCCGCCACCTCCTGAAAACAGCCAGACATGGATACAGTTATATAGCAATAGCATAGGTAGGGTTATGAGATTTGATGCACAAGAACTATACACATATGATAACAATACAATACTTATAAAATAAGCATTCACATTAACAGTTACACACACACACACACACACACACACACACACACACACACACACACACACACACACACAACACCCGTGTCTGATGTAAATTTTCATAGGATAACTGTTTTAACAAAGATGCACATAATTATATACTCTTACATATTACACCACACCGTACCACACCACATCACACCACACCACACCACACCACACCACATCACACCACACTACACACGACACCACTCCACATGACACAACACACCAAACACACATCACAGCACACCACACCACACCACACAACACCACACACACATCACACCACTGTACACCAGACCAGACCACACCACACCATACATACACCACACACACACTGCACCACACCACACCACACCACTCCAAAACACACCACACCACACCCATTTGCACAATCACACAGACACACACACAGACAAACACACACACTCACAAAATGACCAGTCCAGTTATTGACCAGCTGCTTACCTCCCATCATACCACCTGCACCAGGTCCGCCACCTCCTGAAAACAGTTCAGACACAGATGGAGTTATATGGGCAATAATGTAGGTACGGTTAGGAGATTAAATACAGAACAGACATACACAAATAAGCTACACCTATAAAAATATGCACAGCTATGAAAATAAGCATTCACACTGGCAGTTACACACACACACACACACACACACACACACACACACACACACACACACACACACACACACACACACACATACACACACACACACACAAAACCACACACACACAACCACACAACCACAGACACACACAACCATCGAACCAATCAAACAAACAAGTAAACAAGATAGGAAAGAAGACAATCTGAGCAGTCAGGGACCAGCTGCTTACCTCCCATGCGTCCGGGTCCGCCACCTCCTGAAAACAGCCAGACATGGATGAAGTTATATAGAGATAAACATAGGTAGCGTTATGAGATTTAATACGTGATAACTATACACAAATGATCACAAAGCTGTACTCAGAGCGGCTCGGGGCTGTAGGTATATGGCAACGTTCTGGTTGCTCCTGCGACGGTACTGGAACCATTCGTCCGGTCATTGCCTTTCCAATGGATTATTCCAGTGCCGTGGAGAGGGGGGGTCTGCTGCATGGGTAACAGCTTGCCTCCATACA
>CM060334.1:16119723-16129723 GCA_030674155.1 Stramonita haemastoma | reverse complement strand
TTGACCAGCTGCTTACCTCCCATCATACCTCCTGCACCAGGTCCGCCACCTCCTGAAAACAGTTCAGACATGGATGGAGTTATATGGACAATAATGTAGTACGGTTATGAGATTAATACAGTATAGTTATTAATTATATTTATATTTTATATTTATTCTTTTATATCCGGATAACAAATCAGCAATCATGTGCTATTTTTTCATCCGTCCCCGTGTGTATGCAGTTTTCTAAATATTGTCATCTGTTCCCACCGGCAGACGATAGCCTACTCTTACGAAAAGCGGAACAGGATTTAACGTGTCAGCAAGATGTTCTGCGTGCGTTCGCACACGGGGCCTCTGTTTAAAGTCTCATCCGAAGGACTTTTGGGAGAGTGGAGTCAGCACTGATGTTAACTCCAGATGTTAACACAACTAAGCTACACCTATAAAAAAAATACGTACGAGCTATAGCTGTGAAAATAAGCATTCACACATGGCAGTTACACACACACACACACACACACACACACACAACACACACACAAAACACACACACACACACACACACACAACACACACAACAACAAACAAACAAACAACAAGTAAACAAGATAGGAAAGAAGACAAACTGAGCAGTCAGGGACCAGCTGCTTACCTCCCATGCGTCCGGGTCCGCCACCTCCTGAAAACAGCCAGACATGGATACAGTTATATAGAGATAAACATAGGTAGCGTTATGAGATTTGGTACGTGATAACTCTACACAATTTATTTGAAAGCTGTAATTATCAGAATAAGCACTTAGAATGACAGTCACACACACACACACACACACACACACACACACACACAAAACAGCACACATACACACAGGCACAGACACACATATACACACACACCAAGTAAACAAGGAAGATCCTGTAGACAAAGAAGTACAGATCCCTGCTGTAATAGATATATACACGTTATGGCGTTCTGTAGACAAACAAGTACAGATCCCTACTGTCATAGATATATACACATTATGCTGTAATGACTTGACTTGACTTATGCCTGTGGGTTCCCTTGGGAACAAAAGGCCACAACAGCACTCCTCCAACGGACTCGGTTCTGGGAGATCCTCTTCAGCTCGGCCCACGTCATTCCGGCTGCCTTCGTCTCTGCTTCAATGCTTCTGCGCCAGGTCTGTTTTGGTCGATCTACTTTCCGCTTCCCTTGTGGGTTCCAGTCAAGGGCATGCCTGTTGACATCTGAAGCAGGCTTGCGGAGCGTATGGCCGATCCATCCCCATTTCCTTTTCTTAATCTCCGTCTCGATTGGAGCGTGTCTGGTCCTGTCCCACAGTTCTTCGTTTGAGACGACTTCTGGCCACCTGATACCAAGAATGTTCCTAAGACATCTGTTGGTGAATGTCTGGAGTTTGTGGGTGTTGGTCTTTGTTACCCTCCAGGTTTCTGAGCCATACAGTAGGACCGACTTGACGTTGGTGTTGAATATCCGGATCTTGTTGTGGAGTGAGAGGGCTGTTGATCTCCAGATTGGGCGAAGGGTGTTGAAGGCATGACGGGCTTGATTCATTTGGCACTTGATGTCTTCATCCGCCCCCCCATCTTTAGTGACAGCACTCCCCAGGTAGGTAAATTTGTCGACTTCTTTGATATTTTCTTGGTGTAGTCGCACTGGGTCTTGTTTGTTCACCCTTATAACCTCCGTCTTCCTGATGTTGATTTGGAGGCCGATCTTTTCGGCTTCTTCCGCAACATGACATAGCTTCTCTTGTGCATCTTGGTGCCTGTGGGAGAGAAGGCTGATGTCGTCTGCGACGTCCAGGTCTTCCAGCTGCCTTGTGAAGGTCCACTGTATGCCAGTTCTCCTGCCTGCTGTGGCCTGTTCTGCTGTAATAGATATATAAATTATATGACGTTCTTTAGACAAACAGCTACACATCCCGGCTGTAATAGATATATACACTATATGGCGTTATGGAAATAGCTACAGATCCCTGCTGTAATAGATATACGCACGTTATTGCGTTCTGTAGACAAACAGCTACAGATCCCCACTACTACAAGCAGACACATGGTGTTTAGCAGAAAAACTAAAGATCCCCACTACTACAAGCAGACGCATGGTGTTTAGGAGACAAACAACTAAAGATCTCTGTTGCTGTAGGCATACACAATGTGACGTTCAGCAACAGACGTTTAAAGATTCCGCTTCTACAGGCACACACAATATTGTGTTCAGCAGACAAACAATGAAAAATCCGTTACAATAAACAGGCTTGTTCAAAATGGCGGTAACCGGGGAAACAACTAAAAATCCCTGCTTCGACATTAATACAAAATATGGCGTTATAATGACAAAACGACAAGAAATCTCTATTGCAAGACATGTACACATTGTGAATCCATCAAATAATAAGAGATAGTGTCTCAGCTATGTGACAAATTGTTCAATGTTCTCTCGTAGCTTATTCTTATATATGTAGTGATATATCAGACTGTGTGATATCTTCTTTTTTATTTTTCTGATTCTTGGATTTGTCATTGATAGTTCTTTTTCCTTTTTCTTTGCGTGATTCCAGCCCTAATATGGTATCTGTAGTCTGCTGTACGACAAACATGCCTGATCGCTAGTTCAGTGTTCATTGACCCTTTACCCAGCAGGTGGCTGACCAACAACGGTCACTTTCCACACTCCCATCACTGCCCCCCCCCCCCCCCCCCCACTGTGATCAGTATTTTCTCCCCCAGTATTAAAAGGATAATGTCTAATGAGCTAAAAACAAATTCTTCCATCGCAAACTGGAATGTGAGCACCTTAATGGCTTGTACAAACGGTTGCATACGCAAAACCTCACCAATAGGGAATCTTTGAGATCTAGGCGAGAAACAAAAAGAAAAAAAGAAAGAAAATAAACTGTACTATAGTGGAGGATGATACGATTTCACATATTTATCAAGCACAACCAGTTAAAATCTTGGGGTAAGTTGGGAAACAGTGACTTGTCATCCTGGCTGTGTGTTTGAATGTGTTGTATTGATACGGCTCACAGTTACCTGCAGTCTGGGTGTCAGTGGTTTGGGAGTCTGTGGTATCAGTACTGTCCGCTGCACAGAGAAATATTGTTTTTTACACAAAAAACAGAGCATTTTTCAAATGTAGGTGTTGTGCATCTATACTTTTAGTTATCAGTTTTATTTCTTTATTCATATATGCATAACTGAAGTTTTTAAGAAACTGCAGCTCTCAGTGCTGCTACTCGTACGTAGATCACTCCGAATTGACCACACAACCACACCCCAGCTTACTATGTGACACCATCAAAGGCCAGCAGTCTGCTGGAGGCTGTCATTACTTGGCCACCATGAGGGTTCCAGCCAGAAGTCTGGCATTCTTGTTGGGTCACTTGGAAAGTTTCAGTGTTGGCTGCTCTGGTCTAACACACGAACAGATTTGTATTTATTTATTTCTTCTTTTATTTGGAGGTTAACAGAATAAGCGCTCATGTGCTTTTTTAATCCAGTAACCCTGTGTATGCGTTTTTGAAAGCTTACTTTCTAAATTGACTTTACCACCATCCTCTACGACAACAGGTTTGTCTCAGAGCTTTTTCCAGAGACAATACTGCAGCGTTCAGCAAGCAACCATGACAACGTATTCAATTTGCTGCAGAAGAGGTGATGATACAGGACTGTGGGATTCCAGTTTTCACATTGAGTTCTTTGCACACCGGCTTAAATCTGTTTAGGATATATAAGTGATTGCATAATTAAACAAAGTCAGGAGGTCATTCATTCATTAGTCATTGAAAAATAAATGGATAGATTGCTCACAGCGCACAAATGCAACGTCACTCAGTTAATAGCATGCCCTTTTGTTTTACCTAGTCTAAGTGTGGTCAGTTCCTGCTATAATTAGCACCAGCTGGTCCCATCTGGGCTGGGATGGGATGGATTAAATAGCAACTAAGAGGAGCTGAAAGTGGGGAAAACTGACATCTGTGCGCTAGATATTTGGATAGATTGATAGATAGACAGATAAACACACAAAGAAGACAGAACAGAATAACATAAGAAGGAATACCTAAAGTTAAACACAGAAAATAAGAAATATAGAAACTAGTGCATGAAGAGGTGTATTACCATCGTCCTGTGCGGAGATGGCCCATATGGCCAGACACAGGATCAAGATGGTTTTCTGAAACAGCAGTACTTCACAGTTACAACACTGTCAGCTTGGTTTGCTAAATTATAAACACAATATCAGTGAGGCTCTCTCTCTCTCTCTCTCTCTCTCTCTCTCTCTCTCTCTCTCTCTCTCTCTCTCTCTCTCTCTCTCTCTCTCTCTCTCAGGTGTGTTGTGTGTGTGTGTGTGTGTGTGTGTGTGTGTGTGTGTGTGTGTGTGTTGTGTTTGTTTTTGTGTTTGTGTTTTATGAGATACATATTGAGAGAGAGAAGAAGAGAGAGAGAGAGAGAGAGAGAGAGAGAGAGAGAGAGAGAGAGAGAGAGAGAGAGATTTGAGGAACGCTCGCTTATATTTGTTAATGGAAAATGAAATAAATTCTCCATGTAGCAAGGAAAGTCCTTTTTCTGAATGGTATCAGAAGCTGGACTAAGTTATTTTTCCATTAACTAAAATATTTGGTGCTGGTCCGTCTGTCTTTACAACATGATAAAGTGAATGTTCCATTTACTATAAACTTTTAGCAGATGTAAAAGAACTTGAGGAACAATAGAATTGATCCCGGCAAATTTGGTAGCCATAGCCATATAAGCAACCAAGCATTTGTAGATGGGAAAACTTTACTCGAAACAAAAATGGCGCAAAAACATTGTGTACCAGGATAAGCAATGAACTCTCATATATAGAAATGTGTTTTGACAACACAACATAAGAGAAGACGAGAGAGTACAATAAGACTGAGTAAACTCTTCAACCAGTGTATTCTATCAGTCTTGATGATCTAACTTTCTAGCGAGTTGAAGGTTCAGCTCATATGAAGAAAATATCAAGAAAAAGTGCTGATAAGTTTTGTTCTTAGAGAAGAACCATTGAACAGTATCCTCTTCGTTTTAATTGATGTAAAAATAAAAATAGAGAGAGACGGAGGAGAGAGAGAGGGAGGGAGGAGGGAGGGAGGGAGGGAGGGAGGGAGGAGGAGAGAGAGAGAGAGAGAGAGAGAGAGAGAGAGAGAGAGAGATTAATTTACACTTTTGATGCTGGTTAACAGGTAAACAGAGACAGAGACTTAAAAGAGGAACACAAGGAAACCAGACACTAGACAACCAAAAGCTCACCATGTTTGCTGTCAGATAGTGAACCTCTCCAGAGCAGAACACCAACTATCCTTCACCACAGTTTCGCTCCCTTTTTATACTGTTGCAGTCTGACCCCTCAGCTCCAGTCCTGAGTTTAATTAGTAGGCCTCTGTCAGCAGTTTTTCCCCCTAAAAATCTCTGTTAATCATCACGGACAGTTTTTATAACCAAAGACTCGTTAAACAGTAATTTGATTTGCAAGCTCACGTGGGTACTACAACAAAATGGGAAGGGGTTGGGGGCTAGCTTAATGGTTAAGAGTGTTGCACTCGCGTTTGATGGCCCCAGATAGAATCCAGGTCCAACTAAATTCCTAAATTCCTACTAACAGATGCATTGAGATATTCCATAAAACATATAGAAAATGTGTGTTTTCATCATGGCATTGCTAACATGACCAGACCAAAAAAAAAATCAGTAGCAGCATTCTATTCACATGAGGATAGGTTAGTTTTGTCCACGTTGCAATCAGGGAAAAATTACATGACAACAGATTGTATTATTGAATGATAACGATCCACTAGAAGTGACTCAGCTAATTTTTTCTTCAGAGGGTGGTTGGAAGGATTATATGAAAACTGCAATCTAAATTGATAATTTTAGGCGCTGTCTTTTCCACTTTTTCATATGCATCATATGATATGGCTCGCAGCAAGAAATGTAGTTGCTTGTATTTTGGAACTGTTATGGACAGTTGGCGACCAGTCCCCATGGTTATTTTTCAAACAATTTGACTGCCAATGTTAACAAATGGTTCGAATGTTTGGACACTAATGGCAGATCACAAGACTATTGAACGTGTTCGCACATTTATGTTGAAAATGTTACTGAATGTCAGCATCATGTCTCCGAATGCTTCAGTGTATGACGAAACCGGAAGATATTTACCTACACTGATGTATAGGATACTGGCTTACACCTACACAAGATTTCCTCTCGAAGCTTACCGAATATTGTACCTTCATTGCAACAATAAGGTAAATCTGGTTTCCAAAATATATTTCACATTTTATCGTTATTACTCTGGTCGCGTGTTGGTAAACAAAGGAGTCACATGTATTAATGGCTTTCTGCGTGAATCCAGAGGGTTGTGGATTGTTTTCATCAGGACCGGAATAGCGATCTTTCTGGAGAACAGTTTGCATTTTATACATCATATGAATCCGTTTCTGCTCATCAACAAGCAGTGTTGGAAATTGAAGAATGTTGCTGTAAGGAAACAACTGTTGCGTTCCAGGATAGGTGTCTTACTATTAATAAGCCCACAGGTATTGTCATGTTACTCGATCAGTAGAAAGCTCATTCGTCCATTTTCTATAGATGCCATTGATTCGGATTTTTACTTTTTATTGGTATGGCTGGTATATTTTGAAGTAAGGGGACATTTTTTCTCATGACAGCCGGTTTGCAGCGATATTTCTGGTGGCCAGTGACAAACATAAAACACTTGCAGGGTATATTTTTGAAACATTTAGAAAGGCGCAATCTGAAAAACAACAACAGCATGACAGACAATAAATCAACGAAAGTGTGTATTGTTTCGGAAAATGTGGAAGATCCAAAAATAAACTATAAAACGGTATGAGGTATTATTAGTAGTAAAACGGTATTGAGTATTAGTTGTGATATAGCATTGGTGCGCTAGTGAGAACGAATTTGTTTGGAGTGTGTGTGTGCGTGCGCGCGCGCGTGCGTGCGTGTGTGCGTGCGTGTGTGTGTGTGTGATGTATGCATACATACATGTATTCATATACATATGTGTATATATATATATATATATATATATATTAAATATATATATATATGCATGTATATATGCATGTATGTATATATATATTATATATATATTTCTGTGCGTGTGCATACAAGCATACATGCACGTGTGTTTGTGTGCGTATGCACGTGTGTGTATATATGTATGTATTGTGTGTGTGTGAGAGAGAGAGAGAGAGAAGAGAGAGAGAGAGAGAGAGAGAGAGAGAGAGAGAGAGAGAGAGAGAGAGGAGAGAGAGAGAGAGAGAGAGAGCCTATGTTAAGCTATGCACATAACCCTGAAATGCTATTATTGTCAATCAGTGTGATACGTGTTTTGCTTTTTTTTTTATTTGCTTTCAAGATTTTGTTGATAATTTTGACAATGTTCTACACATTATTTCATCGGCATAATTATGGACTGGTGTGTTAAATGTTGAAAGTTCTCTCTGTTTGTCTGTCTGTTTTTCTTTCCCTTTCACTCTCTTCTTTCTCTCCTTTCCTGTCGATTTCAATCTGGTATCAGATGAACTGGAAGTACATTAGTTCATGGGTTAATGGGAGGGTATCAGATGAATTCGAAGTGCATTAATTCATGGGTTAATGGGAGGGTATCAGATGAACTGGAAGTGCATTAGTTCATGGGTTAATGGGAGGGTATCAGATGAATTGGAAGTGCATTAATTCATGGGTTAATGGGAAGGTATCAGATGAACTGGAAGTGCATTAGTTCATGGGGAATGAGAGGGGTATTAAGGAACTGGAAGTGCGTTAGGTCATGGGCAATGAGAGGGTATTAATGGACTGGAAGTGCACCAGTTCATGGGTACTGATCATGGTATTAAATGAGCTGGCAGTGCATCCATGGATAATAATCAGGGCAATTAATAAGCTGAATGTTCATTTAGGGGTTATTATGGGGCTATCTGGTAAGTAAAGGTAGGTAAAGGTATCCCATAACCTAGGCGTTCGTAGGGGAGCGAGGCATCAGAGACCCCAACTTTTCTAGGTGCCAGCAAATTGAAGGTGGCGCCCATCTCCTCTCCCTCGCTGTTTTACCTTCCCTGACCATAAAGATGGCAGGTACCTATTTACAGCTGGGGGGACTGTACTGAAGCCAAGGCGCGCAAATGGTCACCCATCCAACTAGAAACCACCCTCAACGCTGCTTACCTTGACTGGGGGAAAGCGAACGCTCTGACCACTGAGCTATCCCGCCCCTTGGGGCTATCTGACAAACTAAATATGCTTTCGGGGGACAATGATCAGGGCATCAACTGTGTATTATAAGGTATCCGGAAGAGTACCGGTCCACACCCTTGTGTTGCCTAACTTTTTTGCGGTAAGCGTTGTGAAGTTGAACTACAATCATTTATGTATTAGGTAAACACGACATAGACTTGTGTAGTATTGGCCCGATCACTCTTGCTGGACACGAGCTGCGTAGCACTTATCTCCCTAGCAGATTTCAATCGTCTTTTATATCTCTCTCTCTCTCTCTCTCTCTCTCTCTCTCTCTCCTCTCTCTCTCTCTCTCTCTCCTCTCTCTCTCTCTCTCTCTCTCTCTCTCTCTCCTCTCTCTCTCTCTCTCTCTCTCCTCTCTCTCTCCTCTCTCTCTTCTCTCTCTCTCTCTTCTTCTTTCTTTCCTTCTCTCTCTCCTTTTTCTTCTTCTTCTTCTTCTTCTTCTTCTTCTTCTTCTTCTTTCTTTCTTCTTCTTCTTCTCTTTCTTTCTTTCTTTCTTTCTTTCTTTCTTTCTTTCTTTCTTCTTTCTTTCTTTCTTGCAGTATTTTCATCGCAGACGTTATAGATGATCATCATCGGTTATAATGACTGTACTTCCTTCTTGCTCTTAGTTTATTTTGGTGTTTCTTTTGTGATATCTTTTTTCTTCCTCCTGTTGCTTCTCCGTTTGTCTTCTTTTGGTCTTTGGATTTTCTTCCTTTATATATATATATAATACCTTTTTAATTCTTTTTTGAAGACATTGTATGTGCTAACGTGTAAAATATTACATTTGGACTTGAACCGATTTTGATGTCGTATACTGTTAACAATATCCATGCAGTCTAATAATACTTGTTTATCTAGATCAAAGTTCAAGACATGATCCTTGCGGTCATGGTTTACAAGAATCGGTGTGGTTTGTTTGTTTGTTTGGTTTTCCTTTCATGTTCCATAGTGTGTTACATATCAGTATGTTGATTCTCTACCCTCCCCAAACTCCGTGTATTTAGGCCCAATGCCAATGTTCATATTAAACACGTTCAGAGCTCTCTCTCTCTCTCTCTCTCTCTCTCTCTCTCTCTCTCTCTCTCTCTCTCTCTCTCTCTCTCTCTCTCTCTCTCTCTCTCTCTCTCTCTCTCTCTCTCTCTCTTCTCTTGGGGGGACGGATAGCCTACTGGTCAGAACATTGTGCTGGCAATTTGACGACCCAGGTTCGAGTCCGGTCGAGGAGATTTTTCTCCTGGAGTTAACATCAGTGCTGACTCCACTCTCCCCAAAAGTCCTTCGGATGAGACTGCAAGCCGAGGCCCCGTGTTCGAACGCATGCATAACATCTTGCGCACACGTTAAATCCTGTTCCACTTTTCGTAAGAGTAGGCCATCGTGTGCCGGTGGGAACAGATGACATTGACAAAACTGCATACACACGGGGATTGGACGTTAAAAAGCACAAGAGTGCTTATTCCATTATCGATATAAAAGAATAAATCAAATCAAATCAATCAAATCAAATCTCTGTCTCTGCGTCTCTCTGTTTGTTGTTGTTTTTACTTTTGGGAACAAAATTCCTCCGGATGAGGCTTTAAACCGAGGCCCCGTGTGCGAACGCACGCAGAACATCTTGCGCACACGTTAAATCCTGTTCCGCTTTTCGGAAGAGTAGGCCATCGTGTGCCGGTAGGAACAGATGACATTTTCAAAACTGCATACACACGGGG
>CM060334.1:16102223-16114723 GCA_030674155.1 Stramonita haemastoma | reverse complement strand
CTCACAATCCTCCCAGCTTTCTTTCTCCTGGTTCTTCTGTATTCCAAAGAACAGTAGGTTATTTCTTCTGCTGTAGTTTTCAAGAAAGTCACACTTCTGTGTAATAGAGTCCAGCTGATTCTTTAGACTATTGTTCTCTTCTTTCAACTGATCACACTGAAGTCGAAGATCTGTGATTTCTTCCTGAAACTGTTGGTGTTTTTGTTCTATGATGGCCATCTGAGCACTCACAAATACCTTCATGTCATCCACTGCTCCCTCTATACGCTCAGCCTGCCTGTCATTGTTTCTCCTCCATTCTCTTCACGCAGGTCTGCATTTCTATCATGCCCTTCATGACAGTCTCCATGTTTGGGCCTTGCTGTGGATCAGGTCGTTCCCTGGCATCAGGGATAGCACCTTCCTTACAGCTACTTCTCTTGGATAGGGAAGGCTTCTGTGCACCAATGACATCTTTTTGGGGAGAATCTGGGCCAGGATTTGATTCTACATCACCACATGTCATCAGATAGCATGACAAGAAAACAAAGGCAACAGCTGTCAACATGCCAAACCTGGATGATCTGTATTTCCTTATAACAGACTGCTGGAAGATTGCTGTTTTGAACGAAAACACTTCACTGTCTATGGACACACACACAAAGTGTCTTCCCATGGTATCACACCCTTTAGGCAGCAACAAAATGCCAACAGGCCTGAAGAATGTTGATTTATGCCCTAGGATGTTTATCAAAGTGTCAACAAACTTTCCTGTAAGTTGTCTATGCTGCTGGGCACTCACTGGCATGATGAAAGGTTTCTTAAATACTGTAGTGTTTCAAGATACAAGGAAAGAAAAACACATTGCCATGTAGCCAACAGTTAATCCAGAATTGTAATGAGGAAAAGTTTTATTACGTTCTTCTGTATTCAGATTACTTGATATATAGAACTTTTGAAGACTTGTCTATTGTTTTATTGAAGATGATTCTTTTTCTTTCTTGCGTAAGTTTTAAATGACGTAAGGAACTGGTATGACGTAATTATATTGAAGATGTCATAACATTCTAATTGTTCAGATCTAAAAGATTAATTTAACTAAAGCCTCACCAACCAGAAAAACAGCAAATAAACCCACAACAACGGGGAAAAACAAACCATTAACACAACCGCCCCAACTCCTCTCCTCTACAACTTGATGCAGGCTCTGGAACTCAGTATTAAAGACACAGAAAAACTGACCAGATGACAATGGGTGGCACTGGCACAGGCCATTGGAATGGTCACGGTTGGTTGACTCACATTGATAAAACAGATAAAATCGAAAACTAAACCCAAAACTTTGTCACAGAGAATTTCCCAGGTTGAGCGTTACAACAACGAAGTCAAATTGACACAAGGCACAGCACATTAATGGATCATCTTTCAGGAGAACTTTTAAGAAGGATACTGACTACATGTGTAAGTTGTGTAAGGTAGTGGAAGATGAAGAACATTTTATAAGAAATTGTATTCTGTATGAAAATCTAAGGTATAAGTACTTGGTCCCAATCGATCAACCATACGTAAATGTGTTGAAATATGGCTGTGTATTTACCATTCGTAGGCTAAGTTTATATCTTTTCAATGCCTTAAAAATAAGGCAGGATTTTGTTGAAAACTTGGAGACTTGACAAACAAATAACATCATTTAAAAGAGGTCAGTTTAATCTAAAAGGACACATGTTCACACTTGATATGTTTTAGCAGTTGCCATATATGTCATGAGGTTTTATTTTATTTTTGCATTCTTTGCTTTGCTATGCTTTGTTTACCCCATTCTTGGGGCTGGTGGCCTGAAGAATAAATCTTGTTCATGTTCATGTTCTCTCTCTCTCTCTCTCTCTCTCTCTCTCTCTCTCTCTACGACTCTCTATTTGTTGTTGTTTTTAGTTCCTCAAACACAACTCCGAGGTCCACCAATTGTGAGATTTTGCATATGCGACTGTTTGCCCATCATTAAGGTTGCTGCATTCCAACTTTGAGATTGATGTCAGAACTCGACACCAGAGTACATGGCGGTTTTTATATAGAGATCTTTTTTATTTAATGTCATTTGTTCCCACCAAGAGGAGGACCAGGTTTTAAGAGGTGCACAAGGTGTTCTGCATGTGTTCGTACACTGAACCCCGGTGTTTAGTCTCATTCAAAGGACTTTCGCGGAATGGAGTCGGCGCTGATGTTAACTTCAGAGAAAAAATTCCCTTGAACAGGCGTCTCGGTGGTGGCTCGAATCCGCACCGTCATATTGCGAGCTCAATGCTCTAACCACTAGGATATTGCAACACCGGTTTTGCTGTTGTTGACTTTTTGTGTGTTTGTTTGGCTTGTTTTTGTTACTTTTTCAAGTTTTCCTGTCAGACATTCTCTATGAGAAACAAATGAGTAACAGCAGTTACGGGTGGTGTGTGTGTGTGTGTGTGTGTGTGTGTGTGTGTTGTGTGTGTGTGTGTGTGTGTGTGTGTGAAAAGTACATGAAGGCATTTTCTTTCATCCTAGATATGAAAGTGCTTATTCTATTATCCTCGATATAAAGAATATATAAATAAAAAAATTTAAATACTTATATACTTGAGTTTTGAAATGCATGCCATAAAAGGAAAATAAAGTACTGTTTAGAAAGACAGACAGAGAAGGGGTGGGTCGGTGGGTGGGTTTTTTTGTAAGATGGAGGGAGGGGAAGTCTGTTCGCTCAGCAAACACCCACACAAACACACCTGGTCCATGATATAGGAAGTTCAGGGATCATTCCGTTTGTAGGGAGTCATTTCAGGCTGTTGGCTAATATCTCGCATACCACTAGACTGCGATACACAGTGAAAATACAATGATCAATATAATGATCAATATAATGATTTAAGCGCACTTATACCACCCTTGTCTCTCTGTCAGCGTGTCTAGCCGTCGCTCGCCATGCTTGTATGTCTGTTTTAGCTGGGGAGGGGGGGTGGTGGAACAAATAACAACAAAGAAAGATCAAAGTCCTTACGTACAAACCAGGACGTCCAGGGGATACAAGCTGCCAGTGAGCTTTGCCTCTAAGGATTTACAACAGGGTCAAAGTAGAAGCCAACTGGAGGACAATTTTCCAAAGCGCCCTACCCCCCCAAAACTGCTAAAAAAACAAACAAACTTAGGTGCGCCAACGTCCAGTTACCAGTGACGCGTAGGGCTGGCAAGTTTTTCTTTTAACCCACCTACCCTAAGTTCTCTTCGCGGTCCAGGGATTTTGAAATAATGGCCTCTTTGGTGGGCAGCCTGACAAAACATGTTCAGGGCTGGAAAGATCTAGGGGCAAGTCAGTGGTTTCTAGAGGTCTTTGGTTATGGGTACAAGCTACTGTGCAGACGTCGTGCACTTTTATTCGTATTGATGCCTCCCCCTTCTTGGAGAGTGGCACCAGAGCACGGTTCTTTGCAGGCAAAAGCAGTTGCTGTGCTAATTTCCAAAATGGCAATAGAGGAATCACTTTCCTCCTCCAGGCCCGGGGTTTTATAGGAACCTCATGTGGTACCAAAGGAGGGTTGGTGCCCTGTACTGGACCTTTTCCACTCAGCATCTTCTTTCAATCCATCAAGTTCAAGATGGAGACCCCAGCTTCATCAAAGCGGTGATATCCCCGCATTTGTACATTTGCAGAATGGTCATTTTCATGTACCGATTCACACATGTTGCAGACACTTCATTTTCATTTGGAACAATCAAGTGTTCCAATATGGGGTTTTACCAGTGGGCCTGTTCCTTGCCCTGTATATACTTGCCCAGATAGGACTGTTTTTGGTCCTCACTTCACTCAGAAAGGTGTCCTTTCAGCCTATGGCAGTTGCAGCCTTTCAAAATGTGACATTCAGGACAGTTTTCCTCCTTGCCCTCAAAGGAGTGAAGTCAGTGCCCAAAGTGCACGGGCGATATCACTTTTTACGAGAAGAATCAGGACTGTTAAAATTTTTGCCAGAATTTCTTGCCTAGGCTCAGTCTCCAGACTCTGTCCAGATACCTTCAGGTCCCGGCACTAACGTCGTTTTTTGATCCAAGAGATACTTGGGGTGAGGAATGTCTTCTCGACCTAGTCTGGGCGCTGAAATAATATTTCACCTCGACCTTCATCTATCAGAATAGTAGATCATTTGGGCATCACTGAAGGTTCTGCAACCAGCTTCCTGAACTCCTCGTACTTTTCAGCTTTCTATAGCAAGTCGTTCCACTCAAGGCCAGTCCACTCTCTGATATTGTCTTCCCATCGTTTTCTCTGTCTTCCTCTTTGTTTCTCCTTGTACTGTTCCCAGTGGGACAGTCCTGGCCAGTTCATATGTTCATGTGACATGCCCGTACCAGTTCAGTTTTTGTATGAGATACCAAGAAGTTTGCGAAAGCATCTCTTTATAGATCCTTCTTTTGATGTATACTGTTAAGGTCTACGTTTTATAATTATATTTTTAATTTTATAAATATGAACATGACCAGAGCACACATCAGTCAAATCTTGAAGTTGAGGGCCATCTTCTTGTAATTCGTGAGGGCTTTCAGTTTTGATATTGCTGCTGTAGTCTGGGTTATCCTGGAGAGAATTTCAGGTTTTTATCCTTCATCCAGTACTACAGCTCCTGATGACAGGGAAAAGAAGGGAAGGGAAAGGGGCACATTTTTCCTTTTTTGTTGTTGCTTTTTTGAAGTTTTTTTTATGTTGTTGTTGTTTTGTTGTTGTTGTTTTTTTTGCCAATGAAGAGAGACTTGTGAAGCGCCCACCAAAAAGATATGAAAAAGATGGTGCTCCATGATCTGCATGCAACTGAGGCCTTAAAAAAAAAGTACTACAGCTCCCAGATATTCATAGCTTTATTTAGATAATTTTAAATCCAGGGGGTCTTCTCAAAGTCGCTTTTTTTTCCCGTTGAATGAAAGGCACAGGGCTGATGTCTCTCGAAATACGATTTCACGTTGAAAAGCTGAATGTATAACTGTTGCTTATCAAGTATTGGGCACCAGTTCGACACCTGCTCATACTCAAGGACACAAAGGCAGAGTTATCTCCTCCTTGACGGCTGTTTTCATACTCTCTTTATTTTTCAGATCTTAGAGACATCATAATATCATGGAAGAACGAATCCTAGTTCACAGATTTTTATCTATGGGACGTCAGATAATCTTACTGTAATTGAGATTTGTGGCAGCTGATACTGTCTTTGAAGCCTCTGCGACGGTTACGGGGAGTTCGAGCAGGTACTATCCCTCCTCTAATGATTAAGTTCTAGGTGTCTTGATGCATCCCAAGCAAGGTTATGTTAAAGATTGTATTGAGCAGACTGAAACCACAAGCAGAGACCATCATTGCTGAGGAATGAGCATGTTTCTGGGCAGGGCATAGCACAGCTGAACAGATATTTAATCTCAGAATACTCTGTGAGAAGTACCTTCAACACCAACAAGACTTCTACCATGTATTTATTGATATTAAGAAGGCATTCGACAGGGTGTGGCATGCAGCTTTGCGTGCAACCATGAATCTGTACAGCATCAATGCAGACTTATTCAGAGTCATTAAAGAGCTGTACAACAAAGCCCCCAGTGCAGTGTACTACAACAGCAGCATTGGAGAGTGGTTTGGAACAACAGTTGGAGTAAGGCAGGGCTGTCTACTCTCACCCACTCTTTTCAACATCTTCCTTGAGAGAATCATGGCTGATGCACTGGAACACCATAAAGGATCAGTCAGCATTGGTGGTAGAACGATTACAAACCTCCGCATCGCAGATGACATTGAAACTGGCAGGATCAGAACAGGAGCTTGACAGCCTAACAGGACACCTGAACAAGGCCTCTAAAACATACGGCATGGAAATCAGTGTAGAGAAGACGAAATTGATGACCAATAACGCAAAGGGCATCAGCACTAATATCCGGGTCAATGACCAGAAGCTGGAAACGGTTCAAAGCTTCAAGTACTTGGGAGCCGTTGTATCAGACAAGGTGTCCAAAGGTAGAATGCAGGATTGCACAGACAATAACAGCACTGTCAAAACTGAACACCATCTGGAAAGATCAAAATATTTCACTCATCTCCAAAATCAGACTAATGCGCTCCCTTGTCATATCTATATTCTTGTACCCCTCTGAATCGTGGACCCTGACTGCTGAATTGGAGAGAAGAGTGCAGGCAGTAGAGATGAGATGCTTCCAGAGACTCCTTGGATTCTCTTACAGAGACTATATAGGCAACAAAGAAGTGCATAACAGAATCCAACACACCATTGGTCCCTACAAAAACATTTTATCAGTCGTAAAGAAACGTAAACGTAAATGGTACGGGCATGTAACAAGATCAAAGGACTTGCAAAAACAATACTGCAAGTTACTGTCCAAGGAGGAAGAAAAAGAGGCAGACCAAGGAAGAGATGGGAGGACAACATCAGCGAATGGATGGGCCTACATCTGAACAAAATTTTGAGAAAGGCAGAACAGAGAGAGGAATGGAGGGAACTGGTTGCCAAGTCTTCATGGATGCCCCTACGGTCGCCAGACTAAGGGATCGATAGATAATAGATAGATAGATAGATAGATAGATAGATAGATAGATAGATAGATAGATAGATAGATAGATAGATAGATATGGTAAGCAAGGTGATCTCAAAGGAGGATTTTGTTTCAAACCCCTGTTAGCTAGACAAACTTACCATATCTGACAGTGTCTCATACTTGGCCATTCCCTCTTTGGACATATCTGCTTTGGTTTGGTCTATATATCACATCCAGTCGTCAGACTAACTAGTAGTTAAAGAATGTATACGCTAGCAAGGCAGAAAGAAACCAGTATGTGTGGAAATGTTTTTACACCATGAATGTCTCAGTGCAGTGAGAAGTTTTGGCTTTGTGAAACTGGATGAGGTGATAGCCCTGATATGGCTATCGTTGTCGTCAGGGCTATGAACAGCATGAACATGATAAAGAAGTCCATGAGTGTTCGTAGGTGGATAATAGTCTTTGGGATGAGATGATAACAATCTGAGGTCTCCAGTTCTTGGTTTCTTGGCAAAATGCTGTCGCTTTTGTACACATTATTTACATAGGAGCAGAAAAAAGAGTGATACCATACTTGTGTTCTTCCTGATGGGATTTCTTATTTTTCTGTTCTGAGACAAGAGAGTACTGAAGGGTATGAATGCGGTTTATCATTGAAGCGTCTTCATTGGTTTTACTCTGATCCTATGTGGCTGGTTGAGCAGACTGTGTGGCGGTGTAGATAGCCAGAGAGAATGACCCTAAGACTGCTAGACAGTATTGCTCTGATAGTTTGAACAGATGGTGTAAAGGTGATTTATGTTACTGCCATGTTTTGGTTGGTAAAAATACCCATAGAACTGGTTTTTCACTTTGCTAGAATGGCATGTTATTTAAGTTGCATTTTCACCGCAAACATGTATGCAGATGTAAACACACACACAACACACACACACACACACACACACACACACACACACACACACACACACACACACACACACACACACAAAGCACTCATGCACGGAATCACGCACGCAGACACAAAACCACACGACACGACCCCACCCCCACAAACACACAGAGGAGAAAAACAAGGCACACTTCTAGATCTCGATATAAAGTTTTATTATCATTGTTAACATTATTCTTACAGCAACAGCAGTCGACTCTTGAAAAAAACCACACAGACACTGGCTGAAAAAAATTGATGCAGCAACTAAGTTACCAGGGAGTTAGGGGAGCAGTCAGTAGTGTAGTAGTAGTAGTATTCAGTAGTATTAGTAGTAGTGGTAGTGCAGTATACTAGCAGCATCAGTAGCAGCATCAGTAGAAGTAGTAGTAATAGCCGACTAGTAGTAATCGTAATAGTAAAAGTAGTAGTAGCAATCCATCTTTGGACATAAACAAACTTCCATATGAATACAGACACTGTGTTTGCTGGAGCTATCGGCATTTGCACCGCACCCGATCCTCCATCGACGACAGTTCGGATGTCGAGAGCTCAGAAATGTCTGTGCGTACATGCTATCTTTGCTGAGGGATGCGTAGTCGGGTGGGTAGTACCCCTGGTGCTGCTCCTCGTGCCGCGATGGTCAGAACCCGAACCTCCTTCCCCCCATCCCCTTTGAGCCACCACCCCCGGATTTTCCTGGTCCTGAAAAATAGGAACAAGTGTGTTTATAGGCATATATGGTGATGTTGATGCTGGTGCTGACAGTGGTGGTGGTGGTGATGATAGTGATGACGAGGATAGTGGTGGTAGCAGAGGTGATGATGGTGACAATGATGGCGATGATGATAACTATGAAAGTGCATTGATAGATAGTGATTTGAAGGCTGGTTTGAAGGCATCACCACTAACACTACCACCGCAATCACTACCTCGTTCACACATCCGTAGATGTAAACAAGACACGACACACACACACACCACACACACACACACACCACACACACACACACACACACACACACACACACACACACACACACACACACACACCCATGATCTTTTAATGAAAAGTTTTATGCAGACAATGCAAACCCAGAGATTGTCCCAAAATACAACTATAAAAGAGCAAACTGGGTTCATGTTCACAAACACTTCAAAATCTGGAGACAACTGATTCAAGTGATAATGATATTGATACCCTGTACACTTCCTTTTGTGATTCTATCTTAAAAGTAGCCTCTCAATCAATGCCTATAGTAAACATAAATAGTAGAAAAAACTGCAATAATTTAGGCAATGTGTGGTGGACAGAAGAGTGTGATAAAGCAGTTAATCAGAAAAAAAGAATGTTCAAGCAGTATATTCATGAAAAATCAGTTGCTAATCACAAGGCCATGAAGTTTGCCAACATAGGGTGCAACAGAGTTATAGAACAAGCTAAAAAATCTTACTGGACAGCATTTTGTAAATCAAATATTGTAAATCATAACGGTACTATAAAGATATGGAGAAAATTAAAGGTTATTCGAGATGGAATAAAACTTCCAGATTAACCCATTTGTTTACAAAACAATAAATTTCCTTTATTAAAAGAAAAAGCTGAAGCGTTTGCTGATTTCTTTTCTAAGACAAGTAGACTGGAGGGTCTTTCTCAAAGACAGAGAGACTTTAGAGATAAGGAAGAAAAATCGGATAGTTAAATGACCCTGTTTCTGATAATAACCTTTTTTTTTAATGCTCCATTAACTCTTCAAGAAATGAAAGACGCTATATCATCTTTATCATTTGAACATACATCAGTTGGCTTCGATGCTGTCTCAAATGAAATGATTAAACATTTGCCAGACCAATGGGTAAACAGCCTCTTGAATATTTTTAATAAGTGTTGGGGGAGTGGCATTTTACCAGAAGTCTGGGGACAGTCAATTATTGTCCCAATTCTCAAAAACGGTAAGCCAAACAGCAGTATGAATAGTTACAGGCCTATAGCACTACATCTCATGTCTTTAAATTGCTAGAAAAAATTGTTTTGAACAGACTTGTTTATTACTGTGAAAAGAATAACATTATTCCTGTTAATCAAGCTGGTTTCAGGAAAGGATGGTCAACGGTCGATCATCTTGTAAAATTGACCACCGCAAATTAATCAGTTTGCCAGGCGAAAATGTCTTTTGGCAACATTTTTTGATTTTACCAAAGCCTATGATCAAGTATGGCATTCTCGATTATTGTATAAGCTTAAAACTATTGGATTATCAGGGCACATGTATAACTTCATTAAAGATTTTCTGGGAAAGAAAAATTAGGACTACAATAGAGACTACATATTCATCTACAAAGTCTCTTCAAATGGGCATTCCACAGGGGTCAGTCATTGCTCCTTTATTATTCAACATCTTAATGCGTGACTTGCCAGGCACATTATCTAAGCATGTAGAATGAGCTCAATACGCTGATGAATTTGTATGTGGATGAATGTAACAATGAAAAAGAATACTCCTACAAGATCCTTGAACTACATTGAAAAGTTGTGTCAAAACGAACTTAACATGATATCAAACTACATGAATGAAAATGGGTTACTTCCATCGACTGATAAAACACACATGGTTCTTTTTAATAATGGATCAAATCCAACACTATTGCCTAGCTTTCGAATAGATAATGAAATTTTAGAATACAAGCAAAAGTCAAATTTCTTGGAGTATTTCTTACAACAAAATTGACATGGAACTATGACATTGAGTACATTCTGAAAAAAGCAAGGAAAACTTTAAATATTCTGAAAGTTTAAGCAAACTGTCTTGGGGTCAGGATATTTTTACCTTACTTGCATCTTTCAGCATCTTTAATTCGTTCAAAATTGACATATGCCCAAGAAGTATTTTTCAATGCTCCAAAATATCTGTTAAAAAAACCTCAAAGTATAGACTGTAGAGCATACAAACTGGCTCTAGGTCTCCCAGTCCATGCCTCCTGTATAAAAACATATAGTGCATCTGGAATTCTATCACTATAAAATCACCGAAGGATTGCTTTTGTAAATTCGTCCTAAGAAGTCAAACTGTTAAAAGTAATTTGCAATCGGCAATAAATCTTAAGTCTGACAGAGATTTTCCGAAGAGAGCAAGATTGATATCCTCTAATACCACATTGGGTACATATACATCTCAAACATTTATAAATGCCGGATTCAATCCAAATACAAATATTGCTAAAAGAGATAAAGTATCCCCCACTCCAACCTGGGAACTCAAAAGAGCACAGTTTGATATAAATTATATTGACTTAATAAAGAATTGTAATATAAAGCTAGTATCTTCTAAGCAAAAATTCATTTGGAAGAATGTTATTCAAACCATTTAAAAGTTTTCACAGATGGCTCAGTCTTAAGCAATAATGCCGTGCTGCATACATTATTCCAGAGCTGAAATCGGAAAAATCATTTCATCTTGGGGAGAATTTTTCAATCTTTACAGCAGAACTCATAGCATTATTAATGGCACTCAATTTTTTAATCGTTTTCCCGAGAGCTGTTTTCTGCATTCTTTTTTGTGTTGATTCAAAATCAGTAATTCAAGCCATCAGCTCTATGCAAACAAAGTTAGATCAGAACTTGTTTTTGAGATTTGTCATTTAATTCATCTCCTCACCTTAAAAGGTTCAGATATAACTTTTTGTTGGATTCCATCTCACTCTGGTATATATTACAATGAAAAAGTTGATGTTTTAGCAAAAATGGGGCAAAACAAGTGCTAGATGTGGAAAATTTGACACTTCATTTGTCACTACAAGAATTTTATCAGATCGTGGAAAAAGCACAACAAAAGTTATTCCAATGTGAAAAAAGAAACTTGGTTGTCTAGGTGTATATGAAGGGATGGTGAAATTTCAGTCTTTTGTTAAAATATATGAAACAGTTTTTATTGTATAAAAGAAATTGTTTCTCTGGCTTGCAGATGGGAAATGAACTGTTTTAAAACAAAATATGTTGGACAAGTCTCTTGCATATGTGGGCAAAGTATAACTGTTGATCATATATTGATATGCAGCATGCTGAAAAGTTATATACCTGTTCTTACCTCATCATCTTCATCAGATATATTCAATGATCCATTACTGAGGTATCCATTTTTTTTCAAATCATTACAGCACTGTCCTATTGGTTCTTTATTATGATCATTACGGACTTAAAAGACATTTCCCACTGTTGATTAGATTTTTCTCTTGTTGGTTATGGTTATAAATAGTTTTATTGTTCATGTGCTAGATTCTTTTTAGAATTTGGAATTTTTACTATTCTGTATGCAAGAATTATGTACATTTGTGTTTATCTTATTTTATTTTCTTAACTGTTCTATGTAGATTTAGTGAATTAACCCCCTTCCCCCACTTCCAAAACTCCCCCTCCTACCCCCACCCATCCCCACATACACGCTCACACACTTAATAAAATTTTTTAAAATTTTAAATGTCTAATATCACATTTTGTGAAAAGACGTAAAATGAATCAAACACACACTGATGCCACTGATGGGAAGCCAAATACACATGCTATCGCGCCCATGGCGTGCGCACGCACGCACGCACGCGCGCGCGCACACACACACACACACACACACACACACACACACACACACACACACACACACACACACACACACACACACACACACACACACACACACACACACACAAACCACACCAAACAAAAAACTAAAGAAACAAAGAAGCAAGCAAAGAATCCACACAAATTAACCAGTCAGGAACCAGCTGCTTACCTCCCATCATACCTCCTGCTCCAGGTCCGCTACCTCCTGAAAACAGTTCAGACATAGATGGAGTTATATGGACTATCCTAGAAATATTCACACAATTGTTATCTAACTATAATATAAACGTTTATACCCTTGATAAAAGTAGTCACATATCATATATGCAGAGATACATATTTTACAAATAATCACATTTAACAGTTATATAACACAAGATAAGCTTTGATACAGTTTTATAGGCGGTAGCAAAGGCAGGT
>CM060334.1:16094723-16097223 GCA_030674155.1 Stramonita haemastoma | reverse complement strand
TATATAGAAAATGACAAAGCTCTTGTACACACACACACACACACACACGCACGCACGCACGCACACAAACCACACACACACACACACACACACACACACACACACACACACACACACACACACACACACACACACACACACACACACACAGAGAGACAGAGAGAGAGACAGAGAGAGAGACAGAGAGAGAGACAGAGAGAATAAAAGCAACACAGAAAGAAACAAATTAGCCAGTCAGGGACCAGCTGCTTACCTCCCATGCCTCCTGCTCCAGATCCGCCACTTCCTGAAAATATCAAGAGATAGATACAGTAATAACATATAGACAGTAATATAGACAGTAATAGATACAGTAATATAGACAGTAATAGATACAGTAATATAGACAGTAATAGATACAGTTATATAGACAGTAATAGATACAGTAACATAGACAGTAATAGATACAGTTTATATAGACAGTAATAGATACAGTTGATATGGACAGTATTAGATACAGTAATATGGACAGTAATAGATACAGTAATATGACAGTAATAGATACAGTGAATATGAGACAGTAATAGATACAGTGATATAGACAGTAATAGATACAGTGATATAGACAGTAATAGATACAGTAAAATGGACAGTAATAGATACAGTAATATAGACAGTAATAGATACAGTATATATGGACAGTAATAGATACAGTAATATAGACAGTAATAGATACAGATATGGACAGTAATAGATACAGTGATATGGACAGTAAGTAGATACAGTGATATGGACAGTAATAGATACAGTGATATGGACAGTAATAGATACAGTTATATAGACAGTAATAGATACAGTGATATGGACAGTAATAGATACAGTAATATAGACAGTAATAGATACAGTGATATGGACAGTAATAGATACAGTGATATGGACAGTAATAGATACAGTATATGACAGTAATAGATACAGTATATGGACAGTAATAGATACAGTGATATGGACAGTAATAGATACAGTATATAGACAGTAATAGATACAGTGATATGGACAGTAATAGATACAGTATATGGACAGTAATAGATACAGTTATATGACAGTAATAGATACAGTATATGACAGTAATAGATACAGTGATATGGACAGTAATAGATACAGTGATATGGACAGTAATAGATACAGTGATATGACAGTAATAGATAATATTAGACAGTAATAAACAGTTATATGGACAGTAATAGATACAGTATATGGGCATAAGATACAGTTATATGACAGTAATAATACAGTTATATGGACAGTAATAGATACAGTTATATGACAGTAATAGATACAGTTATATAGACAGTAATAGATACAGTTATATGGACAGTAATAGATACAGTAATATAGACAGTAATAGATACAGTAATATAGACAGTAATAGATACAGTGATATGGACAGTAATAGATACAGTATATGGACAGTAATAGATACAGTAATATGACAGTAATAGATACAGTAATATAGACAGTAATAGATACAGTGATATGGACAGTAATAGATACAGTAATATGGACAGTAATAGATACAGTTATATGGACAGTAATAGATACAGTGATATAGACAGTAATAGATACAGTGATATGGACAGTAAGGCTGTGGCCATAGTAAAACCCGTCGTTTTGACGCCGTCGAAACGACGGACCGGGTGAAAAATGCTGTCCGGCTGAATTACTCTGTGGCGTCACTGAAAACGGCTGTGGGTGGCCATAGTAGACCCGGCCCGGCCCGTTCTTTTTAACCCGTCGTTTTGACGTTCGAGCAACACGTCCGTTTGCCGGGTCGACGGAAAGGAAAATAATCAAGAAAAACTTATTTATGGTGCTTCAAAAATTCTGACTACACAAACTAGTAAATTAACCTTTCCCGATTACATTCCAATGGTTTTGATAAAAGTTTTGCGGGGAGATTTTACGTAAAAGCACTTTTTATGTCGAACTATTTTCTGTCGATTTGCGTCACCGCGGCAGCCTCATTTTTGCGTCACTCTGCAGTCTCGGGGTGACCATATTGTCAGAAAGAGACGGGCCGGGTTGACTATGGCCGCTTTGACGGATCCGTTCTCCCGTCAAAGAGACGGCCGTCGAAACAACGGACGGGCCGGTTTACTATGGCCGTAGCCTTATAGATACAGTTATATAGACAGTAATAGATACAGTTATATGGACAGTAATAGATAGTTATATGGACAGTGATAGATACAGTGATATGGACAGTAATAGATACAGTGATATGGACAGTGATAGATACAGTGATATGGACAGTAATAGATACAGTTATATGGACAGTAATAGATACAGTGATATGGACAGTATTAGAAACAGTTATATAGACAGTAATAGATACAGTGATATGGACAGTATTAGAAACAGTTATATAGACAGTAATAGATAGTTATATAGATAGTAATAGATACAGTTATATGGACAGTATTAGAAACAGTTATATAGACAGTAATAGATAGTTATATAGATA
>CM060334.1:16059723-16084723 GCA_030674155.1 Stramonita haemastoma | reverse complement strand
CTCTCCTCTCTCTCTCTCTTCGTCTCTCTTCTCTCCTCGTGCTATTCCATTATCCCTATAAAGAGAATAAATAAATAATAATTAGATACTCACAACGCCGCCAGCAAGCAAGCAAACAAACAGCAAAGACACACATAGCACCACAATGACCAGCTGCTACTTCCATCATGCCTCCGCACCGCTCGCCACCTCCTGAAAACAGTTCAGACATGGATACAGTTATATGGACAATTTATATATTTGTACATGAATTTGTACATCATCAATGCAAACATAATCAGAGTCTTCAAAGAGCTGTACAGCAAGGCCACCAGTGCAGTGTACTACAACAGCAACATTGGAGGGTTTTGAACAACAGTTGGAGTAAGGCAGGGCTGTCTACTCTCACCCATTCTTTTCAACATCTTCCTTGAGAGAATCATGGCTGATGCACTGGAACATCATGAAGGATCAGTCAGCATTGGTGGCAGAACGCTCACAAACCTCCGTTTCGCAGATGACATTGATGGACTAGCAGGATCAGAACAAAAGCTTGCCAGCTTAACAGAACACCTGAACATGGCCTCTAAAACATACTCCATGGAAATCAGTGCAGAGAAGACCAAACTGATGACCAATAACGCCAAGGGCATCAGCACTGATATCCGGGTCAATGACCAGAAGCTGGAAACGGTTCAAAGCTTTAAGTACTTGGGAGCCTTTGTATCAGACAAGGGGTCCAAGCCAGAGGTAGTATGCAGGATTCCACAGACAATAACAGGACTATCAAAACTGAACACCATCTGGAAAGATAAAATATTTCTCTAAACTCCAAGATCAGACTAATGCGCTCCCTTGTCATCCATATTCCTGTATGCTTGTAAATCGTGGACCCTGACTACTGAATTGGAGAGAAGAGTACAGACAGTAGAGATGAGATGCTTCCGGAGACTCCTTGGCATCTCCTACAGAGACCAATATAAGCAATGAAGAAGTGCACAACAGAATCCAGCAAACCACTAGTCCCTACGAAAATATTCTATCATTCATAAAGAAGCGTAAACTTAAATGGTAGGGGCATGTCACAAGATCAAAAGGACTTGCAAAAACAATACTGCAAGGCACTGTCCAAGGAGGAAGAAAAAGATGCAGACCAAGGAAGAGATGAGAGGACAACATCAGTGAATGGACGGGCCTAGAACTCGACAAAATTTTGAGAAAGGCAAAACAGAGAGAGGAATGGAGGGAGCTGGTTAACAAGTCTTCAGGGGTGCCCCCACGGTCGTCAGACTAAGGGATATATATATATATATATATATATATATATATATATATATATATATATATATATATATATATATATATAAATGTCTGGCAATTGTCGGCCATTTCTTGGCATTATACCGTTTTATGGTTATAAATGTATTCTTCAACTAGTACATTTTTACACTCATTCTCGATCACTTTCGTAATTATGCGTATCGTCAATTTTTGCATGTATCAAAGTGGATCATTTAGGAGGATTTGAGCCAGGGAGGCAAATGATTATTGCTACAGAATTGTACAAGTCACAAATGATAATGCTACCTACAAGATTTCAGACTCCACAACGTCAAGCCTTATTCTAAAGAGATAACATGGAAGATCAGGGTCTGGGACCAAAACATGTAACACCCACCTACTGTTTTCATTATATTTTAGAAGTCCGAAAAAGAAATGTAAATATTTTCTACAAAATAAATTTGCAATTTAAGTGTTGGGGCTGAAATCCAGCAATCTTTGCGTCAGTTACAATCACGCCTTCATTCACATTACTATGCTAAGCATGTAGGCCTAAATCGACTTTACCGCATACATGAAGACGATGCCTCCATTGTTTTCACCCCCCGCTCCCCACTCCAGTGAATAAGGTCAGCAGTATTTTACGAGGAATATGGCCTCTTTGGTGGGCAGGGTTATAAACAACAAGACTCAATTAGATTGAACTTTAAAAAAAAAAGAAAAAAAAGAAGGAAAATGGAAGTTATGGAAAAGAAGAAAAGCAGTTCAAGCAGCCTGCACACAGAGTGGACTCTTCACCGATTCTTAACTGACTTGCAGGACTAGCACCACCACACCACCACCCTGTCCCCCAGCCTGTGTAGCACTGCGGGAGTTGTTACCATGCCGGTCTTTGCCCCTGTCAGCAGAAGGCTACACAGTAAGGCATCCACATCCCCGCCACAACAGGTGTATACAACATGGCTTCAGCAAAGAACTAAAGACCCCTGCTAGGACCAGCGTAGCAGACAACTGAAAATCGCCACTGCAAACAGGTATGCACACTGTAGCGTTCAGCAGACGGACATCTCAAGATCCCTGCACAACAGGCATGCACAATGCAGTGTTTAGCAAACTACGAAAGATCCCTGCTACCAAAAGGCATACACAATGCAGTGTTTAGCAAACTACGAAAGATCCCTGCTACAACAGGCATGCACATGCAGTGTTAGCAAACTACGAAGATCCTGCACACAGCATACACAATAGCAGGTCGTTTAGCAAACTACGAAAGATCCCTGCTACAACAGGCATGCACAATGCAGTGTTTAGCAAACTACGAAAGATCCCTGCTACACAGGCATACACAATGCAGGTTTAGCAACTACAAGAAACGCAGCGTTTAGCAAACTACGAAAGATCCCTGCTACAACAGGCATACAGCAATGTTTAGCCTGTCTCTCAGCAAGACAACGAAAGATCCCTAGCTATCACAACAGGCATCACACACAATATGCAGCGTTTAGCACAAAACCCCTACAACAGAACCAGCGTTACAATGCAGTACAGCACAGCAAAATCTCCGCTACAACAGGCATGCAGAATAATTATAGCGCTCAGCAGACAAGAAAGATCCCTGCTTCAACAGGCACACACAATATGGCGTTCAGCAAAACAACTACAGATCCCCTCTACAACAGGCGTACACAACATGTGTTCAGCAAACAACTAAAGATCCCTGCTAGGACCAGCAGTGTACAGCAAACGACTAAAGATCTCTACAACAACAGGCGCATACAATATATCGTTCAACAAGCAACAAAGATGTTCAGAAAACAACTGAAGATCCCCGCTTCGACCGGCATACAGAACGCAGCGTTCAGCAGACAAACAAGAAACCTTCACTGTAAGACATGTACATGATATGGCGTCCATGGAACAATATTAGGTAGGGGCCTCAGGTGTATGACAAACTGTTCAATGTTCTGTGGAATACCTTGGATTCTGTTTTATTGATTATCGCTGAGGCATCCAGGATAATGGGCACAAGCATTTTACTGCAGACTCATCAAAGATCCTTTTTCTTGATGTTTCCCTAGACAAAATTTGTAACTTCCTGAGAGTATCAGGGATTTTCCTGTCTAGTACGAGTCTTTAGGGGGCGGGATAGCTCAGCGGTCAGAGCACTCACTTTCCCCGTTAAGTTACGCTGTAAATGGGTACCTGCCCTCTTTAGGGTCACGGAAGGTAAAGCACTGAGGGAGAGGAGATGGGCGCTGCTCTCAATATGCTGGCCTCTAGAGAAGCTGAGGTCTCTGGTGCCTCGCTCTCCTACGACCGCCTAGGTTATGGGACACCTTTACCTTTTTTTCTTTTTCTTTTTTTAAACCTGTTATGAGTCTTTATCTCATAGTTACTACGATCAAGGTCTGTTTTGAGGAATCGGGTTTTGTTTTTTCCCCTCATTTTATTTATCATTTATTATTATCCACAAATGGTGGCCATTCTTCGTTGACTCTTATGGTTGGCAGGGCGTTGATTCGAGGAACGACAGTACATTTGCGTCTAGCCTTGTTTTGATCCGGAGATAGCTCAAGTAATTTTAATCTGAACTTTAAAAAAATCCTCTGAGGCGATATCCCTGATATGGCCTCGGTGATCCGCTGGGCTATTAACAACATGATTGGATTGGCTGAGTCATCGATACTCGTTTTCTTTGATGTAATGCCAGCTCTAATATGGCTGCTGTAGCCTGCTATACAGTTGACCACAAGTTCATTGACCTTTCACCCGGCAGGTGGCTGACAAGGAGTGGTCACTTTCCACACTTCTAACACTGCCCCCATCACCACTGCTGTCAGTTTTCTCCCCTGGCATCAATCAACCAATCAATCAATCAATCTCAATATCTGTCTCACACTGTCTGTTTGTATGTCTGTCTGTTTCCACACTACTAACACTGCCCCCATCACCACTGCTGTCAGAGTTTTCTGTCCTGGCATCAATCAATCAATCAATCAATCAATCAATCAATCAATCAATCAATCAATCAATCATCGTGTGTGTGTGTGTAATTTATTTTATTCTTTTGTGTCGAGGATAATGGAATAAGCACTCGTGTGCTTTTTTTTTTTTTTAAATCCAGTCCCCGTGTGTATGGCAGTTGTGTAAATATTGTAATAACTTCCCACCGGCACACAATGGCCTACTCTTACGAAAAGCGGAACAGGATTTACCGTTTGCGCAAGATGTTTTTGTGTGTGTGTGTGTGTGTGTGTGTGTGTGTGTGTGTGTGTGTGTGTGTGTGTGTGTGTGTGTGTGTGTGTGTACACATACAGTAATGAGCTATTCACAAACTTTAAAAAAAAAAACCAATCATTCCACAGCGTTTTAGTATTCAGTACACGATGACAGTTATGGTTTGACATGTTTGCGAAACGCAGCAAGTTTACATCTTAATGGCTAGTTAGGAAACGGTGACTCTTGTCTTGGCTGTGTGCTTGCATGATTGTGTTCTATGGATGCATAGGGCTGACGATTACCTGTAGTCTGGGTGCTACCCTCTGTGGTACTGGTCTTGGAGCTTGCAGGCTTGGTGCTGGCCGCTGCAGCATTGGTAGTACTGGCCCCTGCACTTTTGGTACTGGCCCCTACACTTTTGGTACTGGTCCCTGCACAGAGCAATAGTGCCCCCATGGTAAAGACAAGAACAACTGCAATACATTATAAAGCATGTCGATCAGTGTACCTCTTACCCCTTTATCACTGACTACAGGAGCTTTATCTCTTAGCCTTTTCCAGAGACAACACTGCGGTGTTAACCAAGCAGCCTTGACATGGCAGCGTACTTCATTTACTGCAGAAGAGGAGGTGATGATACTGGACTGTGGGATTCCAGTTTTCCCATTGAGTTCCCTTGCACACAGGCTTTAATGTGTTGAGGATCAACTGGGGGCTGAACACTTTTATTTTGTGTCTTGAAGAGTTTGAATCTAGTATATCCTGCAGGGGATTTCATCGCTTTAACCAGGTTGCAAAAAGCAACAATCGTGCACACACACGCGAGCGCGCACGCACGCACACAGATATAACACACACACACACACACACACACCACACACACACACACACACACACACACACACACACACACACACACACACAACTTCATGCACAAACCTATAGTCTAGATAGCAAGGTTTCTTTTCCTTTCCTTTTTTTTCATTTTTTTTTCAAGAAAAGTTATACTTGATAAGTCTTTGACGTCTATCATCGTCCAAATAAATGGAATATAGATGACAAATAGCTGATTGCTGTTGTGATCAACCAAACAGCCAATGACAAATAGCTGATTGCTGTTGTGATTAACCAAACAGCCAATGACAAATAGCTGATTGCTGTTGTGATCAACCAAACAGCCAATGACAAATAGCTGATTGCTGTTGTGATTAACCAACAGCCAATGACAAATAGCTGATTGCTGTTGTGATCAACAAACAGCATGCAAATACTATGCGTGTGATCACCAACCAATGACAAATGCTGATTGCTGTTGATACAACATACAATAGCTGATTGCTGTTGTGATCACATAACACAGTCATAAAACTTATAGTAGATGATGAATATGGCAGATACATAGGTATAAGTGGATAATTATATGGATGGATTCGTAGACAGATGAATAGATCAATCAAATGGAAAAAATGACATAAGAAGAAATATCAAAAGTTAGACATCGAAAGAAAAGAAGAAAATCATGACTGAAGAGGTGTATTACCGACATCCTGTGCGGAGACGGCCCATATGGCCAGACATAGGATCAATATGGCTCTCTGAAACAGCAGTATTTCACAGTTACAACTGATATAATTATATTCTAAATGAGAGGCGGGGTAACCCAGCAAAAAAGCCAAAAAAAGAAAAAAAAAATTCATCAACAAAAAAGACAGGGACTCTCTCTCTCTCTCTCTCTCTCTCTCTCTCTCTCTCTCTCTCTCTTCTCTCTCTCTCTCTCTCTCTCTCTCTCCCCCCTCTCTCTCTCTTTCTCCCTCTCTCGCTTCCTCTCTCTCTCTCCCCCGTTCCCTCTCCCCCCCCCCCCCCCCTCGTGTGTGTGTGTGTGTGTGCACACGCATGCACGCGTGAGTGAGAGAGAGAGAGAGAGAGAGGGGGGGGGGACAGAAAGACAGAGAGAAAGAATGATTTTTATTTTTCAAGGGTTACAGAGTAAGCATTCACATATCTCTTTCATCCGGCCTTTGCACTGATTAGGGATTATCAAAACAACAACAAAAAAACAACATCAAAAAAACAAAACAAAACAAAGAAACAGAGAGGGAGAGGGAGAGAGAGAATGCTTGCATAGATTTGTTATTGGAAAGTGAAAGAAATTCTCCATCTAGCAAAAAGAAAAGGTCCTTTGTTAGAATAACGTCAGAAGATCGACTGAGTTCTCCCCGCCCCCCCCCTCCATTTAACTAACATTTACTCCCAAGTACAGATTTGGGCGCTGGTTAGTCTGACTTTACAAGACGATAAAATGATATTCCATTTACTATAAGCATTCAGCAGATATGAAAGAACCCAAGGCAACAATAGTGTTGTTCCGGGGGCAGGATCGCTAGTGGTTAGAGCGTTGCCCTTGTGATCTGACTGCCCAGGATAGAGCCACCACTGAGGCGCCCGTTTTAGGGAACTTAACCCTTGACTTAAAATTACAATGACCCCACTCCCCCCAAAGTCTTACGGATTAATTAAGAAAAACCGAAGCCCCGTGTTTTAACGGAAAACAATGCCATCCTCCAGCGCTGGACAGAATACTGTGAGGGATTGTATAACTACCCAGTACGCCCAGATACTAACATAGTTTCCAACAAACCCCCTGAACACCAAGATAAAGACCCACCAATACTAAGGTGTGAAGTAGACACAGCTATTAAGCAATTGAAGAAGGGGAAGTCCCCTGGAATCGATAACATCCCAGCTGAACTCATAAAAAATGGAGGGAATGAAACAGCAAGGCGATTCACAGACCTTTGTCAGAAGATCCACGACACCAAAGAATGGCCAAAAGAATGGACACAGTCTCTTGTAATACCCCTGCCAAAGAAAGGAAACCTCAAGCAATGCCAGAACTACAGAACCATCAGTCTCATAAGCCATCCTAGCAAGATCATGCTGCAGGTAGTCCTCAACAGACTGAAAAACCAAGCAGAAAAACTCCTGGCAGAAGAACAAGCGGGCTTTAGACCAAAACGCAGCAACAATGGAACAAATTTTCAACCTGAGAATTCTGATAGAGAAGCATCTCCAATCACAAAAAGACTTGAACCAAATTTTATAGACTTCAAAAAGGCCTTTGACAGGGTATGGCATGACGGCCTCTGGCAAGTACTCAGGCACTTCAACATTGACAACTGCCTAATTGAAGTCATCAAGGCTCTGTACGAGAATGCAAGAAGTGCAGTTTTCATGAACAACCACGTGGCGAGTTCTTCAAGACCACGGTTGGAGTCCGCCAGGGCTGCCTTCTCTCACCTGTACTCTTCAACCTCTTCCTCGAAAACATCATGACAGAGACACTGCAAAACCACCACACTTCCAATCTCCATTGGTGGAAGACCCCTTTGCAACCTCAGATTTGCAGATGACATTGACCTCATGGGCAGCAGCAAACAAGAACTGCAAATCCTCACAGACAGTCTAACAGACCGACGAGCGCATAACGGCATGGAGGTCAGTACAGAGAAATCGAAGATCATGGTCAACAGCGCGAGTAATGACCAGCACGGAAATAAAGATGAATGGAGAAATATTGGAAGAGGTGAGCCAATTCAAATACTTAGGCTCCATCCTAACAAAAGATGGCACATCAAACAATGAGGTGAAAGCTCGCATTGCAACAGCAACATCTGCTCTAGTCAGACTCCAGAGATCATCAGAAGCAACAACATCAGCTTCTGCACCAAATACCACCTCTACAAATCCCTCGTAATATCTATCCTCCTATATGGCTGTGAATCATGGACTCTGACAGCAGAGTTAGAGAGAAGAATCCAAGCATTCGAGAACAAGTGCCACAGAAGACTCCTCAAAATATCATACAAAGAACACAAGACCAATAACTATGTGAAAGAGGAAATCAAAAAAGCGTGTGGGCCCCAAAGAGCCTTTGCTCTCCACCATAAAGAGGAGAAAGCTGATGTGGTTTGGTCACACCACAAGACACAACACCCTAGCAAAAACCATCTTGCAAGAACAGTCGAGGGCAAAAGAAGAAGAGGCCGCCAAAAGAAATCATGGGTTGACAACATCAAAGACTGGACTGCCCAACCCCTGCAACGCCTCCTACTAGCCACACAGGATCGTGAAGCATGGAAAAAGATCTCCGTTGCGTCTTCTCTCATGTCCCCCTACGTCCTTTGGGACATGGGACTGAGTGAGTGAGTGAGTGAAGCCCCGTGTGCTAAGGCACACGTTAAAACCAGTTCGGTCTTTTAATCAGAGCAGGCAACTTCCGTGCCTGTAAGAACGATGAGAACATTCAAATAAAGCAGCACAGGCGTACCTCTGTGTTTAGACACAATATCTGAAGTCGAAATGTTGCTACCTTAATGGTGGTGGAGGGGTCTCCTGCGCAAATCTCTCTCCCCATCGGTGAACCTCAGACCTCTAGCCGAAATTTTTTTTAAAAAGTATTTCCTGGCAACATTTTGTAGAAATACCTATGTGAGAAACAAATTATTTGCAGATAGGAAAATAGTTCTCGAAACTGGCGTAAATACATCTGTGCTGCTGCCATAACAGGGAAGTTCTCATGCATATAAATCTGTCGTGACAATAGAGGGTAAGGCAAGACGAAAGAATACAGTTTGGTATCTAACCCAGTATATTCTATTAATGTCAATGATCTAACTTTTCCAGCACAAGGTAGGTTTAGTTGATATCTTCTAAATCATAAAGATAAAAAGTGCTGGTAGTTTTGCTGTTAGAAAAGAACCTTTGAACAAGGTCTTCTAAGTTTCAGATACTATGTAAGATTGGAGAGTGAGAGAGAGAGAGAGGAGAGAGGAGGAGAGAGAGAGAGAGAGAGAGAGAGAGAGAGAGAGAGAGAAGAGAGAGAGAGAGAGAGAGAACTGGAGTATTATATTTCAGTATCTTGTGATCTGTTTAACTCCCAACCCCCAACTGAATAAGAAAGTCTTTTTGAGTTGACGTAAAACAACAATATACCAGCAAGCCAGCCAATCAACCAACCAGGCCAGATAAGAAAACTAAACCTCGACGTTTTTTGGTGGCAAGATTTGAAAAAAAAACAACAATCAAGAATCGTTAAAGGAAAACGGTTGTGCTGTCTTTTCTTGACAAATGGAATTATAGCCTTCTAGGTAATGAAAACTGTTGTGAAATCGGCTCCAGCTGACAGCAAATGATTACCCTTTTCTATGCATCAAATGACAAAGAGCTATTTTAGTTTGTCTGGATCCAAAGCAAGAAAAGTATTCATTCTGAATACCCCACCACCCTAAAAAAAAAAGTAAATAAAAGAAACTTAAAATGACTACCATCGCTATCACCACTACTCCTACCCCTTCCCCCAAGAAAATCCAATGAAACAGGAAACAAAGTTGTTTCTTAAATACTACACATTTATTCACCATTTATTGTGTATTTTGAATATCACATGTTGAAGACCATTTGCCGTCCTTTTTTAATGCCCTGTCATCAACAGATTACCATCTGGGTAACATCACGATTTCCTTACCAGTTTTCTCTTCACAGTTTTCATTTGAATGGTTTAGAAAAGTATACACACTGAAACAACCTGAGACACAGAGCACATCCCTATCCTACTCCAGCGAATCTGTCAAACACTTGTTTTATTTCAAATCTGTACAAATAGCATTAGGACCATAACGGATTTCACATGAATTTAAGCAAAAAGTATGTGCATCCTTTGGTTTCTGTTGTATGGTGGTACTGAAAATCTAGCTTTAACAATGTAATCAAAGGCCATTCCAAAATCAACACGTTGGTTACAGGTGATTTTTTTGGCACTAAAAAGGGATGAGAAAAAGAAAGAATTGATGAAGAGAGAGACAGAGATTCAAGCTCTGAACACCGTTAACAGATAAATAGAGACAAATACTTAAAACATGAACACAAGGAACCTGTACACTGAAGACCAAATTCTCACCATGTCTGGTGTCGGAGAGTGAACACGCCCAGAACAGAACACCAACTGTACTTCACTACAGCTTCGTTCCCCTTTTTGTACTAACGCAATCTGACCCCACTGCTTCAACCATGGGTTTAATTAATGGGCTTTAGCCAGCTGGGGTTTTTTCTGCATGAAAATCTTCTCTGTTAATTATTGGTGAAAGTTTTTTACTGCCAAAATCTCGTTAAACATTAATCTAGTCTACAATTTCATGTGGGTATTAAAACAAAATGTTGCCCGTTTCATAAACTATTTTGTATTAGTCATTATCACATTGCTGACGTGACCTAGAAGAAAACAGCTATCTTTTTCGAACAGCATTCCATTTACTAGTGGCTTAGTTATTTTTGTCCAAACTGCAGTCAGACAAGTACAGGAAAACAGATTGTATTATTAAATGTGTACAACCCACTCAGAAATGACTGGAATCTTTAAAGATTGACGAGCAGTTTGACCCTCCAATGCTGATGCCGTTTATAGCCTGGCTGATGAGTTAAAGATGCTGAGCATTCCGTATTGTTGAGAGATGCTGTAAGGAACACTGCTTTTCTTCACCATTCGCGGGCTGTTTTGGTTTCTAAACTTTCTAACGGTGGCATAAATACGCATCAGATTAGTTTGTAAACTTAGAAACGGATATTTATACGTATATCTCGTTTTTCATCTTAAAGCATTCCTTACCATGTTTTCAAGGGTTTTTTGTGGGGTGGGGAGGAATTGCCTTACAGGTGTGAGATTTGCATGTCATTCATTCATTCAGTCAGTCAGTCATTTATGTGTGTGCAGTTGCATGCATGCGTGTGCATTTGCTTATAGTTACGAATTTAATCGAGTATGTGTAGGTACGGGTCCGTTTGTATTCGCACATTTCAGTCTGAGAGTGAAAGATTTGATGAGGTGACAGCCCCGAGATGAATCACTGACATTTGTGGTCGGCGGGGCTATAAACATGATTGAAACGGATTGGTGTGTGTGTGTGTGTGTGTGTGTGTGTGTGTGTGTGTGTGTGTGTGTGTGTGGTGCGTGGTGCGTGCGTGCGTGCGGCGTGCGTGCGTGCGTGCGTGCGTGCGTGGTGGTGTTATGAAATGCCCATAATTTTCTAAAAATCTTTAAAAAATATATATATACTAACGCATACACATTTTTATCGAAGATTGATGTTCATATTCTGTAAGTTGTTCTTTACGAACAAAGTAAAACCACAAAGCAGTTGTTGAAATTGAGCATATCTAATCAAAGTGACACTACATTGTCTACTGATAAGATTTAATACAAATTGAAAATTTCTGGCTCAGCCTGTCTCGAAAATGTTTCTGTTATCACAAATTGTATGTGCTACTAGATTCATTTTTTTCTAAAATCGCCCTTGCCTCATTTAAATGTTACAGGTTAATTATATTTTGAATCTTGCTTGTTTGTTTTGTGTGTGTGTGTGTGTGTGTGTGTGTGTGTGTGTGTGTGTGTGTGTGTGTGTGTGTGTGTGTGTGTGTGTGTGTGTGTGTGGTGTCATGAATCCACCCCTTTGTTATCGTTGTTCATTTTTTGTTTCTTTTCTGATATCTTTACAAGCTTTAAATACTTAGTTATCTTGTCCTTATCTTTCATTATTGGTGTAGTTTTTGTTCATCTGCAACCCATTCTTGCATTCATATGGACGTTAGAGTACTCATGTAAGCATTGCTTGTACTCTTTTCAGGTATTGGTGCTACGTTGTTTCTGAACTAATAAAATTGTTTAAATCAACATATTCCATGTTCTCACTTCGTAATTTTCTTCTGACAAAAAGATTTTATCAAAACTTAGTAAATTTATAGTTATAAATTAAGTTGCATGACATTGATGAAAAGGTTGACTGTATTTCTGTTTCTGTCAAATTCAGTGTTGTCAACATATTTTGATATGCAAATTATATATTTTACGGTTCTGTTTACTGAAATCTTCCATGCCTCAAGAGGTGTCAAAGGCAAATTTTTTTTTTCAATCGGGCAAAATATATTATATTTGTTTTATTATATATATATTATATATAATATATATAATATATTATATATTATTGTGTGTGTGTGTGTGTGTGTGTGTGTGTGTGTGTGTGTGTGTGTGTGTGTGTGATTACATTACCAACGTACTTGGCCTAAGGGACAGGATAATAGTGGTCAGAGCGCTAGCAGCAAGGGAGAGGAGATGGGCACGACCCTCAATATGCTGGCCCCTGGAGAAGCTGAGGTCTCTTGACATCTCGCTTCCCAACGACAGCATAGGTAATGGGAACACCTTTACCCTGTATCTTACCTAAACAATAGACAAAAAAACCCTTCATACCGTGGAAAAAAATCAACAAAAAAAGATAGGGTAGAAAATGATAACCCCGAAGACGAAAGGAATAAAAAAAAAAAGTAAAGAAAAGGGGAGGGGAAAAACTAGAAGGTACGGGTTGGGGGCAGAGAGAGAGAGAGAGAGAGAGAGAGAGAGAGAGAGAGAGGAGAGAGAGAGAGAGAGAGAGTCTGTCGACACTCCACTGTTTTTGTGAAGCAAACACGCACAGACACACACCTGGTCCAATGTGTTCAGGGATCACGGGTTTGTAGGATCTGACTTGAGGCTATGGACCAGAGCGTCAGAAACCACTGGACTGCAACACAGAATGAAAGCACATTGATTGATACAATGATCTAAACGCACTAAAACCACCCTGTCTATTTATCTGTCTGTCGGTCGGTCTGCTTGTTTTTTTTTTTCTCTTTCTTTTTTGTTTTTAGCTAGTTTTTGAGAACAGGGAACTTGGCATGAGAAATATCATAAGTGACCACATCGAATGTTAAACAAAGGTGACGTTAGGAGACGATTAAAATTTCAGAAAAAAGAGAACTGTTTGTTGCTCCCAAACGTAGACAGTGACTGACTTTAAGCCAGTGGAGCTTCTTTTATCTACAAAGTAGCATAGAGGTAAAGGTAGTAACTAGCAACACATGGAAACTCTTACAACAGAAACAGACTGTCCCCAGGGGAGGTCCTGTGCCATAATATCGTTATTTTCTATACATGAAGCATTTTCAGCGAGAAGAGATGTGTATCAGCTTATATTCCGAGATGGCACTAATTTTCTGGGACATTTATCCTCGATCCAAAGCTTTGTTCCTATCTTTACAAATTCACAGTTTGTGTGTGGGGACGGGATAGTACAGTGGTCAGAGCACTTGTTCTCCCCAAGCAAATGCTAAAGAACGTTGAGCTTGGTTACCTATTGGATTGGTGACTGACCGTGCCCCTTGACTTCTGCGTAGTCCCCTACTTTACCTAGTGTAAATGGGTACCTGCCCTCTTTAGGGACAGGGAAGGTAAAGCAGCGAAGGAGAGGAAATGGACGCCGCCCTCGATATGCTGGCCTCTGGAGCAGCTGAGGTCTCTTGACACCTCTCTCTCTCCAACGATCGCAAATGATTATAGAAGTACCTTTACCTTTACTTTATAGTTTTTGGTAACACATTTCTTCCATTCTTACTGCTGTGATGCATATAAAACGATGACTATATTAACACTTCGAGCTTTCCTTTTTATCAGAAATGTTTGCGTGTGTTTCCTGAACTTATTGTTTCGTTGTGTGCTGCATGTTAAGAAACGCAACATTGACTTAGTTCTCCATTGTTGTTTTGAGAGACACAAAAACCTTCCTCACTTGTGTTTTGAACGTCTCAGAAGTAATTGTTAACCATCATTATTGATAGTTTTGTTAAAGAAAGGGGGGGGGGGGTGGGGGCAGTTCACTTAACTCAGAATCTTCGTTTCAGGATTTGAGCATGCAGGGAGCAAGTTAGTTTCTGTTCCTTTTTGCTGTTTAATCTCTGTGGGTGATGTGCCTGTGCTGCTGCTGCTCTCACAACCGGTCCTTTGGATCTCGTTATCACAGCCACAATCCATCATGCTGTGCTCTCAGAATCTGTTGACAGGAAGGGGTCCAAGTTAGGCCGCCAGGAGGCCATTAACCAGAAAGGCCCAGCACTGCTGCTGATCTCTGTTCATTGGTGCCTTTGTCTGATCCAACATATACATACGTAGGATAGATCCTACTGAGACCTCCACTCACCGGAACAGTGTTTTGAGCTAGATTGAGACCCCGACATCTCTCTCTGTCTCTGTATCTGTCTGTCTGTCTGTCTGTCTGTCTGTCTGTCTGTCTGTCTGTCTGTCTCTCTCTCTCTCTCTCTCTCTCTCTCTCTCTCTCCTCTCTCTCTCTCTCTCTCTCTCTCTCTCTCTCTCTCTCTCTCTCTCTCTCTCTCTCTCTACCCCCCCCCCCCCCACGAGGATAGTGACTATCAATGGGTGTTTCCATTGACAGTTTTATAATGAATCTCCAGAGCATGACTGCTCAGCTAGAAACTCACCACATGCCCACAGCAGAAAAGAAACCAAAGTGGAGGAGGTCTTTATGAAACCAGAGCAACAGCTGAGTCCCCGATTCAGACCTCTTTTATGTTTAAATTGCCCGAGAGTCGATGTTGATGACGCCATGGAAGTGTACTTTGCGTTGAGACCCTCGACAAGGCTATACACGACCTTTCCTGGCGTTAACTGGGTCAGAGAGATCTATACACACACCAGCAGGGATGGTCAAGAGGGCTGTTCAGCTCTCAAAATCGCATTCGTCAAGTGGGTGAAGCTCGACTGTGTGGTCCCAATCTTCGTGGTAAGCCGATAGCAAACCCACTCTGGGTAGAAGCTAGTCAGAGCCTGAAAAAAAAGCCTGGTTAGACCCCCCTCCGCTCTCCAAAAGAGCTCTCTCTCTCTCTCTCTCTCTCTCTCTCTCTCCTCTCTCTCTCTCTCTCTCTCTCTCTCTGATTTCGAACCTTAACTTTCCTAGGCAGATACCCAAAGTGTTTACCACGTGCCACAGCTGCAGGCAAGAGCAAATAATAGTCTTGATGTCACCTGTTCGGTCCTCATATTGTTAGTCTACACTTAAGAGTTCTGCGGGAAGTGTATACTGAGCTAACAACCGGGGAAAAACATCGATGAAGATGCATTCTGCAAGATGCTCTCCTCACTTCCTGTCTCTCAGTCTGTTTCTTCTCTGTCTGTCTATCTGTCTGTCTTCTGTCTCTGTCCTCTGTCTGTCTGTCTCTGTCTGTCTGTCTGTCTCTGTCTGTCTATCTGTCTGTCTGTCTGTCTGTCTGTGACTGTTTTATAATAACGCTGTTCTAGACAACGAAACAAACAAACAAACAAATTTGGGGAGGAGTTGGTATATTACACTGACGAATATAAACTATTGCTGTCAGTAATGGTTTGTATCTCATGCTCACGACATTTCTAATCTCCTTGATAGTTTGGGATCATTTTCTTTTTATTTGTTACCTTCTCCACCGTGGTGATGAAGTCATATTTTTCTGAAATAAAATGGAAAAAAAGAAGGAAAATCAAAGTTAGGAGGAAAAATGACAGCACTGTATGATAAAATTACAATTATGTTGACCTTTTAAGAAATATTCTCTTTTAACGTATGGAAATCAATGATGTCAGATCACTTTTTAAAAAAAAGTAGAGGTATGGTATTCATTAATGGTTTTCTGTTTTCAACCTTTATCCAGGACAACTTTGATAGAATCTGTCATTAACGTTTCACTGACTACTTTTAAACCATATAGGATGCCGTAATCCTAAAACGAATCGTCACTCTCGCTTAATGTACTTAACAGCATGCTGCCGAATTATTTTGTCATTAGTTTTTATGAAAGATTGCATTACTACCTTAGACTGTTGACAGTAAGTTAAACATATGGCACATAATCCATATTCTCAGGAAATTTCTATGTATTTCTTCTAGCTACCTTTGGTGCTAAATGATAGAACTGGAAGTTAGTGTACAGAGTCACCAAGTTAAAACCTCACTTGCTGACAGGGGAAGATGTATAGGTACATTAAAAAGTGCAACTTTTTTGTAGGTACATATTAAAAGTGCAACTTTTCACCTGATCCAATATTGTATTTGTGAAATCATTGGGGAGGGGGGAGGGTTCCATTGTGCTCTCCGCTTCTCTCTCCCTTTTGATGTATTGTGGCCTAAGGCTGATATACTATGACACCATTTCAGAGTTCAGAGCTCTCTCTCTCTCTCTCTCTCTCTCTCTCTCTCCTCTCTCTCATCTCTCTCTCTCTCTCTCTCTCTCTCTCCTCTCTCTCTCTCTCTCTCTCTCTCTCTCTCAAATAAACAACAAACCAAACAACTTCATCCTCATAAGACATATCGCGAATTGTATGTTTGTTTGTTTTTATTCCTGGGCAAGAGCTCCTAGGCTCTCCAATGGTCAGATTTTGCATATGCGACCGTTTACCCACCAATAAAGTCGCCGCATTCAGACTTCGGGCATGAGGTCTAAACCGGTCTTGAAGATTTTGTCGTCCGTTCCCACCGGCACGCAATGGCATCTCTTTTGAAAGGCAGAACGGGCTTTAACGTGTGCGCAAGATGTTTTACGTGCGTTTGCACACTGGAACGCGGTTTTATAGTCCCCCCCCCCCCCCTCCAAGGACTTTTTTTGGAAGTGGAGTTGGCACTGATAACTCCTGGAGAAAAATCCAATCCCTTCCAACGGGCACCTCGATGGTGGCTCGAACCCGGGCCGTATGATCGAGAGTGCAGCGCTCTAACCACTATACTGTCCCGACCTCTGAAAATATGTTTTGCTCTTGTACCAAAAAAAAAAAGCCACATGCAAACTGATGAGAGAAAAAATGGGGAGGGGGGGGGAAGTGCTTGCACACTATATTCTTTTCTGACCTTGCCCTTTCCCCCTACCCCACTTTCCCAACAGTTTGCAATGTTTTCGCATATGCTAGTGTAGGTCATAAAACGTAACGCAAACAATGATTAATTTTGGCATAACATCAGTTTTTAACAATGCTTTTTTCATACTCCCGTTTCCAGTGACTCTAATGTTGTGTCAGATGTACGCGTGCTTTCAACGGAACTAAAATAAGAATAAAATAAAATAAAGAAAATAAGTAAAAAATGTTGCGTCAGATGTACGTGTGCTTTCAACAGGAACTAGTCATATTCTCTGTGTGTGTGTGGGTGGGTGGGTGCGCGCGTGTGCGTGTGTGCGTGCGAGCGGGCGTGCGTGTGAGAGAGAGATGATGATGACGATGATTCTCTCTGTGTGTGTACGAGACAACGTGCATGCGCTCGTGTGTGTGTGTTGTGTGTCCGCAGGCGCATGCGCTAGTGTGTCTATGTTCCCAAACCCCATATTCCTTGCCCCAAACCACAGATCATTCATTGGTAAAAACCACAGATTATTCATTGTCCAAATAACAGATCATTCATTGTCCAAATCACAGACCATTCATTGGTTAAAACCGTATATCATTCATTATCCACAAAAAGATCATTCATGCACAAACCACAGATCAACTATTGTCCAAAGCACAGATAATTCATCGTGCTGATTGTTGTTGTAGTATTGTATTGTATTGTCTCGTTCTTTATTACATACACGGTAAATTTTAATTACGATAGCACAACATCAGTCTTTTGTTCCGATCTAAGATTACATTAAGTGGGCTTTTCTCTATATTTTTCTACTGACAAATCTCTTGCTGTGGGTAGTTTTACGTGCACTAAGTGCGTCTTGCACACATAGCCGGACCTTAAACTGAGATTGGGTGTGTGAAAGTAGGTGTAACATTTTGCATACGCATTCACATTCATTTATCTTTAAAGTTCAAAGGAGCCTATCAAAAAGTGTCACAGGCGACGATGTGTTTTTTTCAAACTTAACGAATCCCAGTTCGTAACTAGTTATCATCTCCGAAGTCGGAATGTGGCTAAACGCTCCCATACGCAGAAATCTCATCATTGGTAAACTTTGGACCTCTAGTGGAGGAACGGAAATTTTTATTTATTTATTTTATCATTATCATTATCATTCATATATATATATATATTATAATATATATATATATATATATATATATATATATATATAATATATATATATATATATATATTACCCGTTCTCAAACTGTGCAATTCACGACATACCTTTGCGAAACTGTACCCCCTGATGTCTACCTGTCTGTCTGTCTGTCTGTCTGTCTGTCTGTCTGTCTGTCTGTCTGTCTGTCATACCATATCTATCTATCCTTAGGCCCCGGCCATAGTGAACCGGTCGTTTTGCGACCGTTCAAAACGACGGGCCGGTTGAAAAATGCTGCCCGCTTGATTACTCTGTGGCGTCCACTGAAAACGGCTGTGCGTTGCCATAGTAGACCCGGCCGCGCCCGTTCTTTTTAACCGTCGTTTTGACGTTCGAGCAACACGTCCGTTTGCTCCGGTCGACGGAAAGGAAAATAATCAAGAAAACCTTTTATATGGTTTGCTTCAAAAATTCTACTACACAAAACTAGTAAATTAACCTTTCCCGATTACATTTCAATGTTTTGATATAAATTTTTGGGGAGATTTACGTAAATACACTTTTATGTCGAAACTATTTTCTGTCGATTTGCGTCACAGCGGCAGCCTCAATTTTTACGTCACTGGCATTTCTCGGGGTGACCTATTGTCAGAAAGAGACGGCCGGTGTTGACTATGGCCGCTTGACGGATCCGTTCTCCGTCAAAGAGACGGCCGTCAAAACAACGGACGGCCGGTTTACTATGCCGTAGCCTTAGTCTGGCGACCGTGGGGGCACCCCTGAAGACTTGACAACTAGTTTCCTCCATTCCTCTCTCTGTTTTGCCTTTCTCAAAATTTATTTGAGTTCTAGGCCTGTCCATTCGCTGACGTTGTCCTCCCATCTCTTCCTTGGTCTGCCTCTTTTTCTTTCTCTTCGGACATTGCCTTGCAGTATTGTTTTTGCAAGTCCTTTTGATCTTGTGACATGCCCGTACCATTTAAGTTTACGCTTCTTTACAATTGATGGAAGATTTTCGAAGGGACAATGGTTTGCTGGATTCTGTTGTGCACTTCTTCATTGCTTATGTGGTCTCTGTAGGAGATGCCAAGGAGTCTCTGGATGTCAGTATACTGAAAAGCTGATGATCTACGGAGCAAATCGGGGTCTAAATGGGTTCGTCGGGTTTCCACTAGATCTAGAATCGCTGCGGGTTTGAACATCTGCGACGCCTTGTGGGTTAGGGGAGGGGATATCTATGATATTCCGGGTAAACTTGGAGGTAGATGTACCTATATTCTGCCCCTGTTCATACATGTATCGCTTGCTGCTGAAAATCAAAATTGATATGCATTCTAAAACTTTGAAAAAGTCAGGTAATTGATGTCAATACATTGCCGACGTTGATTTGCCAATCATGTACTTTTGATTATAGTCTGTGGTACTGTTGATTAGCCATCAAGGGGATATGCTTAGTATGTAGGAAATGTTCTGCACGCAGCGAGTTCCCTAAAAACCAAAGCAAAAACCCCAGAAATAAGGCAACTGAAGATATGTCTCCATGAAAAAAGGAATTACATCAACATGAAATGAATGTGGTGTCATAGAAAAACAAAAAAATTATGATGCTGAAGAAAAAATATGAGTTTATGACATATTGCCAGACTTGGCAATTGAAAAAGATTGCATTTTTATTTTTAAAGAAAAAGGGGGGGGGGGGGGGGGGGGGGGGGGGGGGGGGGGGGGGGGGGGGGGGGGGGGGGGGGGGGGGAGCGGGTCGGGTGGGGGGGGGGGGGGGGGGGGGGGGGGGGGGGGGGGGGGGTGGGCAAAAATCGGAAAAAAATAACCCTGAAAACATATCGAAAGGGAGGCCCAGGGGAAAAAAGAAGAAAGAAAGGAATTTTGTATCATGTACCTCGAATGAAGAAAAGAAAAAAGAAGCTAACATTACGATGGAGCCTAAAAATGCAAAAAAAAGGATTAAATGTACTTGATCGCCTTGAGAGCAAAGACCTATGTGCAGGGTTACATGGATTCAAACTTTTGGTGACCCAGGTAAACAGCCGATCCTACCCCCACACACCTCTCTTCCCATCTACCACACCTCTGATCAGAATCATCTTCTGCGGCAAGTGTATAAAAGATGGGGAGGAGATCTACACTTCAAGCTGCCCCCGATCTTCACAAGGTAAGTTCCGTTTTCCTTCTTCTATCATGTTTTCTGGGTAGTGTATAAGATCGAGGATGATCTACATTCTGCCCCCCCCGGACCATTCAGCAAGAGTTGTTCGTTGTCTTGAGTTGGTTTTTTCTCTAGAGTATTCAGACAGGCATGATATCTAACGATGTAGATTCTGCCCTATTTTGGGGGTGTACATTTCATTTGGGAGGTGTGGTTTGCCTGCTGTGTTGAATATATTGTATTATGTGGCAACTGATGTCATAACAGGGTTTTGTTGTTGTTGTTTTTCCTTTTCGTGAGATGGGGGCAAATTTGCTGTGTTGAATATATTGTGTTATTTGGTATCTGATGTCATAGCAGGGTTTTTTCTTTTCGTGAGATTGGGGCAGATTTTTTTGCCCCCCCCCCCCCCCCACCCCCCCTCGCCTTTCTGTTGGTGTCTGTATTTGTCTTACTCATGAATTGTTTTTCTATACAAACATTTTTTTTTTCTCCAGGAGCAGGTTTCGTGTTGCCGTGCTTTTCTCAGTTTACGCTAGACATGCGTTACACACCGGTCTTTGTTTCGCTGTCTCATTCAGAAAGCAAGCACCCAGACCACCACTGGGCAGGGAAAAAGTCTGGCAGTACATGAAATTCGGATCGCAAGCTCTCTCTCTCTCTCTCTCTCTCCATCTCTCTCTCTCTCTCTCTCTCTCTCTCTCTCCTCTCTCTACTCTCTCTCTCTCTCCTCTCTCTCTCTTATATATATATTAATTAATATATATATATATATATATATTTATGTATGTACATATATATATTATATTATATATATATATATATATATATATATATATATATATATATATATATATATATATATATATATATCCACGTACATGACTTGAGGACTGCAAAAGAACATCATCATCATCATCACCACCACCATCATTGTCATCATCGTCGTCACCATCATCATCAACATCATCAGTCCTTTGACCTAGACGGTTGTTGCGGGGGACACAAGGGATGCGGCGGTGGACAACTTTTTTGTCCAGGTTGTTCTGCCTTCAGCTTGTCTCAGCAGCATGGCCATGTCAAATGGTCTCTACTAAAACAAGACACTAGACCGAATCATAGCCACGAAAAGCAAACCAGACTTCAGTGGTTCTTCTCCGCTCAGCTAGCTAGCTGAAATCAATGTGTCCAAAGCCATGGGGCTGTCCTTTTCTTTGGGTATTCTCAGTGGGGTTTGTCATCTCTGGACTGAAAGATCGCTTCTTTCTCCTTCAGTCTGGATCAGAAGTGGTTCAGTGTGTGTGTGTGTGTGTGTGTGTGTGTGTGTGTGTGTGTGTGTGTGTGTGTGTGTGTGTGTGTGTGTGTGTGTGTTCTTTGTGCTGGTTTAAAAAAATATATATATACTTCAATGTGTGTGGGGGGGTTTGGTAACAGATACGTACAGTTTCTAAACTTCTCTGTACGTTGTTTATTTTGTTTTTTAATGGCTATGCTTGTTTTGAGGTCCACTATGTGTTTTTTTTTTTATTAATTATGTGCAGAACCCAAACGATTCCCCTCAGCATAAGTTGCTCAGTAGTCGGAGCCTGGCGAAAAGAAGACCCATACCTTAGCCAATTCCTTTTGCTACACGCAAGGTGGGTTTTCCTTTCTGTACCCTGTCTGGTAGATCTTGTAGTGTGGACGCTAGCCATAACGAAATGGCTTTTTTTTAAGGGTCGTAGAAGAAGATTTTTTTGTTTGTTTTTTTAACATCCAGTTGATGAAAAGCGAGGACACCGAGGCGCAAACAGCCATAGCTTAGACGCAGAGCACCTCAAAACAAAATTAGCTTTTTTATGTTTTGGCTTTTGCTTTTAAAAATTTTGTTGTTTCGAGTGCCTAAATTGCACGTAGAAAAGGCATCCGTCGAAGTTGTTAGCTGTATAAGGCAAAGCAAGACTTAACTCAGCCTCTTGCTGTCCTGGTTACTTGTATGCTTGTTTCATGTATCATACTTTGAATGAAATTTGGTTCAAACTAAGACAAAAAATGTTAAAAACTTTTTTTTTTTTTAATTTGAATTTTGTTGAAACACTCGTTTCCTTTTTTTATGTATAATTTTTGCCAGCAATTGTCTCAGCAATCTAAAGTATACACTGGAAATTTTGCCACGTAATAGTTTTGGTGGCGAAACTTTTTTACCTTTTCTAAAAAAAAAAAAAAAAAATTTAAGATAAAAAAGAAAGAATGAGAGAGATACAGAGAGACAGAGGCTGAGAGAGAGACAGACAGAGAGATAGACAGACACAGAGACAGACAGACAGACAGACAGACAGACAGACAGACAGACAGACAGACAGAGAGAAGAGAGAGAGAGAGAGAGAGAGAGAGAGAGAGAGAGAGAGAGAGAGAGAGAGAGAGAGAGAGAGAGAGCACTAATTTTTTCTGCTTGTCTTCAGTTTCAGCATGCTGTCTCGGGTCCTGTTAGGCGCTAGCATTCTGGCGGCCATGTGCAAAGTGGCGGAAGGAGGTAAGACACAGCGCCTGCGCAAGCACCCACAAAATTATGCATTCTGATTCACTCATCCCACCCGACATGGGGGACGGAATGGCCTGGTGGTTAGAGGATTACGCTCGCGATCTGAAGGCCCAGGTTTGAGCCACGCGCATTCAGAGGATTAACCTCCCTGGAGTACTGACTCCACTCTCCTAAAAATCGCTTGGATGAGACTGTAAACCGAGCTCCAGTGTGCAAACACACGCAGGATATCTAGCGCACACGCTACAACCTGTTCCGCCTTTGGGAAGTAGACCATTATGTGCCACTGGGAACAGATGGCAAAATTAAGACAACGGCATGCACATGGGGACTGGATGTAAAAGAGCACATGAGTGCTTATTCCATTATCCTTGAAAGTAAATAAAAGAATCAATAAATCGAAAACGAGAATGACTGTCAGATTGAAAGAACACATTGCATGGGACGTTTCTATGTGTGACTATTTTCGAACACCGTGCCACACAGGCAACCATACTCCATTTTTAGAGGATTTTTAAACGATTTCAGAGCCCATAATAGAGGATGGAAGTCTGTACAAAGTTGCCTTGCCCATATTCATTGACTGTTCTATTTATTTATTTACTTTTTTTATATTGAGGATAATGGAATAAGCACTCGTGTGCTTTTTTTATCCAGTCCCCGTGTATATGCAGTTTTGTACATATTGTCATCTGTTCCCACCGGCACACAATGGCCTACTCTTACGAAAAGCGGAACTGGATTTGACGTGTGCGCAAGATAGCATACATGTGTCAACAGTTGTTTTTTTTTAAGTGTGTGTGTGTTGGGGGGAGGGGGAGGGCTTGGTTGTGTGTACGAACAGTCGCCTATCCAATGCATCAGAACAGTCTCCCAGTTTCACCCAGCTGTAAATGAATACCTGCCCTCTTTTAGGGTCAGAGAAGGTAAAGCAGCGAGGTAGAAGAGATGGGCGCTGCCCTCAATAATGATGTTGGGCCTTAGAGAAGCTGAGGTCTCTGAAATCTGGCTCCCCTTCGACTCTGTAGGTTATGGGACACCTTTACCTTTACAGGAACGGATAACAAAGCTGAAAAAAAACCAAACGCACATGCTGAGTGGTGTCGTGTTTAGACACCATGCCCGAAGTCAGAATGCGGCTGTCTTGACGGTGGCTAAAAAGGGCGGCACGGGCAAGAAATGTCATGTTTTGGTGAAGCTTGGCGATGGAGCCTAGGAGCGAAGAAGAAAGAGCAATCTTCACAGAGCTGTGTGCAGTTCTCGCGCTGACCCAGCTTCAGGGGTCCAGAGGTTAAGACGCCTAGCAGGAAAGAGAGAGGTCGCCGGTTCCACCACCGTCAGAGCCCAAACTGTTCCCTCATCCACGAGACCATGAGGGAGTGTTTTGGGGTTTGAGACAGAAGACCAAGATCCTGTGCTTAACATGTGTTCAGCGCACGTAAAAGTACCTACTGCAGTTAGACAGCTCCTTGACAAAATGATGCAGGAAACTAAACGCCACTCTGATAGAGAAACAAATCCACATACATACAGGACAAAAGAAAAGGAGATAATCGGTTATGGGTTATAAATTGTTATTGATTGCTTGTGTGTTGTATGGGTCGAATGCAAGCGCTTTGATTTGCTTTTACAAGATATAGCGCTATATAAATTCCATGTATTATGATTATTATGCTGCTCTTGTGGCGACTCTCTCTTCCGGGGGGAGAGCAGCCCGAATTTCAGGCAGAGAAAACTGACTGTGATACACACCACACCACACCACACCACACCACACCACACACCACCCACACCACACCACACCACACCACACCACACCACACCCACACCACATCACGCTACATTACAATACAATACAACACAACATAACACCATACAATGCAGTACAAATTACTATTCCTTCCTAGGAGTTGGGTTCCTCACACTTGCTAGGACAATCTTTGACTAAG
>CM060334.1:16042067-16047067 GCA_030674155.1 Stramonita haemastoma | reverse complement strand
AAAAAAAAGAGATAATGGGTAGTCGCTGCACCTGTGGCGACGCGCTCTCCCTGGGGAGAGCAGCCCGAATGTCGCGCAGAGAAATCTGCTGTGACATAAAAGTGGCACAAAATACAAAGAGCATGGTCCAGGCTGAAAGCTGTAGGGAGTGACAAGAGTGCACAGGCCAAGAAGCTCCTGCATGCACAGATATAATTATATAACGTATTATCCTGTATTTGTTTGCTTTACAAGGGTGGTACAATTAAGGAAAGGTAGGGGGAGTGATTCATCACAGATCTCAGCTTCTCTAGGGTCTCCTAGCATATTGAGGGCGGCGCCCATCTCCTCACCCTCGGTGCTTTACCTTCCCTGACCCTAAAGAGGGGCAGGTACCCATTTACAGCTGGTGGAACTTGGGGACTGTACTGAAGCAAGGCGCACGAACGGTCACCCATCCACTTGGTAACCATGCTTGATGTTGCTTAACTTTGGCTTCGAGAAAGTGAGTTCTCTGACCACTGAGGTGTCCTAGCGCTATATCATTTCCATATTATTATTATTATTATTATTATTATTATTATTATTATTATTATTATCTTCAATACAATTATTGTTGCTGTTATTTTCATCATCATCATCATCATTATTATTATTATTATTATTATTATTATCATTATATAATTAAATTATTGTTATTATTATTATATTACATATGATTATTGTTTTTATTCTCATCACCATCATCATCATTATATATAATTATATTATACTTTTATCATCATCATCATCATGCTCATCATCATTCATCATCATCATCATTATTACTACTTAGATCTATCATTTGTTTTTATTATTATTATCATTATTATTCTTCATAATGGCGAAAGAAGGACACTTGCTAGAGGATTTAGAAAGAAGATGAATCCGATCCATTACGTGCAAAAACCTACACATTGATCCCATCATCAATGAACAAGTGAGCTAAACTAGTAGTAGAGTAGAATATTAGTAGACTCCCCTTCAGAAGCATGCTGCAGGACTGATAATTAATTTTCCGAGCGCGCGCACACACACACACACACACACACACACACAAAACACACACACACACACACAAACACACACACACACACACACACACACACACACACACCACACACACACACACACACACACACATCGTGCGTACACATTAAAACCTGTTCCGCTTTTCGGAAAAGTAGACCATTTTTGTATGCCAGTAGGAACGGAGGACAAAAATATACAAAACTTACATGCACCACGGGGATCTGCATGTTTAAAAAACAACAACAACAACCCCATCATGACTGTTTATTTCATTATCCTCGAAATAAAAGAAAAAGACCAGAAAGAAAGAAAAAAAAAACACCCTACAAGACCCCATGCAGTAAGTGATTCGGTCTTTACGTAGGGGTTGACAGGTGTTGGAAGAGTGACCGACCAGCTGTTTTGGGCGCTGCATAAGACGCCCCGTTACGTGCGCTTCATCGATTCACCACGCACCCCCCCCCCCCCCCCTCCACCACAAGACACCCCCCTACCCCACCCCCACCCTTCTCTCTCTCTCTCTCTCTCTCTCTCTCTCTCCCCTCTCTCTCTCTCTCTCTCTCTCTCTCTCTCTCTCTCTCCTCTCTCCCTCTCTCCCCGATGTACATTAAACAATTTCAGTGTTCTCTCTCTCTCTTCTCTCTCTCTCTCTCTCTCTCTCTCTCTCTCTCTCTCTCTCTCTCTCTCTCTCTCTCTCTTGCACCCCTACTGCTAAATGCTAATATTGACCCCCCAACCCCTTCACACACGCACACCCCCCTCCTCCCTTCCACTCCCCTCTTTCCATTCATGGCAAGTCCGCCCTCCTCCCACCCTCCACCCCTCCACCTTCTACTCTCCCACCCACCCACCTGGGTTATTTCGGGGTAGGACACGGGTGCACCCCCGGGTAGGTTTGCTTGTAAGGTAGGTTACCTACTACCTATACCGCTACTGGGGGTTCTAACACGAGGCGGATTGTCTTGGAAGCTTAGTACCCTATGTGAGTGTGGGTGTTTGTTTTTTTTATCGATGTGGTTTGTGCCTGGGGTGTGAGGTAGGGTTGTTTTTTTTTGGGAGGGGGGGTGAAGGGTGTGCTGTATTGGGGTGTTAGTGTAGTGTGTGGACTTTGGGGGACCCTAGCTAGGTAGACGGACGTACTTGTAGTGTGAGGTTTTTGCTGAAGGGGGTAGGGTGGCTTGTTGGTTGGTTTGAAGTGTGAGGTTTTCTTGTGGAACATTAGAGGCAGCAGGCTTTTTGACTTTGAGGGAGTCAGGTAAGGGGGGGGGGGGGGGGTGTTTGCTTGTGTGTGTGTGTTTGCTTGTGTGTGTGTTTGTGAGTGTGTGTGTGTTTGCGTGTGTGTGTGTGTGTGTGTGTGTTTGCGTGTGTGTGTGTGTGTGTGTGCGTGTTTGTGTGTGCGTGTTTGTGTGTGCGTGTTTGCTTGTGTGTGTGAGAGAGAGAGAGAGCGTGCGTGCGCGCGGGCGTATGTGTGTGGTGTGTGTGTGTGTGTGTGTGTGTGTGTGTGTGTGTGTGTGTGTGTGTGTGTGTGTGTGTGTGTGTGTGTGTGTGTGTTGTGTGAGGTGAGAGAGAGTGTGTGTGTGTGAGAGAGAGTGCCTGCTTGAGCGTGTGTGTTCATTTATTTATTTATTCTTTTATATAGAGGATAATGGAATAAGCACTCATATGCTTTTTTTTACATCCAGTCCCCGTGTGTATGTAGTTTTGTAAATCTTGTCATCTGTTCCCACTGGCACACAATGGCCTACTCTGACGAAGAGCGGAACAGGATTTAACGTGTGCGCAAGATGTGCGTGAGTTCGCATACGGGGCCTCGGTTTATAGTCTCATCCGAAAGACTTTTGGGGAGAGTGGAGAGCGTGTGTGTGTGTGTGTGTGTGTGTGTGTGTGTGTGTGTGTGTGTGTGTGTGTGTGTGTGTGTGAGTGTGTGTGTGTGTGTGTGTGTGTGTGTGTGTGTGTGTGTGTGTGTGTGTGTGTGTGTGTGTGTGAGAGAGAGAGAGTGAGGGAGTGTGTGTGTGTGTGTGTGTGTGAGAGAGAGAGAGAGAGAGAGAGAGAGAGAGAGAGAGAGAGAGTGTGTGTGTGTATGTGTGTTGTGCATGCGTGCGTGGGTGTGTAAGTAAAAGTATGTGTGTGTGTGTGTGTGAGAGAGAGAGAGAGAGAGTGTGTGTGTGCACGTGCGTGTGTGTGGTGTGTGTGAGTGCGTGTGTGTGTGTGTGTCTGTGTCTGTGTGTGTTTGTGTGTGCGGGAGAGAGACAGGCAGACAGACAGACAGACAGACAGAGAGGAGAGAGAGAGAGAGAGAGAGAGAGAAGAGAGAGAGAGAGAGAGTTTTTAAAACTCCACTATAAAGGCATAGGGACTTTAAAACCCCACGTATCTATTCCTTTTTTTCTATTCATTATTTTATTCCGAGGATAGTGGAATAACTAAAGCACTAATTGCTTTTTTACATCCAGTCCCTTTGTGTATGCAGTTTTGTCAATTTTGTCATCCGTTCTCACCAGCACACAATGGTCTACTCTTCCAAAAAGTGGAACAGGTTTTACCGTATGCTCAAGATGTTCTGCGTGCATTCGCACACGGGGCTTCGATTTATAGTCTCATATGTAGGACTTTTGGGGAGAGTGGAGTCAGCACTGATGTTAACTCCAGAGGAAAATATCTGGAGCGGGATTCGAAGTCTTGTTATAATGTTGGAATTGTTATTTTCTACATCTAGATAACAGGAAAGGCTACTTTTTATCACTTCAAACTGTTTTCAATATTATTTTCTTTCGAGTAAAGCATCATGTTGATTTAAAGTGTGTTCAATGTTTTAATAGAACAGAGCGTTAAGTTAATTGATATTTGTCTTATCATACACCGTGTCCTAACAATTTGCTTTACATCATAAAATGCGTGCGCATGTGTGCGAATGAGCCCACTGAGAGTGTGTGTGTGTGTGTTGTGTGGTGCGTGCGTGCGTGCGTGCGTGTGTGTGTGCGTGTGTGTGTCGGGGCGGGGGGGGAGGGAGGGTGCATGTGTGCATGTAAGGCACTGCTGAAGTGTTAAAAGTTAAAGTCTGTCCCGAGCCTTAAGGCTCATCAGGCCGGTGCTTATCCCGGTTTCTGTGGCGTTAAGCGACTGAGAGTCATAGACTCCCCCCTGGATAGGACGCCAGTCTATCGCAGGGTTAACCCCCAACACAAGGTTGGTACCCCTTTTACACCTGGGTGGGGTGAGAAAATAGCCGTAAAGTGCCTTTTCCAAGGGCACAACGCCATAGCCGAAAGCTGGGATCGAACCCGCAACCTTTAGATTACGAGTCCAACGCCCTAACCACTAGACTGCTGAAGTGTGGGTGATTTTTTTTTTTTTTTTTTTTCCCCCATCCTGTTTGTGTGCCTGCTTCTGTTTGCTGTTTTTAAGCATGGCTTGTATGTAGCCCACGTGAGTTTCTCTATATCTGAGATTTTTAAGTATTTCAAGAATAATTGTGAATGGGGTCAGCAGACCACCAGCGCAATGCACAACGCTCTTAACAACCAGGCAACCCCGCCTCTCCCCCCATTGTTTCAATAATTATACACTTTGAATTATCCCAACCAGCGATAACAAAAAACAGATTCATGTAAACCAGCTCCGTGAATGGATTTGGGGGTGGGATATAGCCCAGTGGTCAGAACATTGCGCTTGCAATTTTGACGACCCGGGTTCGATTCCCGTTCGTGGGGATTTTTCCTCTGGAGTTAGCATCAGTGCTGACTCCACTCCTCCCCGAAAGTCTTTCGGATGAGACTTTAAACCGAGGCCCCGTGTGCGAACGCACGCAGAACATCTTGCGCACACGTTAAATCCTGTTCCGCTTTTTGTAAGAGTAGGCCATCGTGTGCCGGGTGGGAACAGATGACATTATCAAAACTGCATACACACGGGGACTGGATGTAAAAAAGCATATGGTCGCTTATTCCATT
>CM060334.1:16001279-16003779 GCA_030674155.1 Stramonita haemastoma | reverse complement strand
ATTATTTAACAATATCGTTTACCACTGTCAATGTATTCAGCAATCTGTTATACACGTACAGACATGTTCAGCGATTTGTTTTATTGTCTCAGGGTTCCCTCAAGTTAGTGGAGAATCTAGAAACACCATTTTTGGTAATATTTCAGAAGACGCTTTTTTGTATTCCTGAAAGAAATGAAGACATCGTATCTAATAGTCTTGATTACCACACTAATGTCAGAAACAAAGCTCGACTGATTTTCCTTTTATTGTATTTGTCAGTAATACATCTTTGTAGAAGTGCTGCGTGTTTCAATGTGGCCTCCGTGGCTGGCTGAGCTAGGAAATGAATGAATGAATGAACGAACAAATAAATGAACAAACGAATGAATGAATGAATACATAACATAGGAAGGCTACAATATTCGTAAGACGAATAAAGATGTTCACTGCTGAGACGGAGACCTTTCACTTCAACTTCAACAGCCAACTCTCCATTTCTCATATACATGAAATATATATAGGAAGAGGAATGTGCATGCAGGAGCCAGCCTTGCTTTGTGCTTCATAGAGATGTTCCTGTCTTTCCATACAGGATTCACACTGTCCTTCCTTTTGCTGTTTGTGAAAGGATTGATTTCTGGTTTGGATCCCTCACTGCTAATAATGGAGCCCAGGAAAGTGAACTTTCGATCAGCTCCTTGTGTTTTTTGCCCTGGGAGGTAATTGTCTGCAATGATGGCGGCCTCATGGCGGCCTACCAGTGCCTGTACATCCTACTACTTAACCCCCTCTCCGGGCATTAAAACAATGTAATATGATGTGTTTCAACTTTTTATCATTTCAGGTTAATGTTAGACGACATTTAGAAAAGAAACAACACCAAGTTTACTCTCAAGCTTTCACCAGCGTACTGGGTTCTTCAGTTGATGCACCATTTCCGGAGTGGATTTCTTATCAAATATTGAATAGTGTGAACTGAATATCCTGTACACGGTTTACTGAACTTTCCTTGCCAAAAATCAAAATTAGACTCTGGTGTTCTGATTGTTGATCTTGTAGGCCTTAATGTGACGTATGTCCTGTGGATGTTTGAATGTGTATGCTCCTTGTAAATCATTCATTCGTTAGTTCACTTCTACATTCATTCGTTTGGTTATTCATTCGTTTGTTCATTCAGTTACACGTTTCACAGATTGCTTAGGACATATACAGAGACTAGTTGCAGAAGTATTAATTTGTGTGTTGTCACATCCCATTCAACGTTCACATGAATCATTACATCTTTAGCGTTCATGCTTCAACTTCTACACGTGCGTATGCATGAAAAGGATAGGCTACAGATAGATCTGCACATAAACTGACATAGGGGATCGCCTAAAAATCCCCACCCTTAAGCTGCTCTGCACATTAACTGCATGGAAATGGGGGAGGGGGGGGAGTTAAAAAACCCCAACCTTAAGCCATTTGGCGCCGCCAAGAATCCTCCCCTCGACCTGTCATTTCAGGATCCTAAGGGTTTGAAGCCATTGGCTATATCCACTCGGCCAGTGCACCCAGCCAAAAACCAAAAGCAAACAAGCATCAATCCTATCCACTCACCTCCGCCCTCCACACATGCATGCCCGGTCTGTCAGCGCTGACGTACACGAAGGGGTCCTGATCAGCCCCTGTGACGTCCCCGTTGGAGATGACGGAGTTAGTTGACGTCATGATGTCGTTGAGCGTGGCCCGAGAGGTTGCGGTCCACGGGCGGGACTTGTGCAGTCCCAAGGTCACACCCAATGACGTCACGGCGCTGTGGTACCCCGAGGTGGCAGAAATGACGCTGCGTTTGTACAGTGACGTCACTCCGCTGGGTTCACGTGAGATGTCTGCCGGACAGAGAGCAGGTCGAGTTTACTTCCTACTGTATTCTGCTATGGGGTTCCAAAAAAAAATTATATCAATTTTGGTCTCAAACCACAGAAGGAAAAAGAAAAAGAATTGAAAAATAGCCAGCAAATAAAGAGAGAGACAGATATAAACGAAGCAAAGCGAAAGAAGCAGAGAAAAGGGGAGTATTGACGGAATGCATACGACTTCCATTCACACACCCCACACCGACACGGTGAGACAGAGAGATAGGGAGGAATCAGACAGGCAGACTAAATTAAGGAAAGGAGTGGAGAGGAGATTTAGCGCTTACTCTAACGATACAATGTTCTGTACGATCTTCGTGAAGAGCGATAATTTTGTTAAGCTATGGTTGACAACAGCACCACAGCCAAGTGACAGCCGATCGCTGGATGGCATAAACAGTATTGCAAGAATAGTACATGGCGTAGGAAGTTGGATAACCTTCAAGCCACCTGAAACTACAAAAATAAGGAGAATAGCGTCAAAGCTAGAATGGCGTCAAACCTTACATTTTCGTGTGACAAGCAAACTGAGCAAAGATGAAATGCAGTGTCCAAGTCAGTAACCTTGTCTACAGCATGGGTACAGGAACATCAAAAACTTTTTCACGCTTCACTCTTAA
>CM060334.1:15981279-15988779 GCA_030674155.1 Stramonita haemastoma | reverse complement strand
CCTTTAAACACAAGCACTTCTCCCGATATAGCCACCATCAAGGTTTCGCGCTGTTCATCTCGTTTTTCTGCTGATTCCACTCATGTTGTACTGCAACATAAATTTCCTGCGCTGCACTGATTGTCCTTGGCACAGTTTTGCAATAATTTTTCTCCTGGACCGATTCCACTTCTTGGCAAAATCCCATGTCTGTTCCAGACTGCTTCCGATGCCTTGGCTCTACCTCAGGGGTATGATTTCTGATGCACTGACTGACTTGAGTGACTGCCTGTGTCTTGAACCCGTTCTAGGTTGTTGAATTAAGCCCTCGATCGATTGTGCGGCTTCCCTCATAGGAAATTGCTCTCCAAGCACAAAGGTCTACAAATGTTTGATCACCTCTCTCTCTCTCTCTCTCTCTCTCTTCTCTCTCTCTCTCTCTCTCTCTCTCTCTCTCTCTCTCTCTCTCTCTCACACACAATTTCCTCTTCTGTCTGTCTGTCTGTCTGTCTCTATCTATCTATATCTATATATATATATATATATATATATATACATATATACATATATATATATTCATCTATCAATCACACACACACACAAAAACACACACACACACGCACGCACGCACGCACGCACGCACCACGCACACACACCACACACACACACACACACACATACACCAAACAGCACTGACAGAGACACAAACACAGAGAGACCTCAGCTCAACTCTTCCTGACTCCTTCCTTGCCCAAGGACACCCACTAACCACACAGTCCACCTGTTAGCAGCACACATACCTTCTTCCTTCTTTCCTACCATACAAGCCCTTGCTCTCTCTCTGTCACTCTACCTGGTTACAAATGAACTCTTGGCGCACAGAAACTTAGCAGCGGTGTTAGTGTTTTGATCCTAAGTGACAGACTGGAAAAGGAATCGATACCTCCCCCCCTCCCCCTTCATGCCCACCCTTCTCTTTCTCCTACCTCCCCACTCCCCATGCTTTAACCCCCCCCCCCTCCACCTCCCTCCCCGGACGGTCTATCTGCCTTCTAAGGTGTCATCAAGATCAATGTCGTACCTCTACTGTTCTTTTTTCCCCCTCGCCTATACAGCCTTTGTACGGAGGGAAACGAATCCTGGGCCTGCTGTGTGAATATTTGATAGAGCAGACGCTGCCTTATTCATTTGCTTTGCCACAATAATATCATTGGAAACTAGTCGCTCGATCGTCTGAACGGAAGGAGGCAAAGGAGAGAGAGGCAAGGCATGGCAAAGCAAGGCAAATTCTTTTATTCGAGGATAATGAATAAGCACTCGTGTGCTTTTTTACATCCAGTCCCCGCCCTTTTCAGGGGTAAAATCAAGACAAAAAATAGCCTCTAACTAAACAACAACAATAATAATGATCCAAAAACCAAGAGGAAGAAACCATACCAAGTATGAAACAACAGGCAAGAAATAAGACAGAGATACAATATATAAGGTAATGATATAAAAAGGCATTCATTCAGAAACGAAAATAAGAAGTAAGAATCAATGATGGTTTTGATTTGAAAAAAAAGCGCAATAATTAAAGAGCAAACATGAGAATATGATGAGATAAATAAATGAAAACATCAATCCACCACCATCTATCAACAGAGAGAGAGGGAGAAAGAGAGAGAGGGGGGTGACAGGATAACATCAGACTTGAAGGCTAATCAAAGAATCTTTTCAGTACCATAATACACGAGAGACAGACACAAGCAGGGAGCCAGGAAAACAGTGGAAAAGCTTTAAATATAAAAAAAGCAGAGAGAGACTAAGACAGACAGACACAGAGGAGGGGAGAGAGAGAGAGAGAGAGAGAGAGAGAGAGAGAGAGAGAGAGAGAGAGAGAGAGAGAGTGTGTGTGTGTGTGTGTGTGTGTGTGTGTGTGTGTGTGTGTGTGTGTGTGTGGTGTGTGTGTGTGTGTGTGTGTGTGTGTGTGTGTGTGTGTGTGTGTGTGTGTGTGAATTCACAGAAGGAAAGAGGGAGGACTCAAGATCGAGACAGAAAGGATGAAAGGTAGAGAGAGAGAAGGAGAAGAAGCAGTATAGTAGGCCTACAAGGAGGAAGGGAGAGGTATTTTGGTTGAGGGCAAGAGCAGGGGTATGTGTGTGTGTGTGTGTGTGTGTGCGTGCGTGCGTGCGTGCGCGCGCGCACCCATTAAGATAAGCGTTAAAACATTCATCCTTATCCATACTGTCCTAGAGAAACCCGAGAGATTGATGGCCGAGATAAAAAGCACATGAAACTTAAAACCTCAGGAACATGTGTAGACAGTTCAGCCGGCGTTCAATGGAAGAAAATAAACCTTTCAAGAGGGAATGACTTTGTGGGGGACTTAACATGTGCGAGATCCGTCTATAATTTCAAATGGCTGTACTCAGAACTGGAAAAAACGATAATCAACGTGTAGTACGAAGCTTCTCTGACTGTAAAGAAAACATGGCATTAAAACTTAAGCATGTCTTGTATTGCTCCAAACCACGTTGCCACGTAATTGAATGATTTACAGTTTTGAGCAGACAATTAGACATTATTAGAGTGGAAATTATTATGTTGGATATTACTGTGGTACAAAATCTATCTGCTACTTCATATATATTTTTTTCAAAGAAAACTTTCCATACTTAAAATTCACTTCTTCAAACATTCCGATTCGAGTCATCGAAGTACTCATTTTGCATACGAGATCAATGTATCGAATTGATTATGTCTTAAAGGTACTGAAGCCAAAACGCTAAAGCACAAACCTCTTGCTCACTTAAATACCAGTTTCCACAACTCTGAAAAAGTCGGCAATAGCCTGATTTTTATGACATAATCAACTGGTACATAATCAGGTTTCAAGCTGATCAATCTGCCTTGTCTTTTCTACCTGCACATTATTGCGTTAGGGAATGGAGAAGAGATTCTGGTTACTGATATACAAGGCTTACATCACACACATTATCCACATTGATAACCCTCTTTATGGATTATGTGGTCTACCAATTTGTGCATGATATCAGTTTCAAAGTAAAAAAAAAAGTCATACAGTGGTTATCTAGAATGCTTCCAGTGGAGTGGAATGTCTCTTGATCATATCTATGCACATGAGTATAATACACATACACCACACACACACACACACACACACACACACACACACACACACACACACACACACACACACACACACACACACACACACACAAAAGCTGCCCTCAGTTTCTTCCTGTATTCCAATCCTGCCACGCATACCTCACACTCTATCGCTCTTACCTGGTTACAAATGAAGTCCTGGCATGCAAAACTTTGCAGCAGTTTAGCGTTTAGATCCGCTATGACAGCTGACAGAGGGATCCACACTATCACCCCCCACCCCAAACCACCCCCTCCTCCTATACCCCACCCCTTCCCCGTGAACAGCCTATCTCCATTTACCGTGTCATCAGATCAATGCTGCACCTCTACTGCTCTGCTCTGCTCTGCTCTGCTCTGCTCTCTCTCTCTCCTCTCTCTCTCTCTCTCTCTCTCTCTCTCTCTCTTCTCTCTCTCTCTCCTCTCTCTCTCTCTCTCTCTCTCTCCTCTCTCTCTCTCTCTCTCTCTCCCCTCTTGTCCTTTACCCTGTGTGTCTGTGTCTGTGTCTGTCTGTCTGACTGTCTCTTTCTATCTTGATGAAGGCTGTATTCATACTTATGTTTTCAATTTTATCCTGAAATTTGATTATTATTGAGTTTGACAAATGTTATTTTAATATCTCAATGTCTTAAGTTTAGTTAGTATGTGTTTTTTAATTATGCTGTGTTGTTATTCATTTTTGTGATTACATAGACTATTCACAGAGATTGATCAGTACAGTGTATATAAATGTGTATATTATCTACAATGTGTAGATGTTCATTTTTATAGCTATATTGAATTTGATTTGTGTGTCACTAGTTAGTGATTCCTCTCTCTCTCTCTCTCTCTCTCTCTCTCTCTCTCTCTCTCTCTCTCTCTCTCCTCTCTCTCTCTCTCTCTCTCTCTCTCTCTCTTACCATCCATATTGAGAAATGTTTGTTCATATCTTGTACTCCCTTTTTGATGATTACGTGTGACGAATGTACAGATTTTCTGTAAAATTTTAATTAATGATCGTAAAAAAAAATTTAAAAAAAAATTAAATTTTTTTTTTAAAAACACTGAATAACTTTGTCCACTACCACATAAAATATAATTAGAAACATACATTTTATGATTGTGCTCAGAAGATTGATAAGATATTAGGGTATATATGTCCCAAAATATGTGCCTTACAGCGGATAGATTCCTCTTGTGTTCCGTTCGGTTATGATTTCACTCAGAATTCAAGGCATATATTTCCTTAGAATGAAGTTTTCTTTTATGAAATGTGCGAGAACCAGTGAAAATGTGTGTGTGTGTGTGTGTGTGTGTGTGTGTGTGTGTGTGTGTGTGTGTGTGTGTGTGTGTGTGTGTGTGTGTTTGTGTATGTGTGTGTATGTGTGTCTATATGTGTGTATGTGTGTGTATCTTTGTGTGTGTTTGTGTGTGCGTGTGTGTGTGATTGAGTGTATGTTTCTGTGTATATGTGTGTGTGAGAATGTGTGTTGTGTGTGTGTGTGTCTATGTGTGTGTGTCTGTGTGTGTGTCTGTGTGTGAGTGTGTGTGAATGTATGTAAAACATTATCCGATTGATAAAAATGTTTTGCCTATTTTGAAACATTTAGGATGTTCTATGTAAACAAAACATAACAATAATAATTTTGATTTATTTTATTTATATTTTATTGGTAGTATGTCTCCCCCCCCCCCCCCCCCCCCCCCCCCCCCCCCCCTTAAATAAGGATATTAGTTTTTAAAATTTCCCCTTTTATCCAAATGTATGATTTATACACATGTATAATTTTAGACAGATGGTGGTGGATTGATGTTTTTTTGAGTTGTTTATTTCATTTTGTTCTCTTGTTTGCTCTTTATCTATTAACGCTTTCTTCTCTTCCATAATCAAATCTTTAATTGTGACTTCAGATTTTTGCTTTCTGAACGAGTGCATTTTTTTTTTTTTTTTGTATTACCTTATCATATATAGTGTTCTTATTTTTGGTGTTGTTTGGTATTGCGTAAAGTTTTATTGTTTAGTATCTTCTCAATTTGATGTATCCCTGAAAAGGGCGGGGACTGGATGTAAAAAAGCACACGAGTGCTTATCTATTATCCTCGAATAAAATACTTTGCCTTGCCTTGCCTTGCCTTGCCTTGCCTTACCCTTTGCAGGGGAAAGAATGCAGGACGTGTGTGAATATTTGATGGTGCCGATGTTGACTTATTCATTTCTCTAGGAATGTTTGAGATGGGTAATAGGATGTTCCGAACACACACACACACACACACACACACACACACACACACACACACACACACACACACACACACACACACACACATAATGTGGAACGGTGGTCGAGAGGTAATGCACCTGTCTAGAAAGCGAAAAGTCCGGGTCTGAGTGTGCGGTGGTTCGAATCCCGTTTGGGCCCAAAACTTTGCCACCATCAATTACACCATCAGTGGTAGTCTGGGTGCTAGTCTTTCGAATGAGACGATAAACCGAGGTCCCGTATATTACGCATCATTATCTAGCGCACGTAAAAGAACCCACGGCAGCAAGGGGGTGGACACTGGCAAAATTCTGTTAAAAAAAAAAAAAAAAAAGCCACTCTGATAGGGAAACAAATACAATTGTAGACAGGGGGAAAAAATGGGTAGGCGCTGCACTTGTGGCGACGCGCTCTCCCCGAGGAGAGCAGCCCGAATTTCGCGCAGAGAAATCTTCTGTGACATAAAGAGGTATAAAATACAAACACGCACACACATACACACACACACACACACACACACACACACCACACACACACACACACACACACACACACACACACGAAGAATGAGTAACTAAAAAAAACACACGCACACAAGAGGATAAAAGAGGTAGAGATCTACCATGCTGACACTGAAGACAAGACGAGCAAACTGTAAGAACAGGAAAGACAACCTCATGGGCTGACTGCAAAGCTGATGGAATAGAAAGAAAGAGGGTAGAATTCAGAAGAGAAGAGAAGAGAAGAGGGGGGGGGGGGGGGGTAAGTCTTGGCTCAAAGCCAAAAGCTATGGAGTCTTTTTAGTTTGTGCAGCGCCCTGTTAGGTTAACTGGAAAGATAACGCTCCACCCCACTCCACCCTACAGTTTAATTAAAGACACAGAGAGAGAAGAAGGGCGAGAGAGAGAGAGAGAGAGAGAGAGAGAGAGAGAGAGAGAGAGAGAGAGAGAGAGAGAGAGACAGAGAGACAGAGAGACAGAGAGACAGAGAGAGGGGGGGGGGTATACACACACAACCACAACCACATACGGACGTACATACATGTATATACACGAGCGCGCCTGCGAACATGCACGCATGTGAACACCCAACCATACACATACACGCCTCTGCTTGAAAAAAAAAAGTTTTATATCAATATTGAAACGAAACAATGGACCAATCTGTGTGCAGACGAACACCACAAGACATATATATACCACATGAACAGAGAAGATGGTAATGACAAAGAATGAATAATCACTAAAAGAATACAGCACCCAGAGACCGACGGCATGGACCCGGCAAAAAGACAACTTATTCATTTTTGAAAGAACTAGCCTATTTATTTTAGAAGATCGTACCTTAAAGAGCGGTGATTGCCATAGAAAAAAAAAAAATCACTGTCGCTGCCACAATATCAGTTACCTGTATTTTGAGAAATCATCTGTATTTTGAGAAAGCATCACAAGTCTCCGCATGCAAAGTACTGGATTAGACCGTAAATTAATGGAAGAAATTGAAAGACAAAACACAAGCTGACACAAGCCTCAGCCTTAATGACGCAAGCCAAGAAATAACGTCACTTTTGGGGTAACAAAATGACGCAGGATGATTCAGACGGGTCAAGCAAGGATTGACAACTTACAATGGTATGCAATCTGGAAGTGGCAAAAGACACAATTGCAGAACATACCCACTCTTCTTTGAATGAGTTGAGAGCGCAATGCAATTTACACTAGACGTTTCCTGAAAGTCACAGAGTGATACAACAATTGGGGGGGGGGAAAAAACCTTTATAGTCCTTTTGCCCCGGTTAAGAGCTAGAAGTCGGAAAATGAAGTGTGGCTAATTTTTTTTAAACCCTCTCAAATACAGACCAGCCATAAAGAAACATGACCAAAAAAACCGCATGATATACTTAAAAAAAGACAATGATCTTGATAAAAGTGACAACCATGATCACTTCTAACAACAGTCCTGATAACGAGAACTAACTTGGAATATCACAACGTGATGCAGATGAAACAATTCAATGTTTGGGGGAGGGGGTAGTTGTAATGGTGTTTTTTTTTGTTTCTGCTTGTGGTAGTGGGGTGGTGTTTTACTTAGGGAGGAGGGGGGTATCATAATCTTGTGGTCTTTTGTTTCT
>CM060334.1:15966279-15976279 GCA_030674155.1 Stramonita haemastoma | reverse complement strand
AAAGATTATTCATTCATTCATTCATTCATTCATTCATTCATTCATTCTCTCTCTCTCTCTCTCTCTCTCTCTCTCTCTCTCTCTCTCTCTCTCTCTCTCTCTCTCTCTCTCTGTCCAAGCTTTAATCAATCAAAACAAATCTCACTCCCTCGCTCTAAGCTTGGAACACAACAAAGTGGAAAGAGAGACAAAACACCACAAGGGAGGCATTGAGCGTGTGCAGGTACAGGTAAACCAGCAGTAGAATCAGACGTGGAACAAGTCAGAACTGGTTCTCTAACAACCCCCACCCACCCTACTATCCTAATTGTCCCAACAGCACTTGGCGACAGGACAACAGTTGACAGACTGGGCCTCTACCGCTGGGCTGCGTTCAAAACACCACAGCTGTACAGTTCTGTGCTGTTTTTTCATGTGCTGGCTGAACAGGACTGAGCGGAGCTGGGCTTGGCTGTGTAGTGCTTTGTGTATTGCTTGCGAACTCAAGCTGAACGGTTGCCGATCCAGTCCTCTTTTGGTGGATCATAGGTCTAGCAGTAACGAAACCTTTCCAGAAAACGAAAGGTCACAGGTTCGATTCCCGGCTGAACAGTTAACGTGGAGTTCTCCGTCCACTAAATCATGGGTAGTGGTCTGAATGCACGTCTTTCGGATAATACGATAAACAAAACTTCTATAATATGTAAAAGCACATGCAAAAAAAAAAAACAACAACAACAGACGGTACCAGGAGAGCTGTGCGTGGTAGAATTCTGTTAAAAGAGTTATCCTGATCGGGAAACCGAATACACAACAGTCTAGTAATGGATAACTTGGCAGCTGTGGTGAAGAGTACATGAAATGTTCCACACTGTGTGACACCTCCTTGAAGAGCTGAAAGCTACAAAGGGACTCTCGTTCCATCTAGCTAGATTAAAAACTAACTTTCACCTTCACTGCTGTTAAAGCATGAACAGTTAAGGTACTTGAGTTTAAAATCTATATCCTACACTTCACTCAAAACCATTTTGCAATAATTATGTTCTGCTTCTTGGAGAAAATCTGAGACTGCACGTGTTTGTTCGTTTGGGGGTATGCTCCTTTTTTTGAAACACAGAGGCTGTGACTCAAATCCCATATGATCTCCGGACTTGGAATACGGCTACCTTCACGACAGGCAAAAATGGCTGCATACACAAAGTCTATCATTGATTAAACCTCAAAAATTTACCCGAGGAACAAGAGGGGGTGGGATATGGCGGAGTCCCGAATAATGCTTGTTTTTCTACCTTTTCAGTGGATTGTAAGAATGATCTGAATGCTAATCTTTTGGATAAAATGAAAACTTGAGGACCAGTGGGCAATATGCAGACTTGACCGAACTTCTATTGAAACTCCTTGAGGGGTCGTTGAGGCACTTCACTGAGTTTTTCAGGCAAAGTGAAACCTGAGAGCCCATCCCTCTCCAGTTTACAAGGTGCATACTGGGTATGTTCGTGGCTTCCATGCCATCGGTCATAATAAGCCTGCTCTTCTACAAACGTTAATCCACCCTTTTCCCTTTTTCTCAAAGTGCATTAGCTTTTAGGGGTTTGGTGAGTGGGCAAAAAGTTCCGTGTCTGTTCGTACACAGGACCACGATTTACAGTTTGAACCGAAGGATTTTCAGATGGAGCTAAGTCAATACCAATGTTAAATCAAGAGGAAAAGCCTCTCGAACAGGTACCTCAGTGGAGACTCGAACCTTCACCTTCAGTTACTGTCATATTTTCATGAGCATCACAGAAGTCGGAATGCGGCTACCTTAATGGTGGGCAAGAATGGTCGCATACGCAAAAATCCCACCACTGGTGAACCTCAGTCCTCTAGCCCAGGAGCGAAAAAAACACACGATGTTATCTGCCTCCTAAAGCATTATCAATCGAGTATGTTGCCTGAACACATCTTTGATGACACTTGACCAACGTTTGTTAGATCTCCAAGCACTTCAGTGACACTTGACAAACCTTTATGAAGACTCCTAGCACATATACACTTGATGTTTGATGTGCTCACACCCACTACACAAAGGAAATCCCTCATTGGTGAGATGACAGTGTAAGAATCAGAAAAGCTCGGTGTGAGAATTATTTTTTAAAAAGAAAAAAAGAAGAAGAGCAATAGGACGCAAAGGAGAAGACGATGAAATAAAACAGAAATAAGCAGAGGAGGAACACGGGAAGAAAAGAAGATGGAGTGAAATAGCCTTTGCTTATAGCATGTGTACTGTTTTGGACTAAATCAAAAAGGATCCAATAGAACAAAAAAAAGAAAACAAGTTATAAAAAAGAACAGTGCTCTCTCTCTCTCTCTCTCTCTCTCTCTCTCTCTCTCTCTCTCTCTCTCTCTCTCTCTCTCTCTCTCTCTCTCTCCCTTTTTCTCAGCATAAATTCTCCGCTGAAAACTAAAGCACTTTTCAGCTGTACTTGATAGCTCCGCATAACTTTGAACCATCGATTAATCTTCGATTTTTCCGGATGTCGATAAAAGCAGAGAATGACTTTCAAGTAAACCTTGCCAAGTGATTGGGTTTTCATATATATATATATATATATATATATATATATATATATATATATATATATATATAACATACATACATACATACATACATACATACATACATACATACATACATACATACATACATACATACATACATACATACATACATACATACATACATACATACATACATACATACATACATACATACATACATACATACATACATACACATATATGCACATATATGATTAGATATGTGATATGTGTGTGTGTGTTGTGTTGTGTGTGTGTGTGTGTGTGTGTGTGTGTGTGTGTGTGTGTGTGTGTGTGTGTGTGTGTGTGTGGTGTGTGGTGTGTGTGTGTAGTGTGTAGTGTGTGTGTGTGTGTGTGCGTGTGGTGTGTGTGTAGTGTGTAGTGTGTGTGTGTGTGTGTGTGTGTAGTGTGTAGTGTGTGTGTGTGTGTGTGTGTGTGTGTGTGTGTGTGTGTGTGTGTGTGTGTGTGTGTGCGTGTATGCTATTTCGATCATCTGAGGATATCACTTGACCAAGATTTTCCCTTAAATCCTTGAGGAGTGGTCAGAGCCCAACACTGACACTGCACTTTCAGTTTCAGGCAGTGTTTTGTGGAGCAAGCTGAACCTGGCGAAGCCTATACCTTTCCTGGTCGCAAAGTAATCGCAAGCCTACGATAGGCCATGACCGGCCTACTCTTCTAAGAAAACTGGTTGGATTTTTAGTGTACGTGTACGATATGCATTGACACAATGGATCTCGTTTTACAGCTTCGTCTACAAAACAGCACTGCATTTATTTATTTATTTATTCATTGATCTTTTCTTTTACTTCTAGAAGTATGTAATAAGCATTCATGTGCTTTTTTTACATCCAGCCTCCGTGCATGCGGTTGTATAAATTTTGTCCGTTCCTTCCAGCACAGTAAATGGCCTACTATATTCTTCCGAAAAGTGGAACAAGTTTTAACCTGCGTGCAATATGTTCCTCGTGCGTTCTCACACGGGTATTGTGATAATCGGCCGTGCCTGCGGAGACTGGGCCAAATTTTACACAGTCATAATTATGCGATACAATACAAAGCGATTCAATACAATGCAATATGACAAACCATGCTGCAACTTAACCACAAAAAGATATAATATATTCCAACACAACTCTACAAAGGGATTTGGGCTTACTACGTCATACAAAAAACAACAAATTGGGATACCAAAACCAACAAAGCAATGCGGAGACAGGCAAGAAAGGCACCACCCCTTTCCCCCCCCTTTTCTGTTTGTTTTATTGTGTTGTTGTTTTTTTTAATAACAAAAATATTAGCAACATAGATATGCTAGAGACAAAGAATACTCCGACTTAAAATTTCTCAGTATCCCTCCCCCTTTCTCACTTTTCTCTCACACTGCCAAAATTGCCATCATCTGGGAGGGGTGGGGTACAACTACAAAGGGGTGAGGGCTTAAGCTTACTACGTCATACAAAAAAATTGGAATACTAAAACCAATAAAACAATGCGGAGACAGGCAAGAAAGGCACCACCCCTCCCCCACCCCCCTCAATACACACACACACACACACACACACACACACACACACACACACACACACACACACACACACACACACACACACACACACTCAATACATACAACACATCGGCTTGAAAACCTTACATAACGATACAATATATAACAGTTACACAATACATTACACTACTTGTTTTCCACCAAATGTGTTGCCACTTTCGGCAACAGGCAGTAATAATCCGCAGAGACTGAAAGTGTACACAAGATTACCTACCAATCCGCTTATTCTTTCTTACCATTAGCTTTCTGACAGGAAAGTCACTTGTTGATTTCACTTTGACAGCAAATCTTTAGCAGCTTCTCAAAAAAGTAAGTATTGCCTTAGTATAATATAAGCCGAGTTGTTCCATTTACTACAATACTGCGTCTAGTTTTCATCCTTTTCAACATCGTACATAACATTGTACATTCAATAAATAAAATGATGTGCTGGATAATCAACGAATGCTTCGGAAAAACACACTGCCAATACTTGTAATTTTAGGCTTGGACAGTTAAAACTAAAACGCGATTTCCATTCCCCGCTGTTGCAGTTGAAAAAAAAAACGACAAGGGTTACTCGTTTACATTTTTATACATATACACATAGGCTGCTTCACACCGAAAAGTAAGCTTTCTTCGTCATTGATGTGAACTACACTGATATTTCAACTGTGAAAATCTGGTTTACTTTAGTCATTACGGTCAAACGAAAAACGCAAATGATCAAAATTAGTTAATCTCTTTGCCCCAAACTGCAAAACAAACATATTTCAATTTAAAAGACAAGAAAATACTGAATCAAATTTAATCGAATCGAACTGAAATGCTGGGTAAAGAAATGCGAACAAACCAATCAAAACTCTGGCAGCAGTTTTCAATCTTCCATTCACATTCAGTGTCAGAGCCCTGTAAATACTGGCAGAGCTGTAATACTGTCCATGCATTCCACAGTGAAAAGAAAAAGAAATACCAGAAGTAGACCGGCACACGAAGAAGGAAAGAAAGGAAACTAAACTGATCATAGGTTAAGAAAAAATAGAAGCACAAAAGAAAATAGAAGACAAGCAGCATAAAGGGGGGAGGGCCACAGCCAGAGCGAGAGACAGACAGAAAAACAGACAGACAGACAAGATCGACAAGACATAGGAACAGATTGAGAGACGGAGTGGGAAGCAGACAGACAGTTACACAGACAGAAGTGGACTTTGAAAAATACCGAAACGAAAGACACAGAAAACAAACGGGCGCGCTGGCGCGCGTGCACACACACACACACACGCGTGCGCATGCACACACACACACACACACACACACACACACACACACACACACACACACACACCACCACCACCACCACCACCACCACCACACCACCACCACCACTACCACCACCACCAACCACCACCACCATAACAACAACAACCATAACAACACAAACACGGTCACTCACCTGACACAGAAGCAGGCAGACAACTCTGCACGCCAAGGGTTTTCCTCCGCAACCTCCCTCCCTCTCCTCCTTCCTCGTCTGCTATGTGCACATGCAAATCCCCCATCATGCTCGAGAGAGACAGGGGAAAAAATAGGCAGCACGAGCGACTTTTTTGTCCCAAAACGACGTCCACAGTCTATACTTTATGCAGTATTCACAAAATCCTTGGGCACACACACAGTTCCAATCCAGACATAAAAGTCTTGTTCATAATTATCAGCACGAGGTGTGTTGACAACGGGTATTGAAGCGCCTTTTCTTCCAAGTTTCTTTTCACAACAGCCCTCTCTCCCCCCTTATTTCTTTCGCTGGCTTTGTCAAGAGTGGGCGGAATTCTGGGGAGGGAATTCATATTCATTGCAAGTTACTGACGCACGCATTTGGCCATTCGTCTTTATGGCTTTTCATTGAGTTTTTTGCAAGTAAACTTTGGAGTACGTTTGGTCTTTTTTTTTTCTTTTTCACTGCTCTTCGAGGTAATGGTTTGTACGTCTTGTTTAAGTATCGGGCTGCAGTCTATTTACTTTTCTGTCGTGGTTGAATGGTTTTTTTGTCACATGTTCGATTTTGTTTGGTTGGGATTTTTTTTTCTTTTTACCAATCACATTCAAATCTTTGTGAGTAGTTGGTTTTCTTGTTGTTGTTTTTTTAGGAGTAGGTGCTATGCTGGTTTGTTTTCCTGTTTAACTGTTCACATATCAGAAAATGTTTCTACCTTGTTTTTTTCTGTATTGAGCTTCTTTCTTTCTGCAGTCCGAGTCACTGCACTTGTCAACATGTAAACTGATATTAGAAAACGGAAATTGGTTTTCCCATATACAGAGAAACTAAATCACATCTACGCAACGTAACCAGTTATGAACCAATATCTAGAATGCTCTACTGTCTGCAAATAGAAAACTTTTGTGGTATATCCAGTAGACTGTAAATTTCTGTGCCGTCAGAAGAAACACTGGTAGTTGATGATGGTGGTGGTGGTGACAGTTTACTGTTTTCGGAATATTAAGATGTAATGTTACTTCAACACGCTGTAATCCACATAAATTCAACACATTTGGAATCAATATCAATTCAGCACATACGGAATCCACATGGATTTATCACAACTGAGATCACTATCAATTCTGCCGGTTGGAATCAACATGAAACTGGCAAAGTTGAATTCAACATAAATTCAACAAGTTGAAATCACATCTATTCAAAAACCCACAATGGACGTCAACTCAACCTGTTGGCATAAACACCAACCCAGCATTGCAAAGTCAACACGATATTCACCACCATAGAATCCACATCAACAAACTCAGCAGATTCGAATCAGCATCAACTCAGCACGCTGGAACCAACATCACTTCTGGTAGGAATAAACAATAGACGCAGCACTATGTTGATTGATTTTTTCAACTCTGTAGAATCACTATCAGTTCAGAACTGTAAAGTCAACACCAAATCAGCTCTTAAAAAGTAAATTCAGCGTCAATCCAGCTCTACAGAATCCACATCATTCACCAAGATAGCGTAGAAAGGTCGAGGTCTTTTCAGATACTGGTCCCTTGGCCGCCTGAAACAAAAGTGAAAAGCAAACATCAACATTTAAAAACAAGTTTTTCAAAAGTTCATGTGTAGGGTTTCAAACTTTTTAAAGAATGGTCAGGTTTTTAAGGAAATCTGTAAGACTATGAAGTATTTTACTTCACAAGTCTTTCAGAAAATAAACTGAGTTCCCTGCTTAATATAAATTTTGCGCATGTAAAGGAATCAAAGGCAACAAAAGACAAAAATTCTGCGTAAAAAATGTACTTTTATAAGCAAACAAAGAAGCAGTCAGACAACAAAACTTACTCTCACAAGCAAACAAATAAGTAGGCAGAGAAAAAAGACAGGGAGATACCGAGCTCAGGCCTGCACTTTTCTCTAGTAGAAGTCTCTGACGTGACTAACAAAGCAGCAGTGTAGTTTTTTGCATTGTACTAAACAATTAAGTACAGTGCAGTGCAGTGCAGTGCAGTACATTACAGCGCAGTACAGTACAGTACTTATTCAAGGCCAAGTGTTGTGTTATTTACTGATGTAAGCAAGATATCAAGACCTACATTAAATGCTTTGAAACGTTGAGCTTGCTTTCGTCTATCACAAACTCTTAAAATAACAACCTGTACTATCTTAAGAAATCATCTAAGTCGGAGTATGGCAGCCAATATGGCAATGTACTTGAAAACAGCCATACAAGCCATCTTTTCGTCAATCTTGTAAAAATCCACTGGGATGTATATATCTGACAGACTCTTGCCTGCCCAGTAGTAGTAAAGGTGTTCCAATAACCTATGCAGTCGTTGGAGAGCGAGGTGTCAGAGACATCAGCTCTTCTAGGGCGTCTCCTCTCCCTCGCTGCTTTCCCTTCCCTGTCCCTTAATGGGGGCAGGTACCCATTCACACCTGCGTGAGCTGAGAAGGCTGTAGTGAAACACGAACGGGATACTCATGAAAACTTCAAAGCAAGTCGTGCGTGCCTTTCAGAGACAGAGCACAATTATTAGCCCAGCAGCTCTGATCATAAAAGATCAGAAAAAAGTGCCAAAGCAGTCAGAGCCTTTTAATTTCCCCCTGACCGCTGCTTCTACAATTATGTCCTGCTGATCCCAACTGAGACAAGTTTCAGAGTCGCCAGCAATTCGCACACCTGTGGCGAGCGAGCGTGCCGCAAGGAGGAAAAGAACAGGGGCAATGAAACGATTGCACGGTAGAAGTCACGGGTGAAGCAATTTTGTTAAAGTTTGTACGCATTTTTGCCACAAATATGCAAGTGTGGGGTCACTAGGGCAAAGTCATATGCAATTTAGACATCATTTTCCTCTGTTTCACAATTATCTGACATTAATTTATTTCTTGAACCCTTCATATAGGCATAAAGTAAGAGTGTGTGTGTGTGTGTGCGTGTGTGCGTGCGTGCGTGCGTGCATGTGTGTGTGTGTGTTCTAAGTAAACAGAGGTTTTGTTCCTGCACAAAACCTAAAATTAATGTAGTTCTAAGTATCCACGAACTGCACAGATTAGACTGTAGAGCTACTGCAGACTTTGCTCCCACCAAGACTGAAGAGACTAAACAATAGTGCACCCATTACCTTCGTGACGGAAGACGGAGCTAACTAGGCTTTTCCTCAAGGAAAGATCCTCTCAATGCAACATCATCTCCCCTAAGCCACTATCTCGCCATTCTTGCCCCGAGGTAAAACCAAGGAAAAGGTCCTACCCTACCTAGCTGATGTCCGCCAGAACCCGGCTATCCTAGTTGGCAGGAAACCTCTCCCACTACAAGATCAAGTTCTGAGAGGTAGGTACCAATAAAGTTAACTTCTAACAAAAGGAAAGTGGTGCGTGCCTGTCTACACCAATGACCGGGCCCACAGGACGACAGCTTCTAAAGAACAGAGAAAGGCCACACAAGGCTGTGCCTTTGAATTTTCTTTATGATCAGGAACCGCTGCAGCTTTCATAGCTGATCGAATCCATTCTTTTCCTGCAGCCAACCAAGGAAGGAGGGGCCTTTTGTGGAGTCTAATGACTGCCTTCCGCTAGTTGTTTAGACCACACCCCACAGTTTGCATTGAAAGGTCGTGGGATATGATAATTTCATAGAGTGCTTTTAAAAGTCGTTTATTTTCAAACATATTTCGGTTTAAGAAAATTCACTTTACACCCGTTTTTTTTTCCATTAGGAAGTAAATTAACGTTTCGTTAACTGTGAAAAAAAGATGGATATTGTCATGTTTTGTAGATTTGATTATGAAAGGGGGCAAGGTAGAAACAGACAGGCACTTCAAAGAGAGAGGGAAAGGATTAAGGGGAGGAAAGAGAGTGAGAGACACAGAGACAGACAGACATTTTCAACGTTAAGATATGCTGCACCACCTCTAGGGTGCAATACCATAATAATAATTATCATATGTATTAAATGTATTCACTAAGCACAACCAATCAGTACACAATTCATGTTCCTCACATGGACAGCCAACTGTTTGTGTGTTTGCCTTAATGTTGTGCGCACAAGCACAGCTGTACACACATTACTACTGGCCATAGGCTTGTTTTTTGTTTTCGTCGTGTTGGTTGGTTTTTTGTTGTACTGTTTGTTTGTTTTTGGGGGTTGGTTTGGTTTTTTGTGGGGAAGGGGGAGGAAGGGGTTGTAGGCCATAGTTATATTACTGTTGTCTTATCTAATGACTTCAAAGCTGCACCCCTCTCTGATACCCGTGACAACAATACCAACAACAATAGTGTGTGTGTGTGTGTGTGTGTGTGTGTGTGTGTGTGTGTGTGTGTGTGTGTGTGTGTGTGTGTGTGTGCGTGCGTGCAATGATGCTTGTGTGTGTGTGTGTGTGTGTGTGTGTGTGTGTGTGCGT
>CM060334.1:15916279-15951279 GCA_030674155.1 Stramonita haemastoma | reverse complement strand
TCTGTTATGTAAAGGAAGATAATCACACGTTAGTCACATAAGGTTTTCTTTTTTCCCCCTAATCTTTGTCACACTTTTTTTTCTCTTTGTTTTGATTTGAATTAAGGTGTCAACTCTGATAGTTAAGTTTATACGTGGCTCTCAATATAACAAAATAACTACTATAAAAATGAGGGTGAGCACAGTGGCAGACGAGAACGATTCCTCATTTACCTACTCTTTGAAGAGTAGCTTGGACAACGCACTGAATTTTTCTGCAGGTGTGTCAAGAGCAAGTTGAACCTGGCGGAGCCCATTCCTCTCAAGGCTGCATGCTAGGTGCTTCTGTAACACCGGCCAAACCTGGCTCATTCTTCTGTCACACAAAAAGACTTTTTTTTAATGTGTGCCCGCAAGATGCTATCTATGCTTGGCTCGTACTCGGGGCCTTGAGAAAAGTTGCCGCAAAACAACAGTAAGAATCATCCCCCCCCCCCCCCCCCCCCTGGAAAATCTCTTCAGACCAACACCTTTGCCAAGACTGGAACCCCATACCATCAGATGACTTGTGTGATGTTCTGACCACTAGGTTATCTCGCATCCAATACAATATTCAGTGCTCTTTGTTTCAAGCTTTTGTGAAAGCCTATCTTGTTACATAGATTTTAGTGTTCGTCAAGAGTTCTACTAAATTGCTTGTAAAGAGCCTATTATGTAAGGGAGGGAATTCAGATTTTGGCACGCTACTGGCCTTGTTAACGAGTTGTGTGCCTTTGTTCTGGTTCTTGTTTGGTCACACACTGAAAAAAGCAAGACAAAGAAGTGATTGTTGTACAAGTGTGTGTGTGTGTGTGTGTGTGTGTGTGTGTGTGTGTGTGAGGGGGGGGAGGGGGGTAACTAAAATGTGATGCCAGTTGCTAAATTATTGTATACTTCTCGTCTATTTTTGTCCCTCTGTGAAGTGATTGGAATGAGGTATCAGCTTACACTGCACAGCTGTTATGTTTTGTTTTTATCTAGTTTCTTTACCTTCACCTGGGGAATTCGAAGATATTGTTTTTCTTGTTTAAACTTCTTCAAATAATATCCTTGTTACATTTGTAATGACTGTGGATTAAAAAATAAAAGTTAAGTTTAAAATGTGACGTGTTGAGTGTTACACTGATTTTGGTTAGGATGGTGATGATTTCTCTGTTTCTGTCTGCTTCTAACTATCTACTAGTTACATCTAACTAACTATCTATCTATCATACTGATTGTCTGTCTGTCTGTCTATCGTATTCACATGTTCATACTGGCAATGCAAGCCATTATTCCTCTGTCACAGCACTAAAGTTATGACAGTGAGCAAGGTCATAGAAGCTTGTTAACTTCAAGCTATGTTGAGACAAGCATCTACTTCATTAATTAATACTCACATCTTAAGAGGCATTAATCAGCCAACGCCTTATGCAAATATTCATCCAGCAAGAAAAGGTAAAGGTTTGTTTCAATCGATAAAACTGAATGCATTCATTATCAGCTTCAGCAAAAAAACAAAAAACAACAACAACAAAAACACACAAAGAAACCCCAAACACAAGCAAACAAACCATGTTTGAGAGGCGAGAACGTTTTTAACATTAATTTCACTTTGACAGTAGGAACTGAAAACTTTCCCCCACCTTTTTTCTCTGAAAATTCTTTGCCAACGTATTCACTGATCTCTTCACGTGACGTTGTATTATCAGACAGTCTGAGAGCGCCAACAAAAGCGGACGTGTATATACAGGGGAAGAAACTCGCTCCCCAACTAACCGAAACGCAGTTATTTCCCATGGCTTGCAACACATGTCAAATTACTCTTCATCCTCACAGCTTACGATTTAGGAATAGGCTAGGGCATATGCGATCAAGTCCCCATGATTTTGTGTTGCTGGTTTGGTTTGCCTTGCTTACCCCACCACCCCTTCCCCCCCTCCTCCCCAAGCGTTTCTTGTTTGCTTTTAAGATTTTCGTTTCCATGACCCTTTAATGTCAAACAGTTTTCTTCCTAGATCACCTTGGTATTATGCACAGCAGCACAGCTCATCCTCAAAGGTTAAGGCACTGGTAAGAGGGCAGCCTGTATGTTCTGCTGCCGGGTCATTCAGCGGGGTTCAATGATGCCTGTGCTGATCTACCAAACGCAGGACACCACTTATTAAGCCCCCCCCCCCCCCCCCCCCCCAACCCACTCCAGATCACAACAGCAGCTTGCTTCCAGAGATATGTCACCTGACCATTTCATTCAAGTTTTTTTCTCTTTTTTTGTTTGGGAGTTTCGGGGTGAGGTTGTTGGGGAGGGGGGCGAGGGAGTGGGTTTTTCGTGTCCTTTGGGAGGGGGTGGGGGTGGAACTGGAACAGATCCAGGGAAAAAATTATCCCAAAGGGGCGTTTCAGTAGTGGATGGAATCTGCGAAGTCAGATCGCGAGCTCCAACACTAACCACAAGGCTGTCCCGTCCCCCATGTCGTGTTTGTTGAACTTTTCTTTAACTTTAATCAGCCCCTCTTCACCATTTCCAGCAGTCTTTTTAAGTCGCCACAGATTTTTTTGCTGGAAAATCCACTACTTGGTTCTACCACTACATTGACAGGATTGTGCAGCCTATGGGGAAAAATCATGCACCCTGTTTACATTAAAAACTTGAGTAATTTCACTGGAAAGAACTAATTTCAAGACTATGGTTTTAGCAAAGCAGAAAGAAAAAGGTTATTTGTTTTGTCAGGACTTTCAGAAATGACAGAATTTCATATAGAATGTTCTTCTGCTGATCAGTGACATGCTCACAACCATGTAAAGCTGAAATCTTTTTAGACAATAGTTTGTGGTAATAATAGGGAGCTTAGTGAAGTACCGGTTGGTATGTTTGTTGTCGACAACAAAAACAAACAAAATAGAATAGAAAACACTTGATACATAAACTCTGTCTTATCTGAATAGAAGCCATTATTTCAGTTGAGAGGAAAAACGTGAATATCTCCTAAAATAATAATTTAAAAATTTAAATGTTAAGAGTGACGTGCGTCTTACCTTCTTTCTCGTTTCCTGAGGTGGGCCGTGATATTCTACAGTTCTTAGTTAGAAGATGAAGTATCAGCAGAAACAGCAGAAGCAGAAGTAGCAGTAGAATTTGGAGTAGCAGGAGAGATTAAAGTAGAAGGAGAAGCAGTGGTAGTGGAAGCAGCAGTGGTGTAGGGATAATGACCCCGATGCCTTTGATCGTCTCTTAGCACTGTCCTCTTTTAGCGGGTCTTTTCTGTCTGGGGCAGTATAATAATCCATGTGTTGAAAAGACAACAGCCGGCCCTTTGAATTCAGAATGGCTGATTGCATTAACATTTTTGACTTGTCAACAAATTTAGTAGATGGTGTCCATTTTCAAAAGAGCTTGTTGTTACTATACAGCTCGACTTTTTGTTTCCTTTCCCACTGATTTGCGGTTCTAATCTTTATTTTCCTGGCGCTTGCAGTTCTATTTTTGGTATTCCTGGGCTTGCTGTTCTATTTTTGAAATTCTGGGGCTTGCGTTCTATTTTGGTATCTGGGGCTTGCTTTCTATTTTGAAATTCCTGGGCTTGCGTTCTATTTTTGGTATTCCTGGGGCTTGCTGTTCTATTTTTGAATTCCTGGGCTTGCGGTTCTATTTGTTATCTGGGCTTGCGTTCTATTTTTGTTATTCCTGGGGCTTGCAGTTCTATTTTTGGTATTTCTGGGGCTTGCAGTTCTTATGTTTGGTATTCCTTGGTTTGCAATTCTATTTGTAGTCCTGGGGCTTGCGGTTCTATTTTTGTTCTCCTGGGGCTTGCAGTTCTTTTTTGGTATTTCTGGGCTTGCAGTTCTTTTTTGGTATTCCTTGGGTTTGCAATTCTTATTTTGGTATTCTAGGGGCTTGCAGTTCTTATGTTTGGTATTTCTAGGGCTAGTAGTTCTTTTTGGTATTTCTAGGGCTTGTATTTTTCTTATATTTTGGTATTCTGGGCTTGCAATTCTTATGTTTGATATTCCTGGGGCTTGTAATTCTATTGTTGGTATTCTGGGGCTTGCAATTGCATTGTTGGTATTCCTGGCGCTTGCAGTTGCATTGTTGGTATTCCTGGGGCTTGCAATTGCATTGTTGGTATTCCTGGGGCTTGCAATTGCATTTTTGGTATTCCCTGGGGCTTGAAATTTGCATTGTTGGTATTCACTGGTGCATTGAAATTGCATTGTAGGTACTTCTGGGGCTTGAAATTGCATTGTTGGTATTCCTGGGGCTTGAAATTGCATTATTGGTATTCCTGGGGCTTGAAATTGCATTATTGGTATTCCTGGGGCTTGAAATTGCATTGTTGGTACTTCTGGGGCTTGCCATTCTGTCAACTAATGTTGTCTGTTATGAGCGAAAATGCGTCACGCTGCAGTTAAACGCCTGACAAGTCAGGCCCAGCACATCCGACTTCGGCATGGGAGAGAACTGTTGTCTTTCATGTCCTTCTGGAAAAAAAAAGGCAGGAAAATTGACCAAGAAGGCAGAAAAAAGACAAGAAGAAGGTGACAGCAAAAAAAAAAAAAAAAAGGAACAAGGCAGAAACAAGAGTGATAGAAAAGAGGAATTTCTAGCACAGAATTTCCAGAAGGTGGGGGTGCTATTTATACTTACAGGCCCCGGCATTCCCAGAGGGGAAAAGAGCGTTGACTTCAATCCTGTGGGTCATGAAGTCGTGGGTTCGAATCTCGGCAGCAGGTCTGGTGAATTAAGGGTGGGAAGCTTTTGTTTCTTTTATTCTCCTGGTCAGTTGAATCCGCAGACGTGTCAGTGCCTTGATTCTCTTCTTGCATAATTATACAGATAATAAAAGATGACAAATGCATGGTAAAGATCCCCGCCGTTCATTTCAGGGTTCTGTGGAATATAGAAATACAAACATCTATTCATTCATTTATTTGTTTATTCTTTTACATCAATTTTTTTTTTTTTAATAACAATCATTTTTTTTTTACATCCGTTCCCGTGTGCATGCGGTTTTGTAAATGTTGTCATCCGTTCCCACCGGCACAAAATGGCCTCCTACGCTTCCCAAAAGCAGAACCAGGTTTTAACATCTGCGCAAGATGTTCTGAGTTCGTTCACACACAGGACCTCAGTTTATACTAGTCTCTGTACCTGGAAAAGAATGGGTTTCACCAGATTTCCACATGTCCAAGAGACGACAGGGCCTGAAAAATTCTAGTCAATGGCCCACTGCCTCCTCATCATTTAAGACAGAAGGGAGATCACAAAAGAATCACCCCAAGAAGTTTGATTGTGTTACAGTTTTATTGGCCAGACAGGAAAACAAACAACCCAAGAATCAACACACGTTACACTAGGTCAGTATTACTTGTACACAATGGAAACACCACAAGTCCTAACTGTAGTGAATACATCTTGTCCAGTGACTCCCCCCCCCCCCCACCCCACCCGAACACTTGAGCATTTCATACTGTGCTAAGCTTCGCCAAAACTTCATTCGTTATTTTGTTTTGTACATAATAATGATCAAGAGTATATGGTTTGTACGATTCGTAATTTCTTTTTCGGCACACGTTTAAAACAACAAAACGCGCGCGCGCGCGCACACACACACACACACTACACCACACACACACACACACGCGCGCGCGCGCGCGCGCGCCCGTACGTATGCACGCACGCGCCACGTACACTTACACACAGAAAACTCTCTCTCCTCTCTCTCTCTCACACACACACACACCACACACACACATTTTTTTTTCTTTGTTTTTTCAACAAGCTTCTTCATCACACTTAAAAAACAAACAAAACAGGTCTGTAGCGACAAAAATCAACTAGCGTTTCTTTTTTTTTTTAGTTATATTCGAACTGGACACTGTGTATGACATAGCTATCATTTATAAGTAAAATAAAAATAAAATAAAATACAAAAAAATCCATGGCACACAGCACAACTTTTAAAAACGAGTACATCCATCCCTTCAAATTAATCATGTATAGCTAAAAGATCTCACACACACACACACACACACACACACACACACACACACACACACACACACACACACACAACACACACACACACAAACACACATGGAGGCACTTAATTCTTTTTTGTTTCGGGCCATTTAAATTTCACACACAAAAAAACAATGTATATATATATATATGTAAAACAACCATCAGCACAATTAAGAAAACATAGGGGGGGAAAATATGGCACTGTTGCTGTATATTATAATTATATACATAACTTTTCTTTGGGCGGGAGTGCGGGAAAATGCGATAACACACACACACACAACACACACACACACACACACACACCACACACCACTCCTCTCTCTCTCTCTCTCTCTCTCTCTCTCTCTCTCTCTCTCTCTCTCTCTCTCTCTCTCTCTCTCGCTTGTGCAGAAGCAGTTGTACACGGCAACAGTGCACTCAAGATTTTCTCAAGACGTTATAACAGTAATCGTACCACACGCGCTATAATGTTTCTACTACCATGCTGCAAAACAACCATCCTTACTTTATTCAAAACTTCACCGAGGGGATGCCAGGAGCTTGTCTGTATAAACAGCACCCCCACCTTCTGAAAACTCTGTGCTAAGAATTCCCCCTTTTCTATCCCTCTCTTTGTTTCTGCCTTGTTCCTTTTCTTTCTGTCACCTCCTTCTCGCCTATGTTCTGCCTTCTTGGTAATTTCTCCTGCCTTTTTTTTTCTCCAGAAAAACTTAACAGATTTTCTCTTCAATGTCGAAGTCGGATGTGCTGGGCCTGACTAGTCAGGCGCCTGACGGCAGCGCATGGCATGTTCGCCCATATGACAGATAACAGTTGCTGTCTGAGCGTTCGATGACGAAGAAGATGAAATCAAAATCACGTTATCACTTACACCTGCATTTGTGATTTAGTGGACAAGGATAATCATGCCGACAGACAGAAAGACAGACAGACAGACAGACAGACAGACAACTAAGGGGGAGTTGAGAAGGAGAAGAAGGAGTTTATCTAACACTGAATAGCCTACTTAACGGTATAATTGCTAAGACGGGAAAAATATAAATTGTCAGGCTTTCTTGTATAAAATAGGCAGGAAAATGGATTGGGAAGGCAGAAAACAAGGAAGAGAGTGAATGAGAGACAGACAGTGCTACAGATGGAGAGTGACAAGAGAGAGAGAGAGAGAGAGAGAGAGAGAGAGAGAGAGAGAGAGAGAGAGAGAGAGAGAGAGAGAGAGAGAAGAGAGAGAGAGAGAGAGAGAGAAAGAAAGACAGACAGACAGAGGAGAAGAGAAGAAGGAGAGAGAGAGAGAGAGAAGAAGACAGACAGACAGACAGACAGACAGACGGAGAGACAGACGAAGAGACAGACAGACAGAGAGGGGAGAGAGAGGGTGACGAGAGGAGGGGTAAGGAAAAAGACTTTTTGATTTGACTTCTCTTTAACTCCTCGAGGAGTGGGTGGGACACTTGCACTGTAATGTTTTGGTTTTTTACGCAGCTTGTGGCGAGCATGTTAAGCTTGACGGCGGAGCCCACTCCTTCCCAGGTAGCTGGGCGCATGCTGGGTATGTATATGTCATCCATCTCACAGTCCATAGCCAGGCTACTTTTCTACTCAAAAAACAATAAACAAAACGGGATGGAATCTTCTTTTAAACTTGTGGTAATATCTTTCCTGTGATCCCACACTGCATAGCCCCAACAACTATACACATTATGATGGATACTCAAAAAGGTTCCTGGTTTTGTTTTTGTTGTGTGGTGGTGGTGGTGGGAGGGGGTGGGGGGCTAGTTTTAAATTCGTAACCATAGAATACTAAATAGCCCTAAAAAAAAAAAAGACCCCCCCTTTCTCCCCCAACCCCCCCCCCCCAAAAAAAAAAAAACAAAAACAAAAAAACCCCATCAATAGAAACCAACAACGAAAAGAAAAAAAACCAGCTTTACACAATCTTCTGTAGGATTTTTCTCTATCTACCATCATTCTGATTGAAGAAGTGACACGTAAACTTGCCAATGGAACTGCAAGCCCTATGCTGCCACTGAACAGTTACAGCTTTAGCCAATGGTATGGCAATTAGCTGATCACATGACTTCCGTCCAATCAAATGACAAACAAGCTTAACCAATGAAACTACTCGATACATGTGTACAACCAGGCAGACAAACCAATCAAATAACGACACACGTTCAGCCAGTAAAATAACACATATGTTAATACAGTAAAACGACGCCTACGTTATGTATGTATATATATATATATATATATATATATATATATATATATATATATATATATATATATGTGTGTGTGTGTGTGTGTGTGTGTGTGTGTGTGTGTGTTATTTATATATATAGACTATACATCCAATCAAATAGCCAATAGTTTAGCTAATCAAATGACAACAGCTGAACCAATCATGATGCAAGAACATGATTCCCAAAATCATGTCGATGAAGTACCGCCAACATTGAAAATACGTACAGAAGGATGTAACAGTCACCTTAAAAATCAATCTCAACTTTTGACATTCTGCCCAAATAGGATGTTGGATTTACAAACCTTTCAGAAACATTCAATACTCATTGCCACAACTGCCCATAACAGATAATGTTGTTTCTATAAGCTAACAACGTAAGTCAGCCTATAACACTTTGGCAGTTTTGTTGTGTCTGAAATCTTCAACAATAATAGAGAATTGACAATACAACTGAAGGGGAAAAAACAATTTACAACAAAATCAGAGAGAGAGAGAGAGAGAGAGAGAGAGAGAGAGAGAGAGAGAGAGGAGGAGGGAGGAGGAGGGGGGAGAGATAAGAGACAGAGAGAGAGAGAACCACTGAGAGACAGAGACAAAGGAGTTACCAAAAGATAAGACTTATGTCTGCAACATGAAGGTTGGGGGGTTCAGGCGGAAATGTAAGGCAATTAAACAAAAAAGGGTAATAATTATATTCTAGTAAGCACTCTTATCACCCATCCTGGTCCAAACAAAGAACTATCTTCGTCCAGTTCCCGCCTAAAAAAAACAACAACAACCAGCTAATGATTATAAATTGCCATTATCAGCGCAGTCCACACAAAAAAAGAACAACATGGTTCCCATTTTTCCAACAGAGGGGCAGAAGGTGTAGAATTTTCCATGATATGCCACCCCCTTTCTGCCTAAGACTGCAGAGGCTCTGCTTCACTTGGTTTGAATCGACTTGGATTCCGTAACGAGTCGTATGCATACGCTGAATTCTTCAAGCAGTGAGTTTTAGGCTATTTGTATCCGGCGGAGTCCATCTACCTTCATGCTGGGTAGGTTCTCGTCTCCCATAACAACCGGCTATAGCCAGGCTACTCCACAGAAACTTGAACGAATTGCGTAACCCAGTGCGCTGGAAAACTTCCATTGCATGTTGGGTGTTTTCTTTTCTCTCGTGTTTTTCAACCCACTGTGCAATAAGTTACATAAGGGGATCTGTCACGTGCATATTTGGTCTCCTGCAGATAAATGGAGGTCCATAATGACATAATTATACTTAGTGCAGGTTTGCTTTAAAACAACCACCACCACCCAACAACAAACAAAACGTTGCAATAAGAGTTGTCTCTGTTAATTGAATTAAAAAAAGAAGAAAAAACCAACTGAAAAGGATTAGTTCAAGATCAAACCTTCAAAATGTACACCGAAAAATTGGATTGTGTTGCACTGTTACGACACAGTATCACCGTCAAAAGCCTATCAACTTGTATGCATGGAAGGAAGTCTTGTTACGAGAAAAGAACTATGCACCGACAATAATGATAAACAGACACCTGGTCAACGACAGCTATATAGTGTCTGGCAGGATTTGCTAGCTCCAGTTGGGAACAAACAAACAAAAAACCAACAGAAAAAAAAACAAACCCAACAAAAATTTAAAAAACCGCATTTTGACGTAAAATACGCCTCGACTAACTTACTGTACACATGATGTACAATTCAGAATTGTTCTACCAAGGTGATTTTTTCTGGTTTGTCTTGGAATGGTGAACTATGGGAAAAGGACTGGCATCACTTTGACGTCATAACAACCAACACTGTCATAACGAACAAAGACACGCACAGAGAGAGAGAGAGAGAGAGAGAGAGAGAGAGAGAGAGAGAGAGAGAGAGAGAGAGAGAGTAAGATACTTAGGGTACTGGTTAATTTGGTTGCTGGGCAAAACATTTCAATCTGGATTTAAATCGTTCCTGTAATTCACCGGTGTCGTCATTATCAAATCAATTCTGGTTTTGTTTTGTTTAGTTTTTAACTAGGAATTAGCGATGACATTTTATCAACCAAAACAAGTTTTACAAGTGAAATGTCCTGAACACAAAGAGGTTAAAAAATTTCATCAGATTCAGAGCTGTGTCTTCAAAATTTATAGGAACCAGACCACAGACAGTTAACAAACCCATCCAATCAATACTGTTTAATCAACGGATCAACAAAAACATCAATCATACCATCAACCGTGGACTTGGCCAGAAGCTTATCTGTTATAAACTCAGGCACACGGCCAATGTCCAATACTGTTCTTTAAAATCGTTACCTCCTCCTATTCTGTCTTTTTCCTTCTTGATTCCTTCTCCTGCCTTTTTTCCCCAGAAAGACATAAAAAAATAACAATTCGCCTCCATGCCGGAGTCGGATATACTGGGCCTGACCTGCCAAGCGCTTAACGCAGCACAACGAGTTTTCGCTCATTTTCAACAATAATAGCTGCTGTCTCAGCGTGAGTTCGAAGACGAAGAAGAAGAAATTGCGTATGGGGAAAATGATGCGGCCCAAGTGCTTACTCAATGAGACCAAAAAAAAACCCCCAAAAAACCCAACAAAACAAAAACACCCCCCCCCCCCTCCCCCAACAAAACAAATAAAAAAACGATTCAAGGACTGACACTCTCAAAGTGTGCCTCAAAAGTCTGAATATGACTATTAAATCCTGGGAAGAGGCGCTCGCTAGGCTACAGGCTGTTCTGCAATGATAAGGCAAGGCCTCCTGGAGTGCAGTACAGTGCCCATGCCGCGCGCAGAGAAGAAAAGAGAAGCATCATGGTCACACAGGCTAAGAAGAAACGAACTTCGGGCAAGGCCCAAACCCCCTTCAGTCCTACCAAACTGTACCTACCTACATACCCACTTGTGCCCAGCATAACTATGGGTCAGCCTTAAAGGTCGGATCACACTCACAAGCCACTTCCAGACACACAGCTAAAGACAGGCTAAATAAAACCTTCCCAGCAATTCCAAAGTCGTATTCCTCTGCACCATCGACAGAGGAACCACAAGAAAATTAGGAATTGTTTTCACCTAGGGCAAGCTCTTAGAAATAACAATCATCAGCTACAATATCATCAACAATGGAAAAAAGTAGGGGTCGGAGTACGGCTGCCTATATGACCTGGTAAACGCGCAATATTCTTTTATCCTGTGTGCAATTTTCGATCTCACAGTGATTTCCAGGTGTGGTGATCAGGAGTGAGACAGAACGTGTTAATTGTGGAGGGTGACGAGCGGAGTGAACAAGCTTGGAAACCCTGACAACAACTGTTACATCAATGGTTATGAAGAAGAAGAAGAAGAAGAAGAAGAAGAAGAAGAAGAAGAAGAAGAAGAAGAAGAAGAAGAGAGAGATGAGGAGAGGAGGAGAGGAGGAGCTAGAAGAAGAAGAAGAAGAAGAAGAAGATGATGATGATGATGATGATGATGATGATGATGATGATGAGATGATGATGATGATGATGATGACCTAGAAGAAGAAGAAGAAGAAGAAGAAGAAGAAGAAGAAGAAGAAGAAGAAGAAGAGAAAGAAGAAGAAGAAGAAGAAGAAGAAGAAGAAGAAGAAGAAGAAGAAGAAGAAGAAGAAGAAGAAGAAGAAGAAGAAGAAAACAACAACAACAACAACAACAACAAGAACAAGGAGAACAAGAACAAGAAAACGATGATGAAGAAGAGGTCTGACTGCTCTCGCGACAAATTATTACAATTACAACTTTATCTTGTTCAATCCGATATTCAAAACAAACAAAAACAACGTCAAAATCAATGACAATATTTCCCGCAGATAAAGATAGATAATAATTATAGCGTTTCAGAATCTGATAATTCATGACAGGTCTTATTTTTCGTGATGTAAACTTTAACAAAAACTGCAGGCTTCGGTTTTGTTATTATGGTGTATAGATCTAGTTTTGGTCATGAAACGGCAGCAATGCAAGCAAACAATAATGGGTACATGTGATGATTCTCCTGTTATTATTTGCTCTGGTGAAACAACAGTTTGGTAAGCTTTTGTAGAGACTTCTGTTGAACTAAAAACATGCAAACAAATTACAAACAGAACCAATAACCATCATACTCATGCAAATCATGCCCCCCTCTCTCCCAACACAGCACAGCACACCCACAAACACAACACAACACAACACAACACAACACAACACACACACACATACACACACGCACGCACGCACGCACGCACGTTCTCTCTCTCTCTCTCTCTCTCTCTCTCTCTCTCACTCTCTCTCTCTCTCTCTCTCTCTCTCTCTCTCTCTCTCTCTCTCTCTGGAACACGTATTACGACATCTCGGAGAATGGTCATGAAAAACTGATCCCTAGAAAATCGAGCAGTTTCCATAATTATCATACCAGCTTAAGGCTTCGTCGTGTCTCATTCCCCTAGTCCACAGAGTAACTAACAACTTCAATATCCCTCTCTTCTGTCTGCACCAAAGGATTTGCATTAAATATTTTGGATCTGTTTCACACATATGGTTACTGAAAAGAAAAGAATGAATAAAAAAAATCTTATAAAACAATAAATATAGATAATAAATAAATAAATAAATAAACGAAAGGAGTGCTACAGCGCCAAAGTTGGGTGATACCTTTCCCCGCAGACGACAATTCCAACGGCACACATTACAGCGTCATGTCACAGCGAATTTCATTAACAGTAGCAAGCTCGCAACAGGTTTCTCCTGTCTATCAATGAATGAATAATACACTATCAAAACAACCATAAAAATATCAATGGGAATGAATGAATGAGAATAGGCTTCGTAGTCGTAAACCAAAATATCAGTAGATTTTACAGAAAAAACACAAAATAATGTAAGCGCTCGAAACAGACAGAAAGACCACCAAAAAGCTTAGTCAACAAAATGGTTGTTTTTTTTAAACACAAAATATAATGATAACCATGCAGAAATGATAAGCAGCAAAATAACAACAGTATGACAAAACTATTATACGTGACATCTGGCGACCAGCAGAAGCCTTTATCCTCAGTGTAACTTGTCTGCAAACAGAAATACAGCTCATTAAAGCCCTTATCCTCAATGTAACTGCAAACAAAAATACATCTCATTAAATTCCTTATCCTCAATGTAACTGCAAACAAAAATACATCTCATTAAATTCCTTATCCTCAATATAACTGTAAACAAAAATACATCTCATTAAATTCCTTATCCTCAATATAACTGTAAAACAAAAATACATCTCATTAAATTCCTTATCCTCAATATAACTGCAAACAGAAATATACCTCATTAAAGCCTATCCATAATGTAACTGTCTGCAGTTAGAATTACATCTCATTAAAGCCCTTTTCTTCAACGTAACTTGTTTGAAAATAGAAACACATCTCATTAAAGCCATTATCCTCAATGTACCTTGTCTGGGAATAAAAATACATCTTATTAAAGCCCTTACCCTTAATGTAACTGTTTGCAATTAGAATTACATCTCATTAAGGCTAGGCACGGGTCCAAAAGTGCACCAAATCATGTTTTTTTTTAGAATTAAAAATTACTAGATACATTTATGGAGATCTCCCTGCTGTGGTATCATCGACTCTGGTCTTATAACCATGTATTGAGTAAAAGCAGTTTGATTAAACCCACACTAACATTACACACGGTAACACAACTCTCACCAGCTGTCTATTCCATCACGAGGTTTTTACAGCTGAAGAAGATAAGGGAAAGAAACAACAACACCCCCCCCCCCCAAAAAAAAAAAAAAAAAAAAATCAAGACATCAGAACTGCAAGTTGTCAAAATTAATGATCTTCACGTTTCTGAACTTATTTTTTTCGAAAAAAAGAACAAAATTGTTGTGTCGAGGATAATTTGAAAATACCAATTAGACTCCGCTGAAAAGTAGTTTTCCAGACAATCCTGTATCATTTTGTCACCTTGTGTCCACTTCAGAAGTTCACTGGTTGCACACATCTACTGTAAACATATTCAATATATCTGTCCGAAGTTCCTCTATATATTTAATAGTTCAAAAGTTGTCCAAAATGGTGAACTGAAATAAATGTATTCAAGCTACTTGCAAGTCATACTTATGGAGAAATATACATTAAATAAAACACCAGCTCGGTTCCCACTGTCAAAACAATAACCATCATGGATGTGGTGGTTTGGGATAATGTATGGACTAAGAAACAAGGATTCTGCGGTTCGAATCCCACGAAATGCTGGTTTCTCCCGTCCCCAGTAATAATCAAGGTACAACAGTGATGTACTTTGGCGTTTTAGGATTTTTGGTGTTTGTGATAAATTAGATAATGTTCCAACTGAAAGAAACAACGGTAATATGAAATCTGTATCAACAGGGACAAAAGGGGCGAGGAGGGGGTTAAGGGGGAGGGTGTAGGGGTGGAGCTGATGGAGAACGGAGAGACAGACAGACAAACAGACAGACAGACAGAGACATACAGACAGACAGACAGACAGACAAAGGCAGACAGACAGAGAGAGACACACACACAAGAGACAGAGATGTTAAACCTTCTACGCACAGACAGATTTAGGAGATGAAAAAGCCTTACATAATGCAACAATACTCTTTCCTTCTCTCCTGCACTGAAGGCACAATACTACTCTGAAAGATAAATAATAGCAAACAGCTCGGCAGCCAATACGAAGATCTCGATATCAAACAAACAAAACAAAAAAACGGTAAATGCCAGCAGAGCACCAAAATAATAATCATACACACGGAATAATTATCATCACACACAATGCATTACGTCATCAACACCAAGCCTCGAGTAATTTCTGAAAAGTTAGGGTGTCAACAAGTTCCCTTGGTGTACATCCATTCAGATTCCTTTGGGCAAGCATCTTTATCAGAAGAAAGGGCGTATTTAAGCAGAAAAGATAAGGAAAGATACACCCTTCTGGCAGGGAGGAAGCCCCAAACATACTGTGACTGAATTATGACAGTTCACAGCTGTCGTTGATAAGCCGGCAAGAGATCTATGATAAACACACACACACACACAACACACACACACACACACACACACACACACACACACACACACACACACACACACACAGATAGAGAGAGACACACACACACTCACACACAAGGCATGTTAGCGTCAAAATGCTGATTATTTCCACAAAGTGAAACATAACATTTCATTTTTAAAAACTCTTATCACAAGAAATCTGACTTTCGTTGTGAACAATTTATGACTGATGTAGGTTTCAAAGTGTGTGTGTGTGTGTGTGTGTGTGTGTGTGTGTGTGTGTGTGTGTGTGTGTGTGTGTGTGTGTGTTGTGTGTTGTGCGTGTGTGTGTGTGTGTGTGTGTGTGTGTGTGTTGTGTGTGTGTGTATAAAAAATAACACAACCATGCTACCCCCCCCCCCCTCAATTCCTTTTCCGGAGTAAAAAAAAAAAATAATAATAAGCAACCCACAAAGCAGAGATAAGTGTCGAACACAACATTCTAATATATGCTAAACTTTTGGTATGATTAATCAACAATACAATATTTTCGTGTGTGTGTGTGTGTGGTGGGGGGGGGGTGCGTGCGTGCGTGCGTGCGCGCGCGCGCGCGCGTGTGTGTGTGTGTGTGTGTGGTGTGTGTGTGTGTGTGTGTGTGTGTGTGCCCGCGCGCTCTCAAAATCTACCAACAATACAGGAAAACAGCGCAAAATGACCAAATACTACCCAACAACGGCAAAGCCCAAACTGCACCTATCACACCCAACAAAATTGAGCCTACCTGGTACTTCTGATACAATCCTTCTGTCTCTCTGAATTAATGGTAGGCCTACGCTTTCACAGTGTTTATTTGATAGTATTATTTGGGAGCGAAGTCCTACGCAACTGGCTTCAAAATCCAAACTGGAAAAGACACACTCCAATCATATATTATGCGTGTATCTTAGTTTTGTGAGTTTGGACGAAGAAGGGGTGACACTTTATCTATTTCTACTTACTATCATCTTACACCTCCAGTGTGTTTCATTTCTTCATTACAACAAAAGCATAACTTCATCACGGTTTATGGTACAGTGGACGCGGTTTTGGGTACAGTGGACGTTTACACTTTGGTTTCAGCATATTTTTAGCAGCCAATCCAATCCAATCCTGTTCTTTATAGCCCTGCCGTCCCTCCACAGAGGCAATGTCGGGACTCCCACCTCGACTAAAGGTATATCTCATTTTAAAGTTGTGCAGATTAAAACAAATTTGAAACTAACCCTTCTGTTGTGTCTCGAATCAACGCCCTGGTCAACCATAAGGGTCAACCATAAGGGTCAACCATAAGGTCAACCAAAGGGTCAACCATAAGGGTTAACCATAAGGGTCAACCAAGGACGGTGGTCACCACGTTGGGGGTTATATAATTATGTGGTTACGTAAACCACACATCCATTGAGATAAAAACTAAGACCTGTTTTTTGCAGCCTTTTTTTTCAAGTGTGTATTATAGTGATGACTGTGTCATAATTATGAGGCTACTGGTTAGGATATCCTCTAAGATTCAGACAGCGAGAGGGGAGGGAGGGAGGGAGGAGAGAAAGAGAAAGAGAGACAGACAGACAGACAGACAGACAGACAGACAGACAGACAGACAGAACAGACAGAGACAGAGAGAGTCAGAGTCGATTTCAAACTAACTGAAGAAGCCTGAAAAAAAAGAGCTTAACACACCTGAAAAAAAACCGAGACAGGCAGAAACACAGAATACACACATAGATAAAATTAATGTTATCAGTTTTCGTTTCTTAAAGCTATCAGTTTTGAATCTATGGTTTACAATATTTCTTAAAAGTATATACACCATCTCTTTAAAATACAATTTACCCCGACATAATTCTCATCTGCCTTATCAAATGCTTTTAGCTATGAATAAGGTAATCAATGTTGTTACGCTGTATTACACTGCTTTGTTACAGTTTATTTACATTTTTTAGACATATAGAATTCTAAATCCCCAATACGAGTTTTTTCGGATGTACCTATCTTTATGAAAAAAGCTTACTTATAAAAACAGATTACAAAAAAAGCAAATAATTTCTTTGACCAGACTTGACAATGGGCTAGGTTATAAAAGAAGAGAAGGAGAAGAAGAAAAGAGGAAGGAATTCAGGTGGAGAAAGAAGAGATGGATAAGGGATAAAGGAGAAAGCTGAATATGAAACTTTCATTAAGCATAATGTCCACATGCTGTAAATTTTTGACTTACAAATAGTTTAGAAAATGAAAAAAACCCACCAAGAACAGGAATAAAAAATATATATATATCAGCAAAGCGATTTCAAGCATTTTGATAACACTAAAGCTCATTATACTCTTTTAGGCCTCCAGACCATTTTTTGAAAAATGGAAGACAATCAGTATAAGAAGAAACAAAGCAAATGTTTCAAAATAAAACATAAAGATAATGACAATGCAAACTAAAACAAAACAGAAGAGAACAAAACCAACCGCGCACGCGCACGCACGCACCACACGCACACGCACACACACACACACACCAAAGCAACAAACAAAAATATAAAGATGGCCAGCTATTTTGGCGCGGGAAATCTTTTCTTGAACACACTCTGATTCGCACAACAATCTCGAACCAAAATTAATGTCAACTGGTACAAATTCCTCGATGAAAGATCTGGATACAATACCAAGTGCCTCAAGGTTTCTGTGGGTGATGAATGAATGAATGAATGAATGAATGAATGAATGAATTTATTAATGAATGAATGCAGACATCATGACAATGCCTATGGAAAGGCTAAATTACATTTTAAATGAAACTTTGTCGCTTTGTTTAACCGGGGACTGATTTTTGGCCACAATAATGTTTTACTTTGGTTTCAGAAAAGACAGATACTGTAAGGTCCTGGAATACATTCATAATCATAAGCATGGCACTAGTTGTTTTTTTCAAGAGCATTAACAAGTAAAATGAGAACAAACTGTGTTTTGTTAGCAAAACATCTGCTGCGAATGTTGGAATCAAACTGAAACACACACACTCTCTCTCTCTTTCCCTCTCTCGCTCGCTCGCCACACCACACACACACACACACACCACACACCACACACACACACACACACACACACACACACACACACACACACACACACACACACACACACACACACACACACACACACACAACAGCCTTGATAACCCAAACAACATTCACCTGTGTAACATGAACTTCACAATTACGTTGGCAGCAAAACGGAACTCTGTACATGCCATATTCATACATAGCGGGACTTTTTCTGCTTCTTTTTTTCTTTTTTTGTTTTTAAAAATCCATTTCGCTGCATCATTCCTCAATTGAATCCATACATCTTCGGGCGTTCGCTCATGCATATGTGCAGACACTGACACAGACACACACACACACACAATTTCCATAAAGCACCTCAGAATAATAATAATAATAAGCGTGAGTAATAGGCAACACAATGCGTACGTACATCATGGTACATTTGTTGAAAAACAACAAAAACAAAACAAGGTAACCACCTCCCAAGGCATAAACACCAGGCTCCTTTTAACCTGTCTGCCCTTTCGTCTGCGATTTGGGTTCGATGTGCACGTGCACTATCCGATGTAGGTCACTCTGACATTTCGCATTTGTCTCCAAGGGACACAGACTAAGGTCACTCTTGTGTGTTTATTTGTTCCTTTTCTCCTTTGTTTTGGTTTTTCTCTCTTTGTACATCACGTTTTCCAACTACCAAAATCCCACGCGAGCGTCTATAATATTAATTAAGCACATGTTTTTGTTTTTTTTTTTGTAAAAGAAGAAAACAAAAAACAAAAACACCACACCTTTACCAGTCTGTGGGGGTAATGTATGAGTGAGTTGTCTTCTTTAACGATTTTTTTTTTCTGGGGGGTAGGGCTTTTCTTTCAAGCAAAATGGCACATCCATAATATTGTGCGTTAGCTTTGTGTTTTACAGTCAAAATACCTGTATTATGCACACCTGCTAACGTATCATTCTGTACGTGTGGAGGGGACTGGGCAGAAGTATGCACGCCTGTGTGGGCGTCTGTCTGCATGTGAACACATTTCTGACGGTCTGTATTTTCGGAGAGTCCACATGATGTGTTGCCTTTCAGCCATTATCTGTGCCTGCATCATAGATACTATGGCACTTTTCCTTTCTTCTGGTGTCTTACTTTTAACACTTGTACGTCACACTTGTTAAGTCAGTGTCCCTTTGCACTTTTCTGTATCCTATGCTGTTCTGGAGTCCTCTCAATGGTGGGTTTGTTTTTGTTGTTGTTTTTTTTCGTTTTATTAACATTTCTTATTTTGTCAGTGCTTGTGTGTGTGTGTGTTGTTTTCCTTTTCGGTATATTGTTGTTTTTGTGTGTTTTTATTTTATCTCTATTGGAATGATCTTTTTGTGTGTGCAAAAAGAAAAAAAAAACATCTTTTCTGTCACTTCTCGGTAGAGACTCTTTAACACTTCTGCGCCATTAGCTTTTTTTCTTTTTTTTTTTGGTGCGTGTGTGCAGCCCACTTCTCTAGCGCTTTTTGACAGTGTCTCGACTTTTGCCTTCGTTGATATACTTCTCATTACATCCCATTACATTTCTAGTACTGAAAACCCTTTACAGTTACAACAGACGTCGCCCACACCAAATTCAGACTGCTCTTTTCAATGGGAGCGCGCGCGGTACCACTTTTCTTGCAGCCCCGCCAGTGCGCTTCTCTATGCATTGTCCCGGCATTTCTGCATTCCCTTTTGGAGTGATGTGGTCGACCACACGGCACGTTTTTGTGTCTTGCCAAAACGTGCCTGGTGATCTGCGTCCAGTCCTAGCATCTCTCTGACTGTAGCAGGTCCCCAGTGTGTGTACCTAGTCACTTTTGTGTGACTGTCCTCAAGCATTTCTATGCAAGGACACCAAACTTTTTAAAAAAAATTTAAAACTATCATTCTGTAGGCCTACACTTTAGTTCAGAACGAGCTGACTTTAGACAGAAGAGATGTTTGTCAACATACGATGGATTAACATCGCGCAAAGGGACTAAACGACAAGAAAGCGCCTTTGCTGCCTCATGCGACTTGCGACACGAAAGCAGTTACACTCTAGGTCGCCCTTACCCCTTCTGTCTTTTTTTTTTTTTTTTTTTTATGCAATGCGTTTCTTTCACAGACAGAAATCTTAACACAGCCCTTCTCAGGGGTAAGGTATCATTCTGAGACGTAATTTGTCCATGACGTCAACAGTCAGAGATGACGTCTGTTCTCTCATGAAGTGGAATGGGGATGAAGGTAGGGGAAGTGGTGTTGGCCAAGTTACAAACGAAGAAAGAACTTGGGATGGGGGGGGGGGGGGAGGGGGGCGGGGGCAATAAAGGAGGAGTTGGAATTTGGGGAGGGGGGGGGGGTTTGTCAATGGGGTGGGTGGGTTTCCAGACAAAACCTTTCAACAACAATAACATCACCAAATTCCGCAGCAGGACAGTCTCTACCCACGGTCATGACGTCATCAACGTCTGACGTCAGGAGGAAGACTCGAATTCAACACAAATACTGCAGAATACGACGACGACGACAACGACGACGACGACGATGACGAAAGCCATGTCCATAACGACGACGACAATGATGACACAACGACGATAACGACGACGACTGATGGTACCAACAATTAGCTGCCACCAAGATTTTATTTTCCCGAAGGGGTGATGAAAAACTGGACACGAAGATTGTGTGTGGAACGTAGCGCTACTACTAGGCGACTACCATGATGCAAGAAATTATGGCACAGGTTTTGTTTCTTTTTTTGTTGTGTAGAATCTTCCCAACTTTTGTCCACAGATTCGAAGAAGACGTTCATTAAACACAATCTTTTTTTTTCTCCCTTTAGTCGACAGCGGGAAAAGTCCTCTCTCTCTCTCTCTCTCTCTCTTCTCTCTCTCTCTCTCTCTCTCTCTCTCTCCTCTCCTCCCTCCTCCTCCCCTCCCTCCTTTTTTTGTGTTTGTTTTGTTCGTATGTACATATCAGATGATCGCACGACGGTTATTCGCCAACACTGAATAACTGTAATATAACAAAAACATTTAATGTAAAAAAGTAAAAAGTGAAAAGAAAACTAAAAAAACTAGCAAAAACTAAATGCATAATTATAATAATCATAATAGTAGTAATAAAATATAAAAAATAATAACAACAATAATAATAAATGACGAAATAACAATTCTACCACACCAGACAGGCATGGCACAAACTTTCACCCCTCCCCCCCCAAAAAAAAAAAAAACATAACTCCAAAAAATCCTAAAAGTCCTTTAAAAAAATCATCTCATCGTACGCACTAAAAAACAATAAAAATTTGTCCTCAAAAAACCCCACCACACAACAACGCAAGAACGAGTCTCTCCCCCACCCACTCCCCACCCCACACTGTGTACTTCCTTCAACCACCCCTACCACCAGACACTCTGCCCAGCTCACCACAACGTACGTGCCGCGCGCGCGCGCCACACACACACACACACACACACACTAGACACACAACACACACAAACACACACACACACCAATCCCCCCCACCCCCAACACAAACACACCACCCCCAACAACACCCCCCCCACAACAACACAACACCCCCCCCACAACACCCCCCCCACAACACCCCCCACAACACACACAACACCCACACCACCCCCCACACCACCCCACACAACACCCCCCCCCCCCAACACCCCACCCCACCCACCCACACACAAAACACAAGCAAAAACACAGAGATCACTGCAAAGCTAGTAGTACCCCTCCCTTCCCGTACCACCACTATCTCAAGATCACTGGATGGCCATATAGGGCCAGTTGAAAGACCCGCCACTCAGCAGCATGTCCCGGATCAGGGTCTCGATGGGCGTCTTGCCCACCAGCCGCACAAAGAACAGCTGCTCGATCACCTGGGCGCTGACGGAGCGGAGGGAGGGCAGACGGAGGAGCAGCTTGCCGAAGCGGGTGGGCTGGTTGGGGTACTGGCTCCGCACGTACTCTCCAGGGCGCATTGAGACTTCTCCTGGATGCTTTCGATGTGCGCCATGTCCGTCAGGCCGCAGGCGTCTGCAATGTTGAGCAGTTGGAGGAGGTGAGTTGTTGTTGTTGTTGTGGTTGTTGTTGTGGTTGTGAGAGTGGTGGTGGTGGTGGTAGTGTTTGTTGTTTGTAGTAGAAGTGGTAGTAGCGGTTGTTATTGTAGAAGTCGTAGTAGTGGTGGTTATTGTAGAATGTAGTAGTGGCAGTAATATTAGTATAAATAGCTGTACTGGCAGTAATAATAGTAGAAGTAGTAGTAGTGGCAGTAAATTAAAGTAAAAAGGCATAAAGAGTAAGTAATAAATAGTAAAGTGCAGTAATAATAGTAGAAGTATCAGTATAGTAGTAGAAGTGGCAGTAATAAGTATGTGCAGTAAAGTAGTAAAAGTGGCAGTAATAATAGTAGTAGAGTGCAGTAATAAGTAAAGTAGTGGCATGCATAAATAGTATAGTATGCAGTAAAAGAGAAAGTGGCAGTAATAAGTAGAGAAGTGCAGTAATAATAGTAGTAGAAGTGCAGTAATAATAGTAGTAAAGTGGCAGTAATAATAGTAGTAGAAGTGGCAGTAAAATAGTGTAAAAGTGGCATAATAATAGTAGTAAAGTGGATAATAATAGTATAAATGCAGTGCAAAGTAGAAGTGGCAGTAATAATAGTAGAAGTAGTGGCAGTGCAGTAATAGTAGTAGAATGCAGTAATAAGTGAAGTATGGCAGTGATAATATATAGAAGTGCAGTATAATAGTAAAGTAGTGCATAATAATAGTAGAGTATGCGTAATAGTAGAAGTGCGTAATAAAAGTAGTAGAAGTGCAGTAATATAGTAGAAGTAGTGCAGTAATAATGTAGAAGTAGTGCAGTAATAAGTAAAGTAGTAGAAGTGCAGTAATAATAGTAGAAGTATGGCAGTAATAATAGTAGAAGTAGTAGGCAGTAATAATAGTAGAAGTAGTAAAAGTGGCAGTAATAATAGTAGTAAAAGTGTCAGTAATAATAGTAGTAAAAGTGGCAGTAATGATAGTAGAAGTAGCAGTAATGATAGTAGAAGTAGTAAAAGTGGCAGTAATAATAGTATAAAGTGGCAGTATAATAGTAGTAAAAGTGGCAGTAATAATAGTAGAAGTAGTAAAGTGGCAGTAATCATAGTAGAAGTAGTAAAAGTGGCAGTAATAATAGTAGAAGTAGTAAAAGTGGCAGTAATAATAGTAGTAAAAGTGGCAGTAATAATAGTAGAAGTAGTAAAAGTGGCAGTAATAATAGTAGAAGTAGTAAAAGTGGCAGTGATAATAGTAGAAGTAGTAAAAGTGGCAGTAATAATAGTAGAAGTGGCAGTAATAATAGTAGAAGTAGTAAAAGTGGCAGTGATAATAGTAGTAAAAGTGGCAGTAAAAATAGTAGTAAAGTGGCAGTAAAAATAGTAGAAGTAGTAAAAGTGGCAGTAAAAATAGTAGTAGTAGAAATAGTAAAAGTGGTATTAACAGTGGTGGTAGTCGTCGTCGTCGTCGTCGTCGTCGTCGTAGTAATAGTAGTAGTAGTAGTATTAGTAGTAGTAGTAGTAGCAGTAGTAGAGTAGTAGTAGTAGTAGTAGTAGTAGTAGTAATAGTAGTAGTAGTAGTAGTAATAGTAGTAGAAGTAGTAGTAGAAGTAGTAGTAGTAGTAGTAGTAGTAGTATAGTAGTAGTAGTAGTAGTAGTATAGTAGTGGTAGTTGTAGTAGTAGCAGAAGCAGTAGAAGCAGCAGCAGCAGCAGCAGCAGTAGTAGTACTAGTAGTAGTAGTAGTAGTAGTAGTAGTAGTAGTAGTAGTAGTAGTAGTAGTAGTAGTAGTAGTAGTAGTGTCATTGTTGTCATCATCATTATTCTTATCATATTATGGGTTTAAAGAAACGTTAATGCAGAAATCATATCTGTGTCACAGGCAACAACAAACTATTAGATTGTAATGTGCTCCATGGACCGCTACTACCATCACTACCACCACTGCTGCTGCTATGGCAGCGGCTACTACTACAACTACTACAAGTATCTCACTACCACCATCACTGCCACTACTTCACACGCATATGCTTTTTTACATCCAGTCCCCGTGTGTATGCGGTTTTGCAAATTTTGTCATCCGTACCCACCGGCACAAAATGGCCTGCTCTTTCGAAAAGTGGAACAGATTTTAACGTTTGCGCAATATGTTCTGCGTACGTTCGCACACGGGGCGTCGGTTTATAGTCTCATCCGAAGGACATTTAGGTAGAGTGGAGCTTGCACTGATGTTAACCTCAGTGGAAAAGTCTCCTTGAACGGGATTCGAACCCGGGTGGTCAGATTGCTAGCGCAATTCTCTAACCACTAGGCAATCCCATCTCCCCCATTTCAGTTGTGTTCGGAAATCAAAGTGGCTCATTTTTTCCCTGTCTATTGGGAAAAGTATATTATGCCACTACTGTGCTAAATCAGTTGTTCGGGGAACTGATGGCGCATAGCGAAACACCACCACACACACACACACACACAGCCACAACACACACACACACACACACACACTTGGAAAAATAGCTCGCTCTCTCTGTGTCTCTCTGTCTCTCTCTCTCTCTTCCCTCCCCCCCCCCCTCCTTTCACCCTCCTGCACATATCAGTTGATCGTTAACGACCTTGTGGAAAGGGTAAAGGGTATGGATAATCATCTATGCCAATCACCACAGCAATTTTTGCTCCCAAATCTTGCCTGTAAAGCGGCAAGAGAGGAACAGAATGAACATTTCACTCAGAAATCTGAGGATGTGATGTTTCGCGATTTGGGTAAAAAAAAAAAAAAAAGAATGATAAAAATTTTGTGTTGTGTTTTCTTTCTCGTTCCTCGACTACTTGACTTTTTATTATTTTTTTTTATAACTTTTACACAACTTTAAGTCATGGCATCGGCAGATTTCTCTGCGTGAAATACGGGCTGCCCTCCCCAGGAAGAGCACGTCGACACAAGAGCAGCACCACCCTTTTTTTTCTTGTCCTGTTTGCAACTGTATTCCACCACCCATTACACCATGGGTGGTGGTCTGGGTGCTAGTCTTTCAGATGAAACAATGAACCGAGGTCCCACATGTTACACAAAGTTATTTAGCACACATACATAAAATAACCCACAACAAGAGAGTTGTCCCTGGCAAAATTATGTATAAAAAAAAAAGGTCACTGGTAGAAAAACAAATACAGTTGCATGCAAGAAAAGAAAGAAAAAAAGGTTAAGGTTGCGCTATGGCGACGCGCTCTCTCCGGGGAGAGCAACCCAAATTTGACGCAGAGAAATCTGCCGTGACTTAAAGTGGCACAAACAAATAGATAAACATATAAATAAACAAATAAATAAATAAACAAAATAAATAAATAAATAGATAAAGGAATAAATGATTAAAGAACCGTGGCATCTTAGCACCGCACTACACACAGATCCAGCACGCGCTTCTCCGCGGGCTGGTTGGCTTCTACCTGGGCTGTTCATTTAGTTATTCTTTTTTATATATCGAGGATAATGCATGGGATAAGCACTCTTGTGCCCTTTTTTTACATCCAGTCCCCGTTTGTATGCAGTTTTGTAAATGTCATCTGTTCCCACCGGCACACGATGGCCTACTCTTAGGAAAAGCGGATAGGATTTAACGTGTACGCAAGATGTTCTGCGTGCGTTCGCACACAGGGCCTCGGTTTACAGTCTCATCCGAAAGACTTTTGGGGAGAGTGGAGTCAGCACTGATGTTAACTCCAGGAGAAAAAATCTCCTCGAAAGGGGAACTGCGACTTGTACGCGGGCTGGTTGCTCCGACACACAAGGGACTCCAGTTCATGTCGACTGAATCATATTCCGTTATCAACAATAGCAAACAACACAGTCATGTAACTAACTGTACATGTCGAAGAGCACTGACGAGGTTTCCCTTCGATGTGTTCGTACCGAGTTTGATTTCGATCATCGCGTAGATTTGGTTTATGGGCGTAACATCTTATAGCCATAAACGTCACTGTCCTCTTTCTATCCTTGTATTAATATTTCTTCATTTTGATTTTTCATTTTAAAGAATGTTTTATGTACTTACGTGTGTATCTTCCCTCACTCCCCCCTCCCCCCCCGCTTTTTTTAAGGTCTAGATGAACAAAAACAGTCATCGTAATCAATCCACTACGCCCTACCCTCAGTAAATAAAATTTCGTTCTCTCCTCTCTCTCTCTCTCTCTCCTCCTCTCTCTCCTCTCTCTCTCTCTCTCTCTCCTCTCTCTCCTCTCTCACACACACACACCAACACACCACACACACACTCTCTCTCTCTCACAACACATCACACACACGCCAACCCCCCCCCCCCCCCCACCTCCAGCCCCACCCACAGGTTACCCCCAACCCTAAAAATGGCAAACATAATCCCCCATCGTTATCAGAAATGGGGCCTAATTAGCCGAGTAATAGCATAATTCCCCAAAACCTAGGTGATTAAAGCTAGGCGGCTAACGAGGGGAGAGGGGGGAAACTGATAATCATTAGTTTGTGGGACTGTGGGCATGCATGGCACAGAAAGGGACAGGCCCCAGAACCCCAGCTAGCCCTTATCTACCTAAGTTTGGGGTATACATCATACGTACTACGTACGTCGTATACATACATACATACATACATACATACATACATACATACATACATACATACATAAAACATACATACATACATACATACATGGGATTGTGCAGACTGAAGCAGAATCTGTGAAAACAAGAGAGAGAGAGAGAGAGAGAGAGAGAGAGAGAGAGAGAGAGAGAGAGAGAGAGAGAGAGAGAGAGAGAGAGAGGGGGGGGCGCTCACGCATGCACACACGCACGTGCCCCCCTCACTCACCCTCTCTCTCTCTCTCTCTCTCTCTCTCTCTCTCTCTCCTCCTCCTCTCCTCTCTCTCTCTCCACCACACACTCTCTCTCCAACCAAATACACACACACACTCCTCTCTCCTCTCTCTCTCTCTCTCTCTCTCCTCTCTCTCTCTCCCCTCTCCTCTCTCTCTCTCTCTCTCTCTCTTCTCTCTCTCGATCTCTCACGCACCACACACACCTCTCTCTCCAAACACCACACACACACACACACACACACACACACACACACACACACACACACACACACACACACACACACACTCTCTCTCGTCGTCTCTCGTCACTCACATCTCTCACTCTCTCTCCTCTCCCAAACACACACAGCACACACACACTCTCTCTCTCTCCACACACACACACACACACACACACACACATCACACACACACACACACACACACGTGTATACATTATGCAGTGTCTACGTCAGAGCAACAGCAGCAGCACAGCAGCAGCACAGCACAACAGCAGCTAGCGGGTGCATCATCATCATCACCATAGCAGCAGGGTGAAAACAGCCCGTTTGTTGTCAGCCTCATTTCCTGCCTCCACTGATAAGGCAACTTACCCCTGTCCCTGTGTGTGTGTGTGTGTGTGTGTGTGTGTGTGTGTGTGTGTGTGTGTGTGTGTGTGTGTGTGTGTGTGTGTGTGTGTGTGTGTCGTGTGTGTGTGTGTGTGTGTGTGTGTGTGTGTGTGTGTGTGTGTGTGTGTGTGTGTGTGTGTGTGTGTGTGTGTGTGTGTGTGTGTGTGAGAGAGAAGAGAGAGAGAGAGAGAGAGAGAGAGAGAGTGATGTGTGTGTGTGTGTGTGTGTGTGTGTGTGTGTGTGTGTGTGTGTGAGTGTGTGTGTGTGTGTGTGTGAGAGGTGTGTGTGTGTGTGTGTGTGAATGTGTGTGTGTGTGTGTGTGTGTGTGTGTGTGTGGTGTGTGGAGAGAGAGAGAGAGAGAGAGAGAGAGTGTGTGTGTGTGTGTGTGTGTGTGTGTGTGTGTGTGTGTGTGAGAGAGAGAGAGAGAGAGAGAGAGAGAGAGAGTGTGTGTGTGTGTGTGTGTGTGTGTGTGTGTGTGTGTGTGTGTGTGTGTGTGTGTGTGAGAGAGAGAGAGTGTGTGTGTGTGTGTGTGTGTGTGTGTGTGTGTGGTGTGTGGTGGTGTGTGTGTGTGTGGAGGATGAGAGGAGAGAGAGAGAGTGTGTGTGTGTGTGTGTGTGTGTGTGTGGTGATGGTGTGTGTGTGTGAGTGTGGGTGTGGTGATGTGGAGGTGTGTGGTGTGTGGTGTTGTTGTGTACGTGTTGTGTGTTATGCTCGGTCTTGTTTTTTCGTTGTTTTGGATTCTGGCTTATGTCGTAAAGTGGGACTGAATGATTAATGAAGATTTCTTTTAGTGTTTGTTTTGTTTTTGTGTGTTGACTTGATGTGTTGAGAGTGAGAGTAGAGGAAAGAGGAAGGAGAGAGAGAGAGAGAGAGAGAGAGAGGAAGTGGAGAGAGAGAGGAGGAGATGAGTGAGGAGGGGGGTGGGGTGTGGGTGGGGGGTAGGACATAGTAGACAGACATATTGTTGTTACTATCCACCCATCCAGTCTCTTGTGCTTTTCGTGTGTAAGTGTAGTATGTTTTCAATGTGCAGGGGGGGGGTGGGGGGGGTGTGGTGTTTTTTTGGGAGGAGGTGGGTGGTTTGTGTGTTTTTTTTATTCCTCCTCGTTTTTTTTTATGTCTTTTTTAGTCTTGTTTTCACGTTTATATTAAAAATTATTTATTTTTACTAAACACAATGATAAGGAAGAGAAAGAGAAGAAAGAGAGAGAAGAAGAGAGAGGAAAAGAGAAGAAGAGGAGAGGAGGGGGGGGGGGGGGGGCAATATACAACAATGTTCTCCCCCCACCATCCTTTGCTTCGGAGTGTATAGATAAGGCACTATGTCCTCTTTACTACAGCACACTGTTTCTAAATGACCACAAAGAAAAATGTTCTGCGCTCAATGCCACGTTATCATTTTGTACTACTAGGATCACCACGAAGATGATAATAGTGATAATCATGATGACGATGGTAAAGATGATGATGACGATGATAATGATGATGATAATGATAACGATGATGATGATAATGACGACAACGACGACGATAGTAGCAGCTAACAGTACAAACAGTATCGTTATCAACACTGAACTGCAGTAACAGCGTCTATGTAACTTGCTTTACATGATCTTCACCTCCCCCTCCCTCCCAACCCCTTCTGCGGGGATGCCAGGGGCCTGTTAGTATAAATAGCATCCCTACCTTCTGCAAATTCTGTGCTAGGAATTCCCTCTTTTCTATCCCTCTCTTTGTTTCTTCCTTGTTCCTTCTCCTCATCTAACCTCCTTCCTGTCTCTTTTCTGCCTTCTTGGTCCATTCTCCTGCCACTGTCTCCCCTCTCCCCCCAAGAAAGCCTTAAAAGATAACAGTTCTTTCCCAAGCCGAAGTCGGATTGTCGGGGCTGACTTGTCGGGTGCTTAACAGCAAGGCAACGCAGTTTTGCTTTAATTATACAGACAGCAATAGCTGCTGTCTGAATGTTCGATGAAGAAGAATGCACCACATCAATTTATCTTTATCGAGGTGAAAAATTTTCACCTCGATAAAGATGAATTGATGTGGTGGAATTTTCTAAATTTTAAAAGCGCTAGTTGTTTTAAAATTTACAAAAATTCCAATGCATTGCCTCTTCACAGAACATCGTGGGGCGAGATAGGTTAGTGGTCAGAGCGTTGGGCTCCTGATCTGACAGCCCGGGTTCGAGCCACCACCGAGACACCCGTTTGAGGGGATTTTTCCCCTGGAGTTAACTTTAGTATTGACTACACTTCCCGAAAGTCCTTTGGATGAGACTATAAACCGAGGTCCCATTTGTGAATGCATTCAGAACATCTTGCGCACATGTTACAGCCCCTTCCACTTTTCGGAGGAGTAGGCCAATACGTAACCAGAAGGAAAGGGCTTTTTTTTTCTTTCTTGCGATATGCGAAAACAAAATGGCTAAGATTACGAGTTTCTAATACTGATAGTCTTGAAGTTGTACGTTCAAATCTTGACGGATACCTAGCGATTTGAATTAAATAAAGAATGCACCGGGTCAACTTACAGTACAGACCTGCCAGTGCCCTTCTCCTCTTATTTTGTACATTACACTACATTCTACAAACGACCCATTATGCACGCTAAAGATGCTGCCATTCATATCAGTATCGCAGAACATGTTGCGCACACGTTAAATCCTATTCCGCTTTTCGTAAGATAGGCCATTTTGTGCCGGTGGGAACAGATGACAATATTTACAAAAACTGCATACATACGGGGACTGGATGAAAAAAAAGCACATGGGTGCTAGTCCATTATCCTCGATATAAAAGAATAGAATAATATAAATTTTTAAAATAAGTATCTAGTATCGTAAACTGCTGAAACACGAGAATGTCTAGCAAGCACTCGCGGCTTGACCAACGTAGTGGCTATTATTGTAAAATGGCCAAAGTGGTTGCAACGTGATTTTTTTTTTTTTATCAGATATGTGGACGGTTTCGAACGTGGTGACGCCAAAACTGCAAACCTGACATTTATTTTCCTTGATATCAAAGGGAGCTTGGCATTACCTACTCGACCTCTGACGGATGGGGCGCCGAGGGTGACGTGGGGGGGGGGGGGGGAGGGGGGGGAGGGATTGGATGGGAGGAGGGGGGTGTGGGGGGTGAGTTGAGTACACTCAGCAGAGTCTCAGTCAGCGGATAACAGCAGGAGAGCTGGTAAAACAGTTAGCTCCAATTTGTTACTCCCCCCCCCTCCAGTCATCTCCTATCTCCTCCCCCCCCCCTCCCCCTTATCTGAATCTCCAGGTTTTCACATAACAGGGCACATTCCGTCATAGAGCATGTTTTTGTGGCTGCACTCCACGTTGTGGTGTTTGTTTTGTTAGCTAGGAGTGAAGTAACTACAGCACGGCTCCTACTGACTTTACACATGACCTGACTGCTCCCTCCTCTATTGGTGTCAGTTTCCCTCTGAATCTCACTCCCCTTCCCTTTCTCCCTCCCTCCCTCCTCACTGTAAGCGCTCTATTCACACGCACGCCGCGACACACACACACACGCACACACACACACACCGCACCACACACACACACACACACACACCACACACACACACACACACACACACCACACACACACACACACACACACACACACACACACCACACACACACACACACACACACACACCACACACACTTATTCTCAGTGCATCATCATAAAAACAGATACATAGCCATAACATCTATATTCTATAATTTCCTTTGGACAAACTATGAGACGGGCGCAGCGTTTGTTGTTCCATCCAATGAGAGACCTTAATGTTGGAAAAAATCGAGCTAGATCTATTACCCACAGCTGAATTGTCTGCTGTTTTGATGATTCTGTATTATTTTGTATAGTTTTCTGAAAACAAACTATTTCAGACACTTTTCTGTGTTGATTCCAAGTCAGTTTTACTAGCTCTGAAAAGAATTCCAGTTCAAAAGTGAAACAGGATCTCCTGACATCTGTCACATGATTAATTTTCTGGTGTTAGGAAGCACTAGTGTTAAACTACTTTTTGCTGGGTTCTTTTACATTGTGGTACCTACTTTAATCAATATATTTTTTTTAAGTTGACAGAATGGCAAGATGTGAAGCAAAGCATAAGCAATGGGTCTTGCAGAATGAATGTTCCACCTGACCCTTCATGACAGATACAGCATATTACAAAATGAATGCTGCAAACACTTTCAAAAATAAAACACAGGTTACCAGCATCTCTTATCCCTAAATTGTTCACGGAAGTCACGTTTTAAAAAAATAATGTCTCTTGATAAATGCCGTGTAGCACATAAATAGAAATGTTGCTTCTCTTTTCTACAGGTTTTAGCTCAATGCTTTTACAAATAAATTTTCAAAACAATAACAAAAACAACACACGACTGTGACGAAGAATTTTACCGATGCTAACTTTCAATGCGAGATTAAACTCAATGCTTTTACACCTAAATTTTCCTATTAAAAAAACAACAACAAAAAAACCACCAACATAAATCTGTGACGAAGAATTTGTCCAATATTTACAATCAATGTAGGGATGGGAAAACCTTTTTACCTGTCTTCCTGGCATGTAGCTTGCAGCAAATTTTAACGGAGATTCCATTCATTGATGAGAGAAATTGTACTGTCGTCCTTACCTTTGTCATTGTTGTTACAACCGAAACGTGACTGGAACATCCTCAACAATCCAGATACAGGGTACTAACAGAATGATGATGTGTTCTTGCAGATGAACTGAAAAGTTAGTGTGTACACTGGTGTTATTTCTTTTCAAGATATCTAGATCTATGCCTTTGCCTCAAATTTTATTAATCGGAATTACTTCAGCTCATTTTTGTTCTCTCCAACTTATAGTTGTTTAATGTGGATGGACTGTCAAATATCACACACACACACACACACACACACACACACACACACACACACACACACACACACACACACACACGCACCACGATATATATTATAATATATCCTTTTCTGACCCCTTTTCAGGCGCAGAATATATAAAAAGTATTATCACAGTTTATGACTTTAACAATCATTGATATACCCTGACTTGATGGTAATGAATAAAGATAGATAAGATAGTTTAAAACATTCTGAAGTGTGAGGAATTAGCCACTCTTCTCCGCTTAAAAAAACACAAAAAACACACAAATGAAAATGGAAAACTGAACTTGGTATTCGCTTCTTTTCTCTGATTCTTTATAACAAATAAAATCCCAAGATCTTCCCATTTTATCAGACAGTTCCATCAGGAAATTGAAATCGTCTTCAACAGCACATACGTCTCCAAAACATTAACTCACGTAGAGTTTTGTCTTCTCTTCTCTCTTCTCTCTTCACTTCTCTCTCTCTCTCTCTCTCTCTCTCTCTCTCTCTCTTCTCTCTCTCTCTCTCTCTCTCTCTCTCTCTCTCTCTCTCTCTCTCACTCACACACACACACACACACAACACACACATCTCACAGAGTTGATACACAGAACATACACAGAACATATTTATATCTTTTCATCAAAACTTTGACACGGGTTTGTAGCGCAAGTTTTGTTTTTTTTCACACGAGAGAAATCTAGGACAGGGCTATACATTTAAAAGGAGGTGGCAACTTAAAAAGAAAGAACAGAATGAAATGAGTGAATGAATGGATGAAAGGGGGGAAAAAAAAGAGAAAGAAGGAAGACAGAAAACCAAAAAGCGTTCAAGTTTATACACTGTCATTATTCAAAAGTGTCTTTCTGTCGAGTTTTTGGAAGTATTTTTTGGATCAAATTTTGGCCTCGTTTACATTTTTCCCTGTTTGGTTTTTTTTGGGTTTTTTTGTAAACGTTTGCACCACAGTCATCACAATGATTCTATGCACTGGGTTTATATTTTTCTATGTTTACTTTTTTTCTAAATTTTCAATGTTTTTGACACTCCAACCAATTTTTTTTCGTCATAATTCAGAAAAGCACATCGTTGATTTTACAGCGTAATCATACCAGTATCTTGAGAACCGGAAATAAGACGAAAAGGGCAACGACCTCATCAAGGTCACATGAGATCCTTCCCATGTGACTATAAACCGAGGCCCCGTGTGCGAACGCATGCAGAACATCTTGCGCACATGCAAAATCCTGTTTCGATGTTCAAAAGAGTAGGCCACTGTGTGCCGGTGGAAACAAATGACAAAATTTACAAAACTGCATACACACGGGGACTGGATTAAAAAACACATGGGTGCTTATTCCATTAGCCTTGATATCAAAGAATGAATACATAAATAAATATTTATCTTATGCTGCCTGTTTTGTTTGTTTTACCGTGACATCACATCTGATTCAAAACAGCTTTTTTGTTTTAATTATCACCAATGGAGGAACACTGCTATGAATACCATAATATACCTAAAATTTTGCTGTTTTCAGTAGTCTTCCTTTCAAGGTTTAAAGATGTTAGGAATGTGTTGCCATGTGGGTAAACCTTATTTCGTACGATCTTTATTGATGTAACACTTTTGGGAATACCAAATTACATTTTGGTTTCCTGTTGACTAACTACTATTTTTTAGGTTGGATTATTTTCCAAGTTCCTCGGCTAGTGTTTTGAAGTTCACCAATGCGAAATTTTTGCGTGCAAAACTATTTTTGCCCATCTGTAAAATAACCACATTCCGACTCCGGGGATGATGTCAATTATTTAAAAAGTGCTGGGAATGTTTTTCCATGTGGGTAGGCACGACTTCCATACAGTTCCTTTTACTTTCCTTTTTTTCTCGTTGTTTGGCTAGATATTCTTTCTTTACCAACCGTGAGAATTTGCATATGCAAACGTTTTTACCCACCATTTAGGTAGCCACATTCCAACTTCGAGAATATTTCCTTCATGACTCCATATGCAGGCCTAAAGTCTATAAATTGAACTCTTGCTCAGACCCAATACACACCGTTTACAGTTGACTCTCAAATACACACACAAACACACAATAACAATATAATATATGGTGCTGAATCTTGTAGAGCACACAAATCAAAGGGCTTGCATTCAAATTAGTCACGCGCATGCAACCGTTCACAAATAAAATTAACAAATTACATTTCTACACACAACAGACACCCCCACACCACACACCACCACCACCACCAC
>CM060334.1:15893779-15911279 GCA_030674155.1 Stramonita haemastoma | reverse complement strand
TGTGTGTGTGTGTGTGTGTGTGTGTGTGTGTGTGTGTGTGTGTGTGTGTGTGTATTAATGCCTTTATGGCCGTCAGCAACAGTTTCTATCGGAAAAATCTCCCAGCGGTCTACACTTAATTCTCATCAGCCATCTATGCCCTCAATTTTCTGGCCAGCTAGCATAAAACCATTTCCCAATAATCAGCGAAATATAACGAATCAAGATGCTGTAGTGCATTTTATACCCTAGTGTTACAAATACGACTTTTTATACACAAATGCTACATAATTCTGCATAAACAAAATGATGCGTGACTGTTCCTTCATAAATGCTATATAAATTTTTCTTCAATTCTGTATGATTTCTTACACATAGGTTCAAAACGACAATTACACACAGAATAATCTGCCACCTTTTATACATTCTTCCCTTGTTTAGGTCTTATACATAGATCCTATGTATTTTTGTTTAATGTAAATGATATATAATTTTTATACATTTGTATTCCATATGGATTTCTATATATAAATATCACATCCCTTTTTAGACATAAAGGCCGGTTCTCTTTCTTTAATACATAAATGCCAGATTACTGCTATACATCAAACCAACATACATGGCTTTTTATATCTAAATTCTGATTAACTTTGCACGCTTAAATGCTGCGTGACATTTATATATATATAAATTCTAAACGACATTTACATACACACGAATCCTACATGAATTCTTATGCATAAATTCTATACAAGTCTTAGCTTTCCATTCATTCTTCTTAGACAGTTCCCTACATCTGACAAAAAAAAAAAAAACGTCCACGAATACTTCTCCTCCTCTTCTTCAATTACACTCCATAATCTTTCTGTCAAAAAGTGGGCTCCTCTCTTTCTTTTCTTCTCTTTTCTTTTCTGTCCTGTCTTTACTTTCTTTTCGTTTTGTTTCCTCTTCTCTTTCATCCGCCAGACCTTTTATCAACCGAATCCTCTAATGCGTCGTTGCTGTACCTACACTGTTGCTCTCCAGATCATTAACTGTGGCCGCTGAGGTCGTCAACATTTCTTTTTGCACACAGTCTCAGCATGGTGACTGCGCTGTCTCCTTCCTTCGCCTGTTTCTTTCTAGTTTTCTTCTTCCTTTTCTTTCTCTTTTTTGACACATTTTTTTCTTCTGTTGTTGTTGGAAAACATTTTCTTCAAACTTGAATGTCAGGTACAAACAGCGACCCTTTGGGTCCGTGCTTGCTTGATGGTTGGTACCTTAAAAGTCCAAGCCCACCGATTTGGTGTTCTAGTTTATTCCGTGACGTTATGACCTGATTTTTTTTTTATTCATTAATTTTTTTTTTTTTTTTTTTTTGGGGGGGGGGGGTGCTGCACGGCAAGCAACCTGTCCCTGTCGTCTGACACTTCCTCTTTTCCCGTGTGACGCACGTGCAGCTGGTGACATGGATGTACAACAAACATTGTGCTCTCTCTCTCTCTCTCTCTCTGTCTGTCTCTGTCTGTCTGTCTGTCTGTCTGTCTGTCTGTCTGTCTGTCTGTCTCTCTCTCTCTCTCTCTCTCTCTCTCTCTTTGAGATTTCAGGGCAGCTGTGTTATTTGAGCAACATACGTCTAGGAAGAAAGTAAAGCAAAAGAAAACAGAAATCTCAGATTTGTATCCAAGATACCAGGTCAAAAACAAGCCAGAATGCGTCATAGGTAAATCTCGGTCAAGGCGCTGTCTACGGGAAGACAGACAGGGGTAATCACAATAACAGTCACGGTCAATAACCTCCACGACAGAGAGACGCCCCCTGCTCATCAAACTTACACACGACGCAGTCTACATATTTTTTTCTTGTTCTCTCTTTCTTTTTCTTTTTCATACAGCACGTGCAACCCGTCCAATAGATCCCAACTTGGTCAAGGAAACTGACTGTCTAGACCTGACCTTTTCCCTTAAGGTCACGCAAACAGTGCCGTCGATACGCCATCAATGGAGCCCCTGTTGGTATTTTCCAACCAGAGGCGCATTTTACTCCCGTATCCCAAAGTAGAAAAGGCAGTGTCGAGGAAGCCAGCAGTGCCCGGGTCAATAGTCGCGACTGCATTCTGCGTTTCTACAAAACACTCATTCCACAGGCCAAAAGGTTGGCTACACGCACTGAGAGAGAGAGAGAGAGAGAGAGAGAGAGAGAGAGAGAGAGAGAGAGAGAGAGAGAGAGAGAGAGAGAGAGAGAGAGAGAGAGATTTTTAGAGAAAAACTTGTTTAAAAGGGGGAAAATAAGGTCTTTCACTTCGTCACCACTCCATCTGGATGATTAATGTTGGGCAGACGATGTTTTCGCTTTGTTTTCACCCATTTTCAGAAGGGAAAAAAATGTGATGTTTTCATCCTTGACATTATTTTTGTCTTTGGTGATATTGTTGGTGTTGTTTTTAATAATCTTGTTCTTGTTGTCCCTACAGCCGAAAACAATGTTAATGGTATCGTTATTTTTCTTTATCGTGTTATCTAGTGTCAAAACTTATATAATGAAGTGAGTCACCTGTCTTCAATTTCTCTCTCTCTCTCTCTCTCTCTCTCTCTCTCTCTCTCTCTCTCTCTCTCTCTCTCTCTCTCTCTCTCTCTCCAGGGAAACACAAGAGACTGAGACAAACCGACAGAGAGAAGTTGAATAACGATACCACATTGAGCTTCTGTGGTTGTAAACAAAGAAGACATTAAAGATAGATTAAAACATATATATTTTAGAATAATCACACAAGTCCAGGAGAAGTCGAAGGAAAAAAAATATTGGAATGGAATAGTATATCCAGGTGACATAGAATAAATTTGTAAATAACAAGACTGGCTAAAACAAGGAAAAAACAAAACTAAAGAAATAAGCACCAGGTGTTTCACAAAATACCTAGAGCTAGAGAGGTATTGTTATCATCCACAATATTCATATAAAACAGAAATAGCCTAAACAAATAACAATGAAAAAACATTCCGAGACGAAAACGTACATAAATTAATTTCTAAAACTACACATACATAACTGCATTTATAGAAATTGCCTGTCTAAATGTCAACAACAGCAAATATAAATAATCAATGGCTAAATATATCAAGATCATCTTTCTTTCCTGCATCTATCTGGTTGCCTACCAAGTATAAACAACTAATTTATGTTGTAATACAAGTGCCTAGTAAGAGTCCCCCCCCCCCCCCCCCCCCCCCCCTCAATTAAGTTATTCAAGCTGGAAACAACAGTCAGTAAATCATATTACAAAGGTAATAGTTGTGAGGATAAGGACACATCCAAATGCAGGTTGTCTTCCTTTAGGTATACTGGGCGGTATAGCCTAGTGGTTAGAGCGCTCAACTAGTGACCTGACGGTATCTGAGGGTTCTGGTTCCAGCCTCCACTGAGCTGTCCGTTCATGGAGATTTCCCCCACACCCCACCCCCAGAGTTGACATTGGTATCACTGACTCCACTAAGCTGTCTGTTCAATGGGGATTTTTCCATAGAGTATTTTCCCATGGAGTAAACAATGGCACTCCACTGAGCTAGTCTGTTCAATGGGGATTTTCCCCATGGAGTAAACAATGGTACTCCACTCAGCTGTCTCTTCGTTGTTCACGAACGAAGAGAGAGAGAGAGAGAGAGAGAGAGAGAGAGAGAGAGAGAGAGAGAGAGAGAGAGAAGAGGGAGAGAGAGAGAGAGGGGGAGGGGAGAGGAGAAGAACAGACAGACAGACAGACAGACAGGACAGAGACAGACAGACAGACAGACAGAAACAGACAGATAGACAGAGAGGCAAGAGATGGGACCGGAAATGAGGTAAGCAGCGTCAGGTGCACGTGCAGCAGAAGGCCCGAAAGAGGACAGCGTGCCCTAAAGCTGCACGTGATAGATAGCGCTACAAAACACTGCACGTGCGCACCGTCTGTGCCACTCTAACGCTCCCTGCAATCCTTCCTTCCTCCTCTTCCTCCTCTCCTGCTCTTGCCTTCAAAACAAACAAGTCAACAAAAAACGCTGCCGATCTACCATCCTATACCCCTGACATGACTGTGGAAACGTCGTTTTGTCGGTGCCATGGGTGTGTGTGTGTGTGTGTGTGTGTGTGTGTGTGTGTGTGTGTTGTGTGTGTGTGTGTGGTGTAGGGGGGGGGGGAGACACAAAAATAAGACACGTGCATATAAACAAACCTGATCAAACTTCAATACTCGTTACTGGATGTAGTCTGTCACAGTTACTTCGAAAATGGATGGTCAAACATGGTTCTAACCCAAAATCAATAATTATTATAATATATCATCACGTGTTCTTTTCTGTCTAGGACTATTATTCGAAACATTCTGCCAAAAGGTAATGTCAATGAAGATAATAGAAGATTAAGAAGAAGAAGAAGACGGATGATGATGATGATAAAAGTAAGGAAAGAAGAAGAGGAGGAAGAAAATTGATACTGATAATAATAATAATAATAATAATAATAATAATAATAATAATAATAATAAAGGTAAGAAGAAGAAGAAGAAGCGACAAAGATTTTAATAATAGTGACAAGAATAAGAGCGTAAACGATTCAGAAAGGCGAGAGTGAGATGGAAACCACACACGAAAAAAAACACCCCAAGCTGGCAAATATAATACCCATTTCAACATCATTTCCATGTCTCCCTCTAACATACCATGATTCAAACGCTGACAGAGAGAGAGAGGGGAGGGGGAGGGGGGGGGAGATAGAGGGGGAGGGGGAGGTAGACGTGGAAAACCAAGACTTTTATGATCTAATAAATTTCTTAACAATCAGCCTCCCAATTTCAGTTATTATTTGATTTCAGTTGTGATTTTTTTTTACGATTTCCTGGGTATCTCACCACATGCGAGGTATTCTAAATATTCAGAGACAATCACCCCCCCCCCCCCCCCCCCCCCCCCCAACATGGAGAACAAATGACAAGACGTGGGATCTGGACAGAAAAAATCCCATGATTAATATGGAGCAAAGGATCAAGTAAGCCTTTTGGGTAGTACTTTTTTTTTCAGATTCTGAAATATAAGAAAATATCTCAAGTGTTTCACGCGCTTTGAGCTGAATGAGTGTTTTTAAATCGTCATTCGCACATGATTCTTCTTAAATTCCTACAATCAGTATATTTACTGTAGCGTGTACGATTACTTAAGTTGATCATTTGTGCACCTGTGTGAGTTTAGCAGCCTGCTTAAATGTTTTTATTCTTGAAGAATGGAGAACACCACTGTTGCACAACATAAGGTAAAAAGTTTAAGGTGTCCCATAACCTGTGTGGTCGTAGGGGAGCGAGGCGTCAGAAACCTAAGCTTCTTTAGGGGCCAGCATGTTGAGGGCGGCGCCCATCTCCTCTCCCTCGCTGCTTTACCTTCCCTGGCCCTAAAAAGGGCAGGTACCCATTTACAGCTAGGTGAACTGGGGAAACTGTACTGTAGCCAAGGCGCATAATCGGTCACCCATCCAACTGGTAACCGCGCTCAGCGAAGTTGCACAATATAATAACAGTTAATAGATTTTAAAAAATTATCTGTATACTCAACGTGACTGATACTACATGTTGATGATTTATGCATGGACAAAAGTCATTCCCATTTGTATTGCAATGCCTAACAACTAAAATAATACATAAACCGCATTTAAGAAATGTTGTTTCTAGAATTTAAAAATAGATAAATACAAGTACCATAAAAGCAAAGACAACAAAGAAACAAGTTAATTTCTATGCAGCATAGATCTCAAAACCAGACACACACAAAAATATAAACAAAGGTGAAATCTTTCCGAGATTCATCATCTTCAGTTCAGAATTAATCATTGCACATGATTCTTGTTGCACAAGATATAGTGCTATATAAATTCAATTTATTATTATAATTGTTATTATTATTATTATTATTATTATTATTATCATTATTATTGTTATTATCATTATTATTATTATTATTATTATTATTATTATTATTATTATTATTATTATTATTCAGCGACGTGACAGGCCATAAAAACCATCTATGAATTGGAATCTGTTTTGTAACTTCCTAAACCATATTCAAAGGCATTTCACCATAAGATAAAAAAAAAAAATCTTCCTATCAAACGTATCGCGAGACCACAACCATAAATCATAAGACAAAAGCAAAAGTAATTTATGCCCAGAAAAACAAACTCTTCTCCGGTATACTATACCACAAGCAACGATGACTGGAGTTCTCAACCATATGCAGCCTACTCAAACTGAAACGATTCAAACCTGAAAAACACTGCGATGGAGATGGCACTAAAATAATACGGATCGTACAAAGCATTTGCTATAACAGATTTTCCCACTAACGCACATAACTGGTATACGAAAAAGGCTTATTCCAAACGAGTTTTTACCAGAAACTGAAACAGATGACTGCCGCTTCTGCACAAATTAAATACGTCTCGGCTGTTTTAGAAAGAGAGTCATGTTCAAAATACCATAAACCTTCGTCGGTAGTTTGTGTCATGTGCAAACCCCAGGAAAAGCATCTCCAGCCTGGTAGTGTGCCTTTCCCCATGACTTGACATGACATCTCTCCTGCAACTCAATATGGAGACTTAAGGGCCCTAAACTTTTCCCCCATCCATTAGACCCCGAGTAGTGGTCTGGCCTGGGCGCTAGTCTTTCGGGTGAGATGACAAACTGAGGTCCCGTGTGTCACACATCACTATTTAGCGCACGTAAAAGAACCCACGAGAACATGGGGGTTGACCCTGGCAAAATTCTGTAGAAAAAAGCCACTCTGAAAGAGAAACAAACACAGTTACATGCAAGAAAAAGAAAAAAGGGTAGGCGCTGCACTTGTGGCGACGCGCTCTCCCCGGGGAGAGCAGCCTGAATTTCACGCTGAGAAATCTGCTGACATAAAGTGGTACAAAATACAAAATACAAAAAGTAGTGGCTGGTCATTTAAGGCGACTGATGGATCAAAACTTGATTAAGAGTATCCCACGAATTTGTCTTCAACGACGCACCTGTCCGTTTCAGATGACAGAACAGTAAGTATGGCGGAATCATTATTTAATCATCTTAGCAAAATTCTGTTTGAATTGACTTACTGAATCCTGCCCCTCCAAATCTATGCCTCTTCCCTTTTGGGGGTGATACTGACAAAACTGACTTAAATCGCAAGGTAGTTTAGACCCCACCCCCACCCACTTACAAAGTTAATGTAAACGGCTACACTACCTAAGATGGACATTTCCACTAACAAGTCTAAAAACGTTCATTATCAATAAAAGCAAACACTCTATTCACACACACACCCCTCCAAAATCGCACAATCATCTTTATCTGTCAAGTGTAAAAACATTCAGAGGAAACAATATTATATTTCAACTTCGAATTCCCTTGTTGGCACTCTCATAACAGTGATATTATGGGCACCATGGAAATAACTGCTTTTGGTTGTTAAATTTTTTTTTAGTGCAGTGTCACACCACCCAGCTCTTTACATGATCATAAGCTTATTGACTTGTGCAGTGTTCTGTATGCTGTTATCTGCCCTTCTGTTCGCCCCAGTCCGTGTGTGCGTACGTGCGTGTATTTTTTTTTATTTGTTTATTTTATATCGAGGATGATGGAATAAGCACTCATGTGCCTTATTACATACAGTCCCCATGTGTATGAAGTTTTGTAAATTCTGTCATCCGTTCCCGTGTGTGTGTGTGTGTGTGTGTGTGTGTGTGTGTGTGTGTGTGTGTGTGTGTGTGTGTGTGTGTGTGTGTGTGTGTGTGTGTGTGTGTTTGAGTGTGTGTGTGTGTGAGAGAGAGTCACAGTTTTTTTAAAAAAATATCACCTTTTTCTTAAATTTCCTTCCATCTTCAGTTTCTATTGTTCATAGTTCTATTTTAGAGCTCACATACACCTTTAAAAAATATTTCCCTGCCATATTTCGCTTCAGTAAATTACCTGTTTTAGTACAGGCAACTCTAAATAAAAAGAACAAATCAAATCTTAATCCTAACCTTCATCAAAGTCGTAAAAGACAATCTTTTACCCTAAAATAAGATGTTTAAAATCTTCTCTCTCTCTCTCTCTCTCTCTCCTCTCTCTCTCTTCTCTCTCTCTCTCTCTCTCTCTCTCTCTCTCTCACACACACACACACACACACACACACACAACACACACACACACACACCATCGATCTTAATCGCCCTCCTCTCTATACTACCCCCATTCCTGGTAGAGAGAGTGTTCCGAGGGGTAGGCCTAGCTAGGCCCTACTACTAGTCAGAAGGTAAGGAAGCGAGTCGTCAGGCTTGTTACCGCTGCAACAGTCAGTCCTCTCCTGCATGACCTTTCCCCTGTCGGCGGCTCACACCGGAAGTTGTGGGTTGCCGCGACTGCGCAAAGGCCATTATCTCGTCACAGTGAGGGCCAACGGGCCGGAAAGAGCTGGGCGTGAGGCTGTACATACAGGCTGATTTATTGTCCTGAGTGTGTGTGTGTGTGTGTGTGTGTGTGTGTGTGTGTGTGTGTGTGTGTGTGTGTATGCCACACTCCGTCCCACCCTAACTTTTTATTTTATTTTTGTATGTGTCTTTTTTCTTTCTGATACTTAACTTCCAAACCAACTCCGTGGCACGCTCTTTGCGTCCTGTTGTTTCGGTTGTCTAGTGTTATGTCTGTGAAACAAAAATTGTGGTCATCTTGTGATGGTTTTTTGATTTGTCCTTTAAGTGATAAAGTCAAAGTCGTTTAGCAGAAATGATTTGAATATTGGACTAAAATGTAATACGATGTAGCCTAAAATATAAGCCCTTTACTTTAAGCATTCCACAAAATGAGTTACATAAAATAACAAGATAATGAGCCAGTAAGTAAAATAAGGCATACTTTAATGTCTGCAGTGTAAGGAATATTTTTAGCCGTAAAATTATCCTTCATGTTTTTTCAGAGGTTTTGTTTTTTTTGCCTTTCTGACGCAGCACACACACACACACACACACACACACACACACACACACACACACACACACACACACACACACACACTCTCTCTCTCTCTCTCTCTCTCTCTCAACAAGGAATTATTTGTCGACCAGGAAACGATGTCCCTAATGTGCAAGCGGATGTTAAGACAGACAGGCCTCTTTCAATAGCTCTCGTGACAGGCTTTAAGTCAATAATAATACAAAGGCATTAGCCGAGTGAACAAGCTGGCAGGATTCCTATTCTAAAGGTCCTGAAGTCACGAGTCGGGGGTTCGAATCCTGGCGACACATCGTGTCTATTGTTGTTTTTTTTTAAGGGGGGGGGGGGGGAGGGGTTGTTAGTCTGGTTGATGTTATTTTGTTATTAGGTGGGGTTTTTTTATAACTGTTTTGGGGGTGCTTTGTTTTGTTGTTGTCGTGAGGGAGGGGGTAGTTGTTTGTTCGGTTTTTTTTTTTTCTTTGTGTGTTTTGTTTGTCTTTAGTTTTGATTCCGGGTCGACTAAGGAGCAAACTTTTTCGTAGTTTACTCTCCAGTCTTGGATAATTATATGCACACAGAAAATTTAAAGCACCTCCACTAAAGCTCTCACAGTTTGTACCAGCGTTCAGAGGCTTGCAGAAACACAAAACTACCCGCTATGCACCCAAGGCTTAACCAGCGCTGAGATCCACAGTTCCTTCATTATCTGCTGGGTGAATTTCTTCAGATGCGATATACCCTGGTTTCTTTCGATTAGTGTTCTATCAGTTAAAAAAAAACTTGCATTCAATATATTATTACAAGAGTACAGGTGGATGTTACTACCGCAAGGGAAAAACATCAAGTCATTAATTAGCTTATTTCAGTCGCATCCTTTTGGCAAACCAGCAACACTTAATGCTTTGTGAACAATGAGGTACCAAGCCTACTCACAAAGTTATATGCAAAGCTTTAAAAAAATTTTTTTACATTATTTCATTAGCTTAAAGCGGTAAATTACAATAAGAATAACTAATTCAATAAAAGGAATCGAAAGTGAAGATACAAACATTTTTCTCTCCCCCCTCCTGCCCCCCTGAATAATGGAAAAGGGAGGGGGCGAGAGGATTTGCCTGTTTGTTGCCAGCTGTTGCAATTTTAGTACAGTAGTTTTCCAAAAGCAACTTTCTTGTTGCTGAGGATGTTGCTGCTGGAGTTGGATTGTCTCAGAAAACCAAGACATAAATACACAAAACGCTACATAATTGTTTTCACATGCCCGAATGTAAGTCAATAAAAGTAGACATTTGTTTTCTATCTTGATACATATTTGAAATTTGTCTCACTACAAGTACAAACACAACACCTTCCAAGGAATGACAGACTATCTCTTACAACCAACTGATAACCAAGTCAACATGTACAAATCTGCTCCCCACCCCCCTTCTCTCTCTCTCTCTCTCTCTCTCTCCTCTCTCTCTCTCTCTCTCTCTCTCTCTCTCTCTCTCTCTCTCTCTTCCTGCAGTGTGGCTAAGGAGGGCGATAGTAGGCTGTGACAGACAAGGTAAATGGACTGTGTATCCACCTCTCTGGCATCTCCCCCTGATACCCACATTGCCGAGGCCAGAGGTTATCGCCGCCGATAGCAGGAGGCAGCCTGTGATGTGAACACACACACCTTCATTGTACAGACACAGCCTGCAGGCAGGCAAGCAGGCAGGCAGGTACAGACCGTGTGAAGAAGTACACCAACATCTTTTGCCCTGAGACCTGAGATGAGTTTCGCGATTGCATGCTAGCCTAACTCTTTCGCGCGCAGGTGGCGAGGAAGGGAAGTGGCGAGAGCAAGAGAAAGTACATGTATATAAACAGTTCTATCTATCTATCTATCTATCTATCTATCTATCTATCTATCTATCTATCTATCTATCTATCTATCTAGATCTATCTATCTATCTCTCTCTCTTTCTATCTATCTATCCCTTAGTCTGGCGACCGTGTGGGCACCCATGAAGACTTGACAACCAGTTCCCTCCATTCCTCTGTTCTGCCTTTCTCAGGGTTTTGTTGAGTTATAAACAGTTACGGGATGGAAATCACACATGATGCACTTTTTGTAGGTATTCTGTGATCATGTTAACTACAGTCAGCAGGACTACTACTGTACTTGTACAAGAGTCTTGGGAACAGGCGATTATGGTTGTTTCCCTTCCACAGTCAGCTATCAGAGCCAGGCTGTAGCGAGGCTACCGACAAAGAGGAGACTGCGCCATTTTTGGCTCTTGGTGTTGATCTATTCTATAACCCCCGAAACCATGCACAAAATGAATCCCTCTCTTCTCCAGTTAAGCCAGTTAGCCGTGATGTCCTGTCAACCACAGACACTGCATCAGGACTTCCCTCTCTTCTTGAGAATTAGAGCTAAAATTGAAAGTCTGGGTTTATTTGTAACTTAACAACACTCACGTGTTTTTTCCTTAATCCATTCATTTAACATCTACACATTTCTTTCTCTTCTTAAATCCATACAAATAAGCAAGGGTTGTCTTCACTGCACAGCTTAAAAAATTTTCTACCTGGATACATCACAAGATTGCGTTCGGAAGAGACCTGATGAACATGTATACTTTTTAAATATCTATTCATCACTTATATCATTAAAGCACTCTGGTTTCTTGCTTTACAAGATTCAGAAAGGTGTAAATTCAACACATGGTGATGATGATGATGATGATGATGATGATGATGATGATGATGATGATGATGATGATGATAAATATCATCATCATCTTTGCTAGTATAATTGTTATGAATATTATTATTATCATCATCATCATTACTGTCATTTATTCACTTTTGCATGTGCTGTCATCCTGCTTTGTTGTGATTCACCTGAACTCAATATCAACACAATGTATTCGCATTTTAACCAAACGTGTAAAGTCATCTTGACCAGACAGATCCTTCCAAAGGCAGCACAGCACGCCTTACCAAGCAGCCAGCAACCACCTGGCACTTCTTTCAACAAAGGAAACTCTCATGCTCTGCTCAGCACAGCCCCCAGACAGACCCTTGCTCCTCCAGAGATGTTGAAACACCCCCCCAACACTGTGATAGGGGGGAGAGAAGGAGATAGAAACTGGATCCGCACAACGACAGACGGCCTCCGGTTCTGATACAGGAAGATGCTACATTGGGCCTTCTGTACACTCGCACCCCTCACCCTTTTCCGCTACTACCACCACTAAACTCTTCTCTTCTCTCTCTCTCTCTCTCTCTCCCCTCTCTCTCTCTCTCTCTCTCTCTCTCTCCTCTCTCTCTCTCTCTCTCTCTCTCTCCCCCCCCCCCCCCCACACAAGCCCACATGCACACACGCGCGCACACGCGCGCACACGCACACACCACACACACACCACACACACACACTCTCTCTCTCTCTCTCTCTCTCTCTCTCTTCTCTCTCTCTCTCTACTCTCTCTCTCTCTCTCTCTCTCCATCATCCCATCCATCCAGCCTTCTGGAGAACGCTGTAGCAGCAAAGGGTACCCAGCCTAGTAGGCCTCTAGTATCTCCTTGCTCACACACACGCTACACCAGCAGGAGGATGTTTCGAGAGAAGGCGGCGGCATTGAGAGGGACACGTAGATAAACCTTGCAGCCTGTTTGCAAAGTAACGAATCTTGACGAGCAAATGTTGTTGTAGGTGCTTCATTGGAGATGGGTCGGAGACACGACATGCGCCAGATTTCCAATCTGCCGGGATAGAAGGTGTTCGCACTTTCGCGTATCCCACCCCTAGTACCCCTAGTGCTGTCTCCTCGTCCTTTCTCTTTGGCTTCCCCCCCCTCCCCCTGTTCCCCCTTAAGGGTAGAGAGGGTACCTGCAGCTTTTTTTCCCTTTTGTTTTTACTTTTAAAGGTGGGGTTGGTGTAGTTTTTGCAGCCACCTCTTGGTGACAGCCTGTGCCTAGACTCTCTCTCCTCTCTCTCTCTCTCTCTCTCTCTCTCCTCTCTCTCTCTCTCTCTCTCTCTCTCCACACACACACACACACACACACACACACACACACACACACACACACACACACACACACACACACACACACACGCACGCGCGCGCGGCGCGCACTCACAGAGCACAGTACAGCAAAGCACAAGAGAGAAAGAGATGGGGAGGTTAGAGAGTATGAAAGAGAGGGGGGGAGAGAGTGAGTACAAGAGAGATAAAGAGAGAGAGAGAGAGAGAGAGAGAGAGAGAGAGAGAGAAGAGAGAGAGAGAGAGAGAGAGAGAGAGAGAGGAGAGGAATACCTCACCGGCTTGTTATTTGCTATTTCAGAAGATGGGAAAGGAGGAGAAGGAGATGCCAGGTAGCTAGACCACAGCAGAAGAGGAAGAGGAGGAAGATGCAGGTGATGTCAGGTGTCAGGTAGACCACAGCAGAAAAGGAACAGGAGGAGGAAGAAGATGCACATGATGTCAGGTAGCTAGACCACAGCAGGAAAGGAAGAGGAAGAGGAGGATGCAGGTGATGACAGGTAGACCACAGCAAAAAGGAAGAGGAGGAGGAGGCGGCAGGTGATGACAAGTAGATCACAGCAGAGGAGGAGGAAGAGGAAGAGGATGCAGGTGATGACAGGTAGCTAGACCACAGCAGAAAAGGAGGAAGAGGAGGAAGATGCAGGTGATGTCAGGTAGACCACAGCAGAAAAGGAACAGGAGGATGCAGGTGATGACAGGTAGCTAGACCACAGCAGAAAAGGAAGAGGAGGAAGATGCAGGTGATGTCAGGTAGACCACAGCAGAAAAGGAACAGGAGGATGCAGGTGATGACAGGTAGCTAGACCACAGCAGAAAAGGAAGAGGAGGAAGATGCAGGTGATGTCAGGTAGACCACAGCAGAAAAGGAACAGGAGGATGCAGGTGATGACAGGTAGCTAGACCACAGCAGAAAAGGAAGAGGAGGATGCAGGTGATGACAGGTAGCTAGACCACAGCAGAAGAGGAAGAGGAGGATGCAGGTGATGACAGGTAGCTAGATCACAGCAGAAGAGGAAGAGGAAGAGGAGGATGCAGGTGATGACAGGTAGCTAGACCACAGCAGAAAAGGAAGAGGAGGATGCAGGTGATGACAGGTAGCTAGATCACAGCAGAAGAGGAAGAGGAGGATGCAGGTGATGACAGGTAGCTAGACCACAGCAGAAAAGGAAGAGGATGCAGGTGATGACAGGTAGGTAGACCACAGCAGGGAGGAGGGGGAGGGGGAGGTCTGAGGACCACACGTCGTTCAACAGACACTGTTTGGGGGACGTGCCTGCTCTCCCGCCCCTCCACCTGCCCGCACCTGTGTGCTGTGGACCTGAAGGGGGCCCTCACACCCCCCTCCCACCCCCACCCCCTTGCCCTCACACCCCCACCCCCTTGCTTGCAAACGTGACCAGAGGGAGGGACAGACACGTGAACTTCATTCTTATAGGTTTCTCTCTCCCCCGCCTCCTTCCAATTCCCCGCTCCTACCCACCCCTATGTTCCTCTCTCTCTCTCTCTCTCTCTCTCTCTCTCTCTCTCTCTCTCTCTCTCTCTCTCTCTCTCTCTCTCTCTCTGTACCTCTCTCTCTGTACCTCTCTGTCTCTCCCCCAAAAAACATATAACCCATTCAAGTTTTATAAGAGACCCAAATCTGTAGTAATGTTGCATCTACTTGGAGTGCCTAGTGAATAAATTGTTAAACAAAAAAAAAATCCGAACCAACTCCCTCCCCCTACCCCCCCAAAAAAAAAACCAACCCACGACACTTCTAATCTATCTTGATCTAGACAGATTTGTGTGTCGATATATTGCTAAGCTGCTGAGATCAGCATGGAGAAACAAGAAAATCAACAGTGAGTGGATGAAAGCTGATGGGGTGTACATCCCCAAAGAGCAAAACTCAAGTGACATTGGCCAGTTCAGACCAATATCCCTACTGAACGTTGAAGGCAAAATCTTCTTCTCTGTCATGGCAGCAAGGATGACCAAGTACCTCATGGAAAACAAGTACTTGGATGTGTCAGTCCAGAAAGGAGGCATCCCAGGCGTGTCCGGCTGTGTTGAACATGCCACAATGATTTGGGATGCAATCCAAAGAGCAAAAACAGAAAAGAAAGACCTGGATGTAGTGTGGCTTGATCTGGCAAATGCATATGGATCTGTACCCCACGAGATGATACAGCAGGCTCTCGAGATGTACCATGTGCCAGAGAGCATCCGCGACATGCTCAAGATGTACTTCAACGGCTTCTCAATGCGGTTCTCTACCCAGGATTACACAACAACATGGATCAACCTGGAAGTGGGTATCGCAATGGGCTGTGCAATTTCTCCAATACTGTTTGTGTTGGCAATGGAAGTCATCTTGAAAGCAGCAACCAGGAACACAAGCCAAACGGACCTCGGTGATGGATACAAGATGCCCCCTCTCAAGGCCTTCATGGACGATACAACAGTGGTCTCATCCAAAGAAAGTGAGACACGGCATGTCTTGGAAAGACTGGACAACATTGTCGCCTCAGCAAGGATGAAATTCAAGCCCAAGAAATCACGGAGTCTGTCACTGAGAAAAGGGAAAGTAGCTGAATCCGTGGTCTTCAGTGTCGCCAACCAAGCTATTCCAACAGTCACAGAGGAACCTGTCAAGAGCCTTGGGAGGTGGTATGATGACACCCTGAAGGACACACAAAGAGCCAAAGAAACCAAAAAGATGGCGGAAGAAGGCTTGGAGACCATTGACCAGTGTGGTCTCCCTGGCAAATACAAGGTGTGGTGTCTGCAGTTCATGCTGATCCCAAAACTACTATGGCCGCTAATGATATATGAGATCTGCACCAGCACGGTAGAGGCTATGGAAGCCAAAATCAACAAATTCACGAGGAAATGGCTTGGAGTTCCACCCTGTCTCACCGATATAGCGCTGTACTGTCGGCAAGCAAAATTAAAACTGCCACTGAAATCCATCCTAGAAGAATATAAAGCAGGAAAAATCAGACTTCAAAGCATGTTAGAGGACACAGACGACAAGGTGGTAGAAGAAATCAAGCCCCTGCTGAAGACCGGCAGAAAATGGAAAGTCCAGGAGGTGATAAACTCTGCCAAAGAAAGTCTAAAGATCAGAGAGATAACAGGACACACACAGACCAACAGACAAGGACTAGGGTCAACAAAAACAGAATGGTGGTCAAAAGCAAAAGGAAAAGCCAAACGGGACATGGTCATTCAAGAAATGAGGAAAGAAGAAGACCAAAAGAGACTCCAAAAAGCAGTCCAGCAGAGCCAACAAGGGCAATGGACAACATGGGAGAGTGCGCTCCAAAAAAGTCTCACCTGGAATGACATTTGGCACATGGCCCCTCTCAGGATCAGTTTCATTCTCAGATCCGCGTATGACCTGCTACCATCAAATGCAAACCTGGTGAAGTGGGGAAAAGCAGACGATCCTGCATGCCCCCTCTGCCGTGAAAAACAAACAGTGGAACATGTCCTCAGCTCATGCAAGGTAGCCTTAGCCCAAGGGAGGTACACATGGAGGCACAACCAGGTGCTGAAAGAGATTGTAGAAGCAGTCTGGTTCAGTACCTGCTCCACAATTGGCAACATCAGGACACAAAAAGCTCCCGCAACCTTCTTCACGGCAGGAGGAAAAAACTCATGGCCACGAACATCAGTGCCATTCAGAACCTGCAAGCAGAGTCTGTTGGATGGAGCGGACGACTGGGTGTGCACTGCAGACCTCCCAGAATGGAATAATCACCCTGAGATCATCAGCAAGAGTGGTATGAGACCTGACATAGTAGTCAACTCCCACTCAACCAAGCAGCTGATCATGATAGAGCTGACTGTTCCATATGAGAACAGGATGGAGGCATCTCACGCCTACAAGACTGAAAAATATGCAGATTGGCCAATAGCCTGAAGAAAGAAGGCTATCAGGTCAAAGTCCTTGCTGCAGAAGTCGGAGCCAGGGGGTTTGTTGGAGAATCTGCATACAACCTCATGAAACAGCTCTCGATTGCAGGGAAGGAAAAAACCAGAGCCCTGAAGGCCATGACAGAAGCAGCCGAGAGATGTTCAAGCTGGATCTGGTCAAGGAGGAACAAAAGTGAACTGCATAAGACCTAGATGACCCCATAATACCATAGGTGGCTAATCCCGCCCCCCCCAAAAAAAAACAAACAACAAAAGTGTGCATATCCAGAGATCATGGATCCAATCCGAGTCAGAACTCATCACATACATAAAGGGGCAGCAGAGAGACATCCAGAGTCATGAACTGGATGTGGGCCGGCCTCCCTAGAGTGTAAGGAAGATTAAAGGCCCGAAACACTTGTTTGAAGGGGGCTTCTCCTCTGAGGACTCTCTGCTGCCATGCTCTACGCGAGTTTCTTACCACTAGTGTGGTGGGGTTTTTGTTTGCTTGTTTTTTATTGTTTCTTTCTTGTCTTAGATAATTATATTGCTAGTGGGGTGGGGGTTTGTTTGCTCGGTTTTTTTTTTCTTCTCTTTCTTTCCCTTTTCCATTTCTATCCCGTTCCCTTGGAACAGATTCTCACTGTCT
>CM060334.1:15883779-15888779 GCA_030674155.1 Stramonita haemastoma | reverse complement strand
AAATGTATTAGATCTAGAAACTATAAGGATTTCCGTCTAAACTTACTGATAAAATAATTTTTGTACTTTCTTTTCTAAATATAATAGCACCATAAACATATATAACTAAGCCGTTTGATACGACAGTTTTTGTTTCCTTTTCTTCTAAATGCTCTAGCAATATGCATATAATTTTCAGCTGTGCAACTTGATAAAATAACTTTTAGTGTCTTTTCTGATTATATTACAATATAAGAATTTGCAAGTTAACTACATAAAAGAAACCAAAAAAACATATTTTCTACATGTATTAGCACTGGGCCCATACGAATTTGTAGCTGAATTACTTGAAATAATTGTTGCTCCCCTGTATATACATGAACATTATAACGACTTGTAGCTAAGATATTTGATAGAAACAATCTTTTTTGTTCTTTTTTCCCAAATGCATTATTTTACATTGTAAAGTTTTGCAGTCTAAACTAACTGATAAAAGAACTTTTGGTTCTTTTTTAAATTATACATTTGCATCATAAAGATTTACATCTAAACTGCATAAAAATATTTTTTTAACCTTTGTTTGGACCGATTTAATGTCAGGAAGACACTTCACTTTTGTCCTTTTTCTAAGTACATTTATGGTGTTAAGTTTTTCAGTTAACATTATGTTTACATTGTAAACTTTTGCTGCTAAGATACTGATAAAATTATTTTCTTTTTTTTGTAAATGTCTTTACACTGTTAAGTTCAGAAGCTACGATACTGATGAAATATTTTTTCCCCTTTTCTTAATACATTTACACTGTAAAGTTGCGCAGCTACAATATTTGATCAGGTAACTTTTCCTCTTTTTTCTAAACACATTCACACTGTTTTGTTTTACTGCTACGCTACAAAATAAAATACTCGTCGTTTTTCTAAATACATTAAATTTTACTGTGTAAATTTTTGCAGTTTAGATAATTGAGTTTATGTCCTGTTGTTGTTGTTTTTATTAATACATTTCCACTGTAAAAGTTTTGCAGTTAAGCTTCTTCATAAATAACTTACTGTCCTTTAAAAAACATTTACACTGTAGAGTTTTATGGGTGCCTACTACTACTACTACTACTACTACTACTACTACTACTACTACTACTACTACTACTACTACTACTGCACAATGAAAACAAATGGTTGCATGGATTCCCTGCTTCTTTCACATCCTGGTATTAGGGGAAATATTAACCAAAGAACACTGAGGGCAAATTAACCCCTTCGCTGCCACGCCCATTTCAGGCCAAGTGACAGCTTGCTATTCATCATCAGGACATTGGTTCAAGGATGAAAAATGGAACAATAGCAATCTCTTTTTTCTTTTCTTCTTCAAAGTTTGACATTTAAAATTTGACTGAATCCTGTGGCTCGCGGGAAAGATATAGTCCATGCGGACATGTAAATGTGTGTATTGTTCTAAAATAAAGATCAAATGAGAAAAATTCGCATCATCATCATGATAGCTTGTCCTGTCACACAACACTTGTAAGTACTCAGAAACATATCACCAAAAGCAGTGCTAGTGACAGGGCACTGGGAAAAAAATCACTGATCAATAATGAATGCAAATTCCAAAACTAAAAAATACAAACATAACGACATTAATGACCAACGGTACTAACCTCCGAAACTAAATAGTTCTATAAATTATACGTAACAAACAACTTGAAATCATCAATAGCACAAACTCCCAACGATTAAATATAGTATACAACTGTTGTCGAACTCCCACTGAGGTGAACAATTCAACTTAAGCAAAAACGAAGTCCAGGCAGTGAGATAATTAAAACAAAGCAAAAACAACAACAACAAAAAAAACATAAGTAGCTCTGAGGGACAAGATTATGAACGATTGTAAACAGTATAGCTAGTTGGGTTTTTTTTTTTCCAGTACTACCGTCATTACTTTATGCATATGCTCTCTCTCTCTCTCTCTCTCCTCTCTCTCTCTCTCTCTCTCTCTCCTCTCTCTCCCTCCCTCCCTCCCTCCCTCTTCCTACACACACACATACACACGCACGCACGCACGCACACATACACTTGATTAGTCTGTTGCAGCACTGGACAATTTACTGACAGTTTTCCATCAATATATTACCCTCCTCGCTCTGTTCCCTTTACTTGTATTGTGGCCCAAGGCTGAAGTGCAATTAGAATGTTCAGTGTTCTCTCTCTCTCTCTCTCTCTCTCTCTCTCTCTCTCTCTCTCTCTCCCTCTCTCTCTCTCTCTCACTCACACACACACACACACACACACACACACACACACACACACACACACACACACACACACACACACACACACACACAACTACACACACACATACACACACCTCTGTTTCTGTCCATCCGTCTGTCAGTCTGCCTCGCACTCACACATACACACACATACATACATACACACACACACCTCTGTCTATGTCTCTCTGTCCCACACTTTTCTCTCTCTGTGTCCCTGTCTCTCTTTGTCTCTGTCTCTGCATCACACACATGTACCACACAACCTCTCTGCCTGTCTGTCTGTCCGTCCGTCTGTGTCTGTCTGTCTCTTGTCTCTCTCTCACACACAAACATTCATATAATTATACATACATACACACACACCTCTCTGTCTCTGTCCTCTGTCTCTCACACACACACAAAACACACTTTTCTCTCTGTGTGTCTCTGTCTCTCTTTGTCTCACACACACCACACCACACACACACACACACACACAACCACACACACACACACACACACACGACACACACACACACACACACAACAAACCAAACACACACACACACACACACACAGAGGCACTATTCCAATACTTCTGTCCTACTTTCATACCCCTGCACCCACCCCCTTTACTCCCCTACCACTACCCACCTTCCACTTTTATCAGTCCCAGACGTAACCCTCAACACCCACCCACCCCCTCCCCCCTTTCTCCCCCCCCCCCCCCCCCCCCCCCCCCCCCCCCCCCCCCCCCCCCCCACCTTTCACCCTCTTGCGCGCCCCTTTTGACTCGACTTACAGGCAGAGTGAATGAGGCGTCTGAGCCAAAGATTTTTTTTTATCAATCCCAACTCTCTCTCTCTCTCTTCTCTCTCTCTCTCTCTCTCTCTCTCTCTCTCTCTCTCTCTCCTCCCGCCCCCCTCCCCCCCCCCCATTTCTCTCACTCTCTATGGGGACTGAATGTAAAAAAAACACAAAAACAACTCAACACAAAAACGCAAAAGTGCTTATTTATTATCCTCGAAATATATTTTTAAAAAATGACCCACCTTTATTGTTTACTCTCTCCTGTCTCTCTCTCCTCTCCTTCCCTCTCTCTCCCCCTCCCCTCTCTCTCCCCCCTCTCCTCCTCCCTCCTCTCTCTCTCCCCCCCCTCTCCTCCTCCTCCCCCCCCCCCCCTCCCTCCCCCCCCCCCCCTTTCTCTCCTTCCCTCTCTCCTTCCCCCCCCCTTCCCCCTCCCCCCTCTCTCTCTCTCTCTCTCTCCTCTCTCTCTCCTCCTTTTCCTCTCCTCTCTCTCTCTCTCTCTCTCTCTCTCTTGAGAAAAACTAATAAAGCCAGCATGAAAGGTGGTTTTCTTCCATACCCCTTTCCGTGCTCATAGTACCTTTTTTCTGCAGGGATCTTTAACAATAGCATGCCCACAAGTTGCTCTTTCTGCTGCACCCTTCGTTCTAAAAAGTCTCTCTGTCTGTCTGATCTTATGCCGAATAAGATCGGGACTGGATGTAAAAAAAAAAAATAAAAAAAAGCACAGGAGTGCTTGTTCATTATCCTCGAATACAAGAATTTGTCTCGCTTGATTGTCTATCTGTCAGCTTTTTGTTTTCTCCCCTCTCTCTCTCTCTCTCTCTCTCTCTCTCCTCTCTCTCTCTCCTCCTCTCTCTCTCTCTCTCTCTTCCTCTCTCTCACACACACACACACACACACACACACACACACACACACACACACACACACACAACACACACACACACCACACACACACACACACACACACACACACCTCTTCATCCTTTATTCTCTCTCTGCCTGTCTGCCCGTCTTTCTCTTTTACCTTCAGTCGTTTTCCTCCCTCACTCTCTTTTACCATACTCCTCTCTCTCTGTGACTGTCTCTCTCTCTCTTCCCCCCCTCTCATCTTCATTCGTTAACCCCCCCCCCCCTCTCTCTCTCTCACCTTCATCTGTTATTTTCTCTCCCCCTCCCTCACTATATTGTCTGTCTCTGTCTCTGTCTCTCTCTGTCCTGACCTGGTGTAAAGAAGCCTCTGGCTTATCCATATTTCCTCAATAAAACATTCTCGAGAGTTCATTCTCTCTGTCTCTCTCTCTCTGTCTCTCTCTCTCTCTCACCTTCATCTGTTATTTTCTCTCCCCCTCCCTCACTATGTTGTCTGTCTGTCTCTGTTTCTCTCTGTGTGTCTCTGTCTCTCTCTCTCACCTTCATCTGTTATTTTCTCTCCCCCTCCCTCACTATGTTGTCTGTCTGTTTCTGTTTCTCTCTGTGTGTCTCTGTCTCTGACCTTCATCTGTTATTTTCTCTCCCCCTCCCTCACTATGTTGTCTGTCTGTTTCTGTTTCTCTCTGTGTGTCTCTGTCTCTGTCTCTCTCCTTCATCTGTTATTTTCTCTCCCCCTCCCTCACTATGTTGTCTGTCTGTCTGTGTTTCTCTATGTGTGTCTCTGTCTCTCTCTGTCTGTCTCTTACCTTCATCCGTTTATTTTCTCTCCCCCTCCTTCACTATGTTGTCTGTCTGTCTCTGTCTCTCTCTGTGTGTCTCTGTCTCTCTCTCTCACCTTCATCTGTTATTTTCTCTCCCCCTCCCTCACTATGTTGTCTGTCTGTCTCTGTCTCTCTGTGTGTGTGTCTCTCTCTCTCACCTTCATCTGTTATTTTCTCTCCCCCTCCCTCACTATGTTGTCTGTCTGTCTCTGTTTCTCTCTGTGTGTCTCTGTCTCTGTCTCTCTCTCTGTCTCTCTCTCTC
>CM060334.1:15871279-15873779 GCA_030674155.1 Stramonita haemastoma | reverse complement strand
GTGGGTAGTTATACAATCCCTCACAGTATTCTGTCCAGCGCTGGAGGATGGCATTGTTTTCCGTTAAAAGATTTCCTTCTTTGTCTTCAATAACAGAGGCTTTAGGCTGTGTGGTTTTCGTTAGTGCTTTCAGAGTGTTGTAAGCTGTTTTGCTGTTTCCCTTGGCCATTCCATCTTCGATGTTGTTGCATTGTTCTTCTATCCACGCTTCTTTGGCTTCTCTCATCTTTTTCCTCACTTCTCTGTGGCTATCCATGTACTTGTTGTTGGCTTCTTGACTTGTGAACTTTTGCTTCTTAAGTTCTCTTCTTTTGTCGCAGAGGTCAAGAACCTCATTTGTCACCCAGGGTTGTTTCTTTGTTCTGCTTCTGCCTAATGTTTCTTCTGCTGCTGTCGTTAGCACTTCTTTGATGTTGTTGGCTAATGTGTTCACATCATTGTCAATGGCTGTGAGTGCGGCGAACTTTCCTCCAATGTTGGCTTGGAAGATCTCAACCACTGTTGGGTCTTTGAGTTTTTCCAGGTCGAATCTTATGCGTGGGCTTTTTGGCTGTTGTTTTGCTTTCAGTTTCAGCCTGATGGTGGTAAGTACAAGGTCGTGGTCACTGCCAATGTCAGCTCCTAGGAATGTTCTTGTATTTGCCTTGTTTATGCTGGATTTGAATCTTTGGGGTGACAGAATGTAGTCAATTTGATTATGAATCAGACCATTTGGTGAGTGCCAGGTTGATGTTCTAGATGGCTTGTGAGGGTGGAGTGTGTTAGCCAGAGTTAGTTTGTGCTTCTTTGCGAATTCCAGCAGCCGCTGTCCTCTGTCATTTGTTTCTCCCAGTCCAAAGCGTCCTGTGGTTCCTGCCCAGGTGTCATAGGCATCAGGTCCCACCTTAGCATTCCAATCGCCTTCCACAATAAGGATGTCTTTTTTGGGCGTTTTGGAGATGACGTTTTCAAGTTCTTCATACAATTCTTCTGTCTGGTCATCATCGTAGTCAGATGTTGGAGCATACACTTGGATGATGGTGAGATTCTGGGGTTTTGCAGAGACTCTGATTGAGATGAGTCTGCTGGATATTGGTGTGCAGTTGATGATGCTTGACACAATCTCTTTCCTGACAATGAAGCCTACTCCGTGTTGGTGTAGTTTCTCATCTCCACTGTACCATATTTTGTGGCCGTCTTGCGTGGTTGTTTCTCCGAAGCCAGTCCATCTGACTTCCGCAAGCCCTAGGATGTCCCATTTATACCTCTGTAATTCATGTGTGAGTTCCTGTACTCTTCCTGTTTGGTACAGAGTTCTAACATTCCATGTACCAATGGTTACCCCTTTAGCTGGAAGCTTTAGGGTTAGTTCTGCTCCAGTGGCACACTTGTCACTCCCACCCTGGAGGCTTGCAGTGGGTAGCGCGGTCGTTGTTGATCCGGGCCTCGACCGATCCGGCATGTGTTTCTGTTTTGCTTTTCTCATCATGTCCTTGCAGTGGGCTTGAGGAAGCTTGGTGGCGCCCATCTCCTCTCCAAGACTCCTACTGGTGATTAAGAATGCACCAGCCCCTCACAACGTTTCGCCCGCCAGTAGAAGCGGTTACCGGGGTGTGGGTGGGTTAAGGACCCGGACCCAGAAGTGAGAGTTGAGTGCCAAGTGAGGACCAGTGCTCCCGTCCATCCCGAGGGATGCTACTGCCAGGTTTACAAAGGTACCACCTCTCCTTAAGCACCCCATACACCCCGTCTTTTATATAGGCAATCATTATTGTTTATCTTCTCGTCAGTTGTTGCTCTTGTGCGTTCCCCAGCTTAACACTCTGAGAGTCACCCAGAATGTGCACTCTGACTCATTCATCCCAACCTTGGAATCACCGTGAGATTGAAATTGCACACTGAGTGTGAAGTTTGCGTAAAAACTTGAGCCAAGACATTATGGGGGACAGTTCCGCTGTCAGCAGGAATTGAATCCATGATCTTTTATTTATTTATTCTTCTATATCAAGGATAATGGAATAAGCACTCATGTGCTTTTTTACATCCAGTCCCCGTGTGAGTGCAGTTTTGTGAATTTTGTCATCTATACCCACCGGCACACAATGGCCTACTCTTACGAAAAGCGGAATAAGATTTAACGTGTGCGCAAGATGTTTTCGCTTCTGTATGGAAGTATGCTGGACACAACACTGTGGACCCCACCCCCTACCCCTTCCACGTCCATTAATTGTTCTTCCTATTATCCCCTGAGCCGTCAGGAAGTAGTTACAACAACGACAAGAAACTAAACCAATTTAATAAATTCAGCAGCACCGAAAACAACTCCCTATAATATAAATAAATAGAAAAAACAAAACAAAAAAGTTGTCTTGGAAGACAGTATGAAAACTATGACAGAATATCCATTCTGTAAGAAATATACCAAGCTTAAGTGGTCTTTGGAGGGGAGGGGGGGGGGATGCAAATAAACATGACTAAAAAAATACAATCCCTTTTTAATACTTGACAATCTTTTCACGCA
>CM060334.1:15858779-15861279 GCA_030674155.1 Stramonita haemastoma | reverse complement strand
CATGCATGTGTGGAAGTGGCAGAATGGGTGTGTTGCACACAAAATGATGAATGATATATGACTGAATAATGTTTTTCTTTTATTTTTATATCACTTTAAGTCACCACAGATTTCTCTGGGCAAAATTCGGGTTGTTCGCCCCTGGGAGAGCACGTCGCCACAAGAGCAGCGTCACCCTTTTTTTTTCCCTGCCCGGAAGTGGATAAACTGTGCACAAACTGTGCGTTTAACTATCAGGTTTTATTTCGGAATGTGTTTTGCTGTGAAAATTTACTTCAGAGTGTGCTTTATGACGAAGTTAAACTTCTGATTGCGCTTGTAATAAAGCTTTACTTCCCACGAGTTTTGTAACTAAGCTTTATAAATGTACCAGTGTGCTTTGTTATGACGTTTCATTTCTGATTGTGCTTTATAATAAACTTTTCATTTCTGTGAGCTCATTAGGAAAAAACGAAAACGTGTTCTATTTCTGAGTGTCTTTGCAATGATATTTCATTTCTGATTGTGCTTGTAATATTTTATTTCTGATTCTGCTTTGTGATGATTTTTTTTCTATTGGCTTGTATAGTTCTTTCTGTTGTCCTTATAATGAAATTTTAATGGACCGAATGTGCTTTGAAAATTAAGGTATTTTGTGGGCTTTTTTTTCTAATTCTGCTAGTGCTTTGTAATTAAGTTTTATTTCTGATTGTGCTGTGTAATGCAGTTTTAATTTCTGTGGTTCTTTGTACTAAAACTTTCCCTCTCTGAAAGTGCTATAAATGGAAATGTTATCTCTGCTTTGTATTTATGTTTTCTCTCTGAATGTACGTTGTGATAAAGTTTTATGTCACATGTGCGTTTCTTTTCTTCCTGAATAAACAGATGTTTTCATCAAGGTCTGGGTGGCTTGCTGGGTCTAGGACAGTGAGCAAGACAGGAAAAAGAAAGTGGAAAAGAAGGAAAGAGGAGACAGAGACAACAGCAGCACACACGCACGCACGCACACACACATGCACGCACGCCACGCGCGCGCACACACACACACCCCACCACACACACCACACAGTACACCTTCAGACACACTCAGCGTTTCCGCTTCACGTACTATTGTCTTGTCTTGTCTTGCCTGCTACGACCTGTGCATCCTTATTTGTCTGAGAATGGACGGTGGAGTGTGGTTGGCAGGTCACAACATCTTTTTCTAGACATCAACGTCAGCAGTATAATCATGCGAGGCAGACAGGTTCCTGCACACGCACATTCCAACGCACTAAACCATCTCTGTGCAGCATGTTGTCTGCTCTGTCTTCTGTCTGTCTGTCTCTCTCTCTCTCTGTACTTTTGAATCGTCTTGTGTGTGTTTTGTGTGTGTGTGTTGTGATGTGTGTGTGTGTTGTGGTGTGTATGTGTGTGTTCTCTCTCTCTGACTTTGATCGTGTGTGTGTGCGCGCGCGCGCCCGCGCGGTGTGTGTGTTGTTTGTTATGCCGTGCGTACGTGCGTGCATATGTGTGCGCTATGTGTCTGCTGCACAAGCGTGCAAGTGTTTACACAAGCAATGATGAATGGAGTCTAAGCGAGAGGGAGGTGAGAAGTTTGTGTACTTTCGATGGGATGACAATGATTATGTAATATATTTCTCCAAGGGGAAAGAGTGTTAAAGTGACTGTTCCATCTGCGTGTAATTCCAGGTTCCTGTACTCTAAGTACGAGGGTGTACCAGTGCTTTGTGTTCAGCACTTGATCTTTGCCATGTACACGGCATATTCCGCCTTCAGCTGTTGATCTCTGACATATACACAAACCTTTGCCATGTCTTGGGGCGGTTTTCTTACGCACTGCCTTTCGTGCTGATTTTTGGTGTATGTCTGGGTGGTTTTGTTGTGGGTTTGGTTTTTTGTTTTCTTTGCGCAGGTCTTGCAAACAGAAACACACACACACAAAAGTGATGACGACAATTCTGCAAGGAAAAGCTGAGGGCAGAAGGAAAAAGAGGCAGACCATCAGCATCCTACATTGCCAATAATCACCAAGCTCAGTGGTCTGGGAGGGCTACAGGAGATCGTAGAACTCAGAGAAATATGGCGAACCTGAACCTTGGTGACATTGTGTGGAGCTCCTACCGACGACGGAGCCAGTTGAAATGAATGTTTCGGGTCTTCATCCCCCGTGACGTACCTATCCTGCTGTTGCCATGCTGCTCAGTCTGATCTCTCCGTCCCAGCCATACCCAGGCTTACCCTGACTGTGTCCCGAGGCGAGAAGTCAACACGGAGCTTATCAACAGTGGGCCGTAGTGAGGCCACCCAGCGGAACGGCCCTGCGCCGATGCTGGGTCACTTCCGTGGTGTTCAGTCCTGCCTGTTCTGATCCTACATCACCTCATCATAAGCCCCTCACTGGCGACTGTCTCCATACAGTGACAGAGCCAGGCTGAGACCCCACTTGTAGTGTGATCACCACAGCGTTTTTTTTTCTAATAATCTTTTTTTATTGGCACACATATGCATTACAAAAGAA
>CM060334.1:15851279-15853779 GCA_030674155.1 Stramonita haemastoma | reverse complement strand
AATGTATCCAGCAATTTTTAATTCTAAAAAAAAACATGATTTGGGGCACTTTTGGACCCGTGTCTACCCTTCACTGAACGCTCGGGTTGTTATCTGTCATAATGAGCGAAAATGTGTTGCGCTGCCGTAAGGCGCCTGACAAGTCAGACCCAGCACACCCACTTCGGCATGGGAGAGAAAATCTTTTAAGTCTTTCTGGAAAAAAAAAGGCAAGAGAATGGACCAAGATGGCAGAAAATAGACGAGAAGGAGGCGACGAGTAGAAAAGAAACAAAGAGCAGGATAGAAAAGAGGAAATTTCTAGCCCAGAATTTCCAGAAGGTGGGGATGCTGTTTACACTGACAGGCCCCCGGCATCCCCACAGGGAAGTTTTTGAGTAGGCCTAATGAATCCGGCACTTTAGGGGGGGGGGAGTATTTTATTCTTGAATTTGCCCTTTGCTTGTCAGAAATCCCAGCCCAATCTTGCTCTTTATAGCCCCGCTGACCACAGAAAATTGGAGTGTGTCACAAGGCTTTTGAAGTCACTGCATAACTACCATGATAGCACTCAGAGAAAAAACAAGACAAGAAAAAAGAAAGAAAGAAAAGAAAAAGAAAAGAAAAAAGAAAGAAAGAAAGAAAGAAAGAAAAGAAAGAAGAAAGAAAAAGAAAGAAAGAAAGAAAGAAGAAAGAAAGAAAGAAAGAAAGAAAGAAAGAAAAAAACATAAGTGTGATGGTCACCAAGTCTTAGTGTCACACACATTAACTCCGTTTTAATGATTCTGACACATGGCAACGTACTATTCACTGCAAATAATTATCAGCGTCTTGTTCACGATAACTTCGGGTTGCTTTTAGTTTGTTTGTTTGTTGTTTTCTGACTATTAACTTTTTTTTCTTTTTAACAGTGGACAAATTTTTTCCTCTGTGAAAAATTACGTTTGCTTTTAACCGTGTTTCTTTTTATTGTGTCAGTTGTGTGGTTCATTGTTAAAAATTATATTAGATTTCTTATATAGATATATATTATTCTTGTTATATATATATATGTATGTGTTTTTATATAATTATGTTTTGTGTGTATTGTATGTAATTATTATATATTATAATTACACACATACATACATATAATAGTATATATATATATATATATTATATATATATATATATATATATATATTATATATATATATACATACATATTATAATATAATATATATATATATATATATATATATATATATATATATATATATAATATATATATATAGACTATATATATATTCATCTTTTTTTTCAGTCTAAAACTTACTCTTTCATTGCAAAAACTTCTCTTCATTACAGAAAGATGGCTTTCAATATAAAAATTAATATATTCATTGCAAAGAATACTTATTGCACTGTCGGCCATGATCGGTAGATATGGGTAATACGAATATGCCTAGCATGCAATCTGACAGCTGGAAAAGTGTGGGTTCCGCCAAGGCTAATTTGCCCAATACAGTCTGCCTATGTTGTGCGTTCCCCAGCTGAACAGCCTGGGGGCCACATCACCCAGAATAATTATGCATTCTTGACTCACTCATCCCACTTGGGAATCACTGCAATTAAGTCAGCAAGAACTTCGGATGAGAAGTTTGCATGTGTGACTGTTTTCTGGTACCTCGCCATATAGGCCGCCATACCCCGACTTCAGAGGAACAGTCTGCCTTTAAGTTTTAAAGCAACGCCTCTCTTGACATTGCCAAGGAAACGGGAAAAAACAGGCATGGATATTTTTTTCACTCTCAACTTTTTGGGGTGCTGAAAGAGTAATGTTTACATTGTAGAATTCTTTTCTCAACATCAAATGATTATTTCCATAATAACTGGTACTGAACAGTACTTTTTTCGTTGTGATAACGGTTCTTTATCGTAAGCATTCTCATTGTCAAAAATCATAAACTGGTACAGTTAAAAAAAATATTTCTATCAATCTACACATTGTTTTTTCAATGTGAAATTACTCTTTTTTTTTTTTTATATTACAGATGGTTATTATTATATTATTCATTATTATTATTATTATTATTATTATTATATTTTTATTTTTTATCATTATTATTATTATTTTATTGTTGTTGTTGTATTATCATCATCTCATCATCATTATATAGATTATTATATCATTATTATCATGTTATTATATTATTATATTATTGGTGTTATTCGATAAGACTTCACAGTGAACATTTTTAAACTTTAAAAGGACGTTTTACAATCTGAAGGTAAGTTTTTTTTTCCAATGGTACCTTGTTTTCATGGGAAATTCCTTTTCAACAGAGAATCCTGTTTTCATGAAAAAAAAACTCTCTTTTAAAAACAACAACAACCTATTTTCACCCCAAAAAAAATCTCTTTCCACCAGTCTGTAAAAACCTCATCTTCGATTCGTTCTATGTGCCTTTGAGCGAAAGAAGTCACAAATCCACTTCCTATTAACTGTTTGTAACCACCATAATGACAAAGCAGGAAAATG
>CM060334.1:15833779-15836279 GCA_030674155.1 Stramonita haemastoma | reverse complement strand
AGATGTCTTCCAAATTCTGTCCTCAGGGCATAAGACCGGGCGGGCGTCCCTACACAAACACACACACACACACGCACACCTTGCACCTTTCTGGAGGGGTAGTAGTGATATGCAGTGCACCCTCCCTTCCTCAAGGTGCAGACGACAACTTTCAGGGGCCGTGAACTCAGACACCCCCCTCACCCTCCCACACCTCGCTGGCACTCCGCCTCACCATCACCTCACCTCACGTCGACGAAGGAAAGCATGGTGATTTCCTCTGACACAGATTTCACACAATATTTTTTTTTCCACAGACTTTTTTTTTGTTGGCTCTATTTTCCTTGCAAGTGAAGTTTGGAAGCCAAGACGTAGGAAGGCGCGCGCCAGCTGGTGTGATGTAGTTGACTCTTCCACCGCAGTGCACCGACTGCGCCGCCCGCACTACTTTGCTCTTTTCCCAGTCCACGCCTGGGGTCCTCGATAGCGCAGTGTGTGTACTGGGCTTGTTGTGGGGGTAGTAAAGATAAGACAGACGGGGTTGTAGTAGTAGTGGTGGTGGTGGTGGTGAAGTGGTGGTGGCGGTGAGTTATGGGGCTGTGTGTGTTGATGTGTGGTTGGGGGTCAGGCATTGCCTCAAACTGGGTGCACGTTGCATGCACTCGGCCAGGAAGCTGACTGGACAGCGCTGACCCCAGGGTCGTGACCCTCACAGGTCACTGTCTGTCACAACGCCTCCGTAACGTGGCCGACAAATCCCTCCACCTCCCCTGCTGTCCATCCCTCTCCTCTCCCCAACTCCTGCAGCAAAATAGAGGGGGGGTACTCTTCCCCCCCCCTACTCCCCCCCTCCACTAACCTTACCCTCACAGGACAAGACACACAGAAAAGGAGCCACGCTGATTGGCTCGCACGCGCGCTGGGGGGCGGGATCAAAATGCGCACGCGCGCCCCCATCCTCCTATCCCTCCGCGGGGGCGCGTGCACACCGAGGGGTCAGGGGTCAGTCTAATCCAATCGCCTGGTCCCTCAGCCACTGGGTAGACCCCGCCCTGGGCAGAGGTGACAGTCAACGGTGGCGAGAGAGAGAGAGAGAGAGAGGTGGGGGGGGGTAATGAGGGAGTAAGGGGGAGGAGGGAGGTGGGAGGAAAAAGCTTCTCTGTTGGAATTGTAGTAGGCGGTTACTGTGTTGTCATGTGTGTGTTGTATGTGATGTGCTTGATGGACTGATTACGTGTGTGTGTGTGTGTGTGTGTGTGTGTGTGTGTGTGTGTGTGTGTGTGGTGTGTGTGAGTGTGTGTGCGCGCGCGCACGTGTGTGAGTGTGTGCGTGCGTTGTGTGTGTGTGTGTGTGTGTGTGTGTGTGTGTGTGAGCTTAGTTTTTAATTATTCTTTTATATCGAGGATAATGGCGCGCGCGCGCGCGTGTGTGTGTGTGCGTGCACGCGTGTGTGCGTGCGTGTGTGTGTGTGTGTGTGTGTGTGTGTGTGTGTGTGTGTGTGCGTGTGTGTGTGTAGGCGTGCAGGAAGGGGGTAGATAGGGTAGGGGAAAAAAGGACTGATGCAGTGGTGGGGGATGGGGGGTTCTATGTTTTGACAGCTTGCGGTAGTAAGGGTACATTGCTGGTTGGTTCATGCATCCAACTTGGAGTTCTGCTGTGGTGATGTGTGTGTTGTGTGTGTGTGTGTGTGTGTGTGTGTGTGTGTGTGTGGTGCGTGCGTGTGCGCGCGCGCGCGCGCGCGTGTGTGTGTGTGTGTGTGTTGTGTGTGTGTGTGTTAGGTAGGTAGGTAGGTAGGTACCAGCCAGACAAAAACATTGATGAATCAACGGAAGAAGAAGAGGAAGAAGAAGAAGATGAAAAAAAAGGACACTGAAATGAGTAAATACAGCCCACTTTTTTCTGTCAGGCATTACCGATATCAACTTTAGGTAGGTGGGAGGGGAAGGGGGGGGGGTCTCCATTCCCCTAAAAGTTAGGATCAGGCTGTAAACAGAGATCCTGTGTGTGTGTGTGTGTTTATATACATTTTGTTGTGTGTGTATGTATGTGCGTGTATGTGAGTGTGTGTATGTGCGTGTATGTGAGTGTTGTGTGTGGAGAGAGAGAGAGAGAGGAGAAAGAGAGAGAGAATGTGTGTGTGCGTGTGTGTGTGTGTGTGTGTGTGTGTGTGTGTGTGTGTGTGTGTGTGTGTGTGTGTGTGTGTGTGTGTGTGTGCGCGCGCGCGCTAGTGCGAACAACTTCATGTCAAAGCCTTATCCGCTTTTTCGTTGTATAAAGTAGGCAAGTTACGGTTAGTGCGTTGAACAGAAAATAGAATGTACTTACCTAGCATGCATCCTGCTGACTGGAAAATAACAGGCTCCGCAGGACTGAACCTGCCCAAGGCTGAAAAATGTTGTCTGGTGTCCTTGACCTGAAAAAAAGTTAAAAGTGTTGAAAAATACACAGCAATAAAACTTCTCTACCGGTACCACACGTTTAAAACAAGACAACAGAAGCAGTCTGATTCAAGTAAATAAGA
>CM060334.1:15826279-15828779 GCA_030674155.1 Stramonita haemastoma | reverse complement strand
CGTGGTTTTTTGTTGGTTGTTTTTTTTTTTTTTTTTTTACCGTGTGTTTGTACACACAAACGGCAGGTCACAGGGATAGAGAGATAACAAGGGGCCCCCAGACAGCTACTGAACACACCTTTGCAACACAGAGAAATAAAAAAAAAACGATCTACACTAACTAGATCTAGACTATAACAGGATTGAGAGATAGGAGGAAGGGTGGTTGGTGTGAGTGTGTGTGTGTGTGTGTGTGTGTAGTGGAGAGGGGGAAGGGGGGGGAGAGAGAGAGAGAGAGAGAGAGAGAGAGAGAGAGAGAGAGAGAGAGAGAGAGAGAGAGAGAGAGAGAAGTGCAATATTTTAAAACACTTGGTGTGAATCAGATAATCATCAGATGAAAGACGGGAACTAGGCCTCAACACTAAATGAGTCAGCTCATAAGTCAATCAATCCATCGATCATTGCATCCAATCCATCCATCCATCCATTTATCAATCAATCAACTCTTCAATCATTTATTTATTCTTTTACATGGAGGATCATGGAATAAGCACTCATGTGCTTTTTTTTTGTTTTACAGCCAGTCTCATGTGTGTATACAGTCTTGTAATGTTGTTATCTGTTCCTACAGTCAAACAACAGCGATATATCATGCAGACCAGGTAGAGGGCTTTGACACCACGTACTCTAACTAACCTGTTGAGCTTTCTTATCATTGTTCTTATCGAGGAAAAAAAAGAATGAATCCACTCCTTGAAAAATGCCCCAAACGTAACCTTTACCCAGCCCTCCTCTGTCTGTCTGTCTGTCTCTGTCTCTGTCTCTCTCTCTCTCTCTCTCTCTCTCCTCTCCTCTCCTCTCCTCTCGTCTCCTTTATGTATTATCAGGTTCTTAATAATATTGAGTCTATAGAATAATTCATTGTACAATTTTGTTTCGTCTTTCTTTCTTTGTATAAAAAACAACAACTCAAGTTAAGAAGTCATAATTCATGCTCGTAAAATTTCAAGGGGGACAATGGCCTTTGATCTGAATTTAAAACCATTTTACTTCTCTCTCTCTCTCTCTCTCTCTCTCTCTCTCTCTCTCTCTCTCTCTCTCTCTCCCCCCTCAAGGTTACAAAGTCAGGACTTAAAACGCACAAAAAGACTTTACCCTCGAAGGTAGCTTCTTCACCTCAATCCCCCCCCCCCCCCAGCACCCCCCACCACCACCCCTCCTTCCCCAAAAAAAATGTCAAGGCATCTATTTCTTTGCTTGACAAAAAGCCATCTAACCCATGACGTATTTTTTAATGACACCGACACACGCAGCTTTGCAGACGAGAAGTATAGAATTTCAGACAGAGAATGGTTCAAGTGTTGCAAGCGGAGGCGGGAGATAGGGGGGTGGGGGGTGGGAGTGGGGGCAGGAGGGGGGTGGGTAGGGGGTGTTGGGGTTAGCGTGTCGCTTTACCCTTGCCAAAATGGTTGTGACAGTCTGTACATGTATGTAGGCTACTGTACAAGCCAAAGACTTCAGAGGGGCGGGGGGGTGGGGAGTGGAGGGGGGGGGGGGGGGTTCGGGCGAGAAAGAGGACAGGGTAGGGTAGGGTAGTAACGGGGTGGAGGTGACGGGGGGGGGGGGGGGGGTAGGGAGCTGGGGCAAGGGGTGGTAAGGTGGGTGAATGTTGACTCTGTGTGTGTGTGGTGTGTGTGTATGTGAGAGAGAGAGAGAGAGAGAGAGAGAGAGAGAGAGAGAGAGAGAGAGTGTGTGTGTGTGTGTGTGTATTGTGTGTGTGTGAGAGAGAGAGAGGGGAGAGACAGAGTGAGAGAGAGAGAGAGAGAGAGAGAGAGAGTGTGTGTGTGTGTGTGTGTGTGTGTGTGTGTGTGTGTGTGTGTGTGTGTGTGTGTGGAAAGGGGAGAGAGAGAGAGAGAGAGAGAGAGAGAGAGAGAGGAGAGAGAGAGAGAGAGAGAGAGAGAGAGAGAGAGAGAGAGAGAGTGGTGTGTGTGTAAAATATCTCCTTTCCAGTTGTGGGCATTAGATCCATTTAAACACTTTTTTTCCCAACTAGTTTTTCCTCCTTCAAAATTGTTATCAACGTCAACACACAGTTTTGGGTGAATTCTGGTCGACAGACAGTTCGATGGACAGACCGCGACAAGGACAAGACAGAGACAGACTAGAAAACAGAGACACACAGTGACAGACATAGTAACAAGTCTTCAGGCACGTAACGAAAAGTATTGATAACTTCAATGTCACTTTCATATTCCTACTTCAGATACCTGGTTATTGTTTTTGTAAGCCGGGACCTTTATTCCACGGCTTGCCAGGAGTCAACACAAACTTGCCATGTGGACAAGAATAATCACATAATAATAATTATTTGGTATGTACCGAGTAAGGTTGGTGATGATGTTGCAGTTTCTGTAACAGGCTAGTTTTGTTGTTGTTGTTGTTGTTTTTTGTGAATTGGGTTGTTAGCCCCAAAGCAGCCGGAATGATGTGAGCCGAGCTGAAGAGGATCTCCCAAACCGAG
>CM060334.1:15818779-15821279 GCA_030674155.1 Stramonita haemastoma | reverse complement strand
TGTGCTTTGCTCTCGCTCGCCATTTAATTCTATCCCAATGTAGCACCGCGTGTAAAGAGACCTGTCAACACCTGCTTTCTTTACACACTGCCCGCCCCTTTACAGACAGTATTGCAAAGCTAGCCGCTTTTGTTCACCACAGCATGTGCCTGTAGCTCTCGGGCCTGGGTTTTTTTTGTTGTTGTTTTGGTTTTGGTTTTTTTTGTTTTGTTTTTTTTTTTTATAGAGGAAAGATCTGAAAAGGAAAGAATGAAGAGAAAAGGAGAGCAGAATTTTTTTTAAGCACATGAGAAAAGAAAGAAAGAGAATAGAAAAAAAGGAAAGCAGAAAATAAAAGAGAAAAAGAAAGAAGACCCCCCCCCCAAAAAAAAAACAACAAAAAAAAACCCGCTATTGAGGGCCCCTTGAAAAAAATGCCCCTTTGACGGGGCTGACGTGTTTAATCTTGGCCAATTAAAAAGAAATCGTTTGGATCAATTCCATGTTTCCATGCTACACAGTGTGTAACGTGCATGTAAAGGCAGAAGAAGAAGAAAAATACAACCTGTGCACACACAGGAGAACACCCTTGTACCCCCTCTCCCATCCAATTTAATCTTCCACCCCCATTCCTTGTGGGGAGAGAGAGAGAGAGAGAGAGAGAGAGAGAGAGAGAGAGAGAGAGAGAGAGAGAGAGAGAGAGAGAGAGAGAGAGAGAGAGAGAGAGAAGATGAGAGAGAGAGAGAGAGAGAGAGAGGAGAGAGAGAGAGAGAGAGGAGAGAGAGAGAGATGAGAGAGAGAGAGAGAGAGAGAGAGAGAGAGAGAAGTGAAATTTTTATTTCGAGGATAATGAATAAGCACTCATGTGCTTTTTTTTTTTTTTTTTTTTGGGGGGGGGGGGGGGGGGAGACAGAGAGGTCAAATCCTTTTATTTCAAGGATAATAATAAGCACTCATGTGCTTTTTGGGAGAGAGAGAGAGAGAGAGAGAGAGAGAGAGAGAGAGGAGAGAGAGAGAGAGGAGAGAGAGAGAGAGAGAGGAGAGAGAGAAGAGAGAGAGAGAGAGAGAGGAGTTTTGTTTTGTTTTGTTTTTTCTTGTGAGAAATATCCCACAACAACAGGTACAAATGACTGCAATATTGCTGGAGATCATCATCATGCATTATCATTACAAGGAAAAGTGCAAACGTATGCATCACCATTTTGGTACATGCAATATAAACACATTGCATTCTTCCTTGCTGATTATAATTTCAAAAGTTTCGTGTTTGTTTTTTCTATATTCCCAAAACAGACTTTTACCAAAAAAATTGATAAAGAATTTGACTTTGTTAAAAGCCCTCCTAATTCAATCCAGCCACGTTCTTTATAGCCCTGTCGACCACACAGGCCATATTGGACCTGTTACCTTATAACATTTTAAATCTCATGTGAAAACCGTGCAACTATATACATGGTATACCTAGATTCAACCTATCTACCGTTGGCCGCCGCTCTTCCTCTGTTTCTGGTCCATTGATCTGGAACGACCTCCCTCTCTCCCTCCGGCAAAAGCCTACTTATGAGACTTTTAAATTCAACCTCAAGACGCACTTATTTCAAACCTAAGATTTTTTCCTTCTGTTTCCATCTCTTGTCTGTCCCCGCTTTCGACATCTACCTGCCAAAGTGTATAGCCTCTCTGTGTGTGTGTGTGTGTGTGTGTGTGTGTGTGTGTGTGTGTGTGTGTGGTGTGTTGTGTGTGTGGTTGTGTGCGTGCGTGCGTGTGTGTGCGTGTGTGCGCGCTTGCGTGTGTGAGTACGTTCGAATTTGCTAGGACCATAGATTGCTAATGATTGCTTGTGTGATGTACAGGTCGAATGCAAGCGCTTTGATTTGTTTTTACAAGATATAGCGCTATATAAGTTCCATGTATATTCTTATTATCATCATCATTATTATTATTATTATTATTATTATTATTATTTATTATTATTATTATTATTTATTATATAAAACGGGGTATAAAACCAACTTTGCTATCCTCCCTTGTATCAACGCTCAGGTCAGCCATAAAGCAAAGGGTCAACCCAAACCCACCCATCTTTCATCAACAAAGGGTAGTAGGCCAGACATGGCCAATGGTATCGATGACACCAGTAGTCCAGCATGCACTCCGCTACCTGAGGAAGAATGGGCTCCACCAGATTGAATTAAAGGGCTAAGACACACACACTCCTTGAAGAACTCAGTGTCTCATCTTAAAGACTCCCGAAACAGGACAAGGAGAAGTCGCATCATAATCACATCACCAACATTTCCTACCCCATAACTCCAACGACTTTGCTACCGAACCCCCCCCCCCCCCCCCCCAAACCCACAAGGAGTGGAAGAAGCTGGTTTCAAAATCTTCAGTGATGCCCCCAACAAGACGAAAGGATAGGTGAAGGTGAAGGTGAAGTTACACAACCTACACGTCACTTCCGTTTCCTTTGACACTAATGATGGCTGTAGTGACACAGAGGTGAAACCCATCTCGTTCA
>CM060334.1:15792728-15818679 GCA_030674155.1 Stramonita haemastoma | reverse complement strand
CGTGAGTGTTTATTCCATTATCCTCGAAATAAAAGAATGAATAAATAGATAAATAAATAAATAAGACTAAGAATGATATAGAGGAGAAGGGGTAAGAGAGACTGACACAGACAGACAGACAGACAGACAGACAAAGAGAGAGAGAGAGAGAGAGAGAGAGAGAGAGAGAGGTGTATGGGGTGGCCTTGTTTTTATATATATATATATATATATATATATATATATTATATATATATATATATATATATATATATATCTATGTGTGTGTGTGTGTGTGTGTGTGTGTGTGTGTGTGTGTGTGTGTGTGTGTGTGTGTGTGTGTGCGTGTATGTATACACACATGTGTCTGTGTCTGTGCGTGTATACGCCGGCGTTTGTGCGTGTGTATGTGAGCTTGTGCACGTACCTTTGCACGTAAACGTGGATATATGCATACACATACATGTGCATGTGTAGCCTCATGCACACCCACACATGCACATTTATTTTAACTGTGCCCATGATGTATCAAATAATGCAAGATGACTTCTTCAGTAAACACATCATGCTTTCTCACTTTAAATTAAGATTACCTTCAGTATTGTATGTGGCTTTAATCAGCTGTGTAATTTCAACAATTTTCCTCCTTCCCCCAAACCTAGTCATGTAAACACTAAGGGGTGTCAGCATCTGACAGACGAGTTCAAACCTTAAAGATTTGATGCTTTGTTTGATGTCACACAAACATAGCCCAGAATACGCAAAAACAATTCCGTATAATGTCACTAAAAGTTAACAGACGTAAAATTGAAGACAACAACAACAATGTAAAAACCAGAATTGAAAACACCATGGGGTAACATGACAAGCCCCTGACTTCAGTGACAAAGCTGCAAACTAAAGTGGTAGCCTACAGCACATCACACGAACACCTGGACTGGCCAAGACTGTCCTACGGGGAACAGTGGGCTTGTTAGAAGCGAGACGAAGAGGCAGACAGAGAAAGCTATGGGAAGACGACATCAGAGACTAGACTGGCCTTGAGTGGAATGACATATTACACAAAGTTGAAAACCATGATGAGTGGAGGAAGTTGGTTGCAAAATCGTTAGTGGTGCCCCAATTGTCAACCAGACTAATTAGTAAGTGAAGGTGAAGGAAAACCTGGACAGAATTTCAAGGTGAAACAAAACAGTACTAGAGAGAGAGAGAGAGGGAGAGAGGGAGAGAGAAAGGGGGGGGGGGGGGGGGGGCGGCTTGTCCTGGCCAAGAAAGGAAGCTTCATGCACAAGCTGTCACAACACATTCTAATTTTAACTCTGGCAGGTCAAGGTCTTTTGTTGTTTGGGAAATTTCCATCTCGAAGTCAGGAGACTGAGCCTAGATGGATTGCACACGAAAGAAGGCCCCATAACTCTTCTGTGTTGTTTTTCAAATCAGGGGGACAAGCTATAAATTTCAGGTTTTTCCCTCTCTTTTATTTTTTTTAATATATAAATTATGATCTGCCCTGCATGCTCTATGCACACTGCAGGGGTTGTCCTCCTTTATTTTCATCAAACCTATTCATGTATGGTTTCTGAGACAAAGGAGACTATTGTTTCCTCACGTCTTTGTTGTGAAGGACGAGTGCGGTTGAAAAAGTGCGGTCATTGCCACTGCCTGTGGTATCAGAGGTGTGGTGGAGTTTCACCGCTGTCTGGCCTGACCGCTCTACAAAATAAAGGAGATGCACATCAGAAATGTTCCGTGCACGTGTCTGCACACATACGTGCTTGAGCATCTCTTTTGAGCTTGCAAGCACACACACACACACACACACACACACACACACACACACACACACACACACACACACACACACACACACACACACACGAGCTGCACAGCACACACACACACACACACACACACACACACACACACACACACACACACACTGCTAAAGTGTGTGCAAATGCTTCCATAAGTCAAATAGTGTATGTGTGACAGCTCTGAAATGCTTTTATTGATACAATGTGCACTTAGAAAAAAAAAGCAACGATTTAGAGGGAAAGTGTTCCCCGTTTACCATGCAGAAGAAAAACTAACACTTATCTGGTAAATCGTCTAAAAAAATTGTACAATATTTCACAAAACAAAATGAAGCCAACAAAAAAACTCCAACCTATGAATGACTTTCTTGGTCCCTGATTATCTGCATGCAGTCAGCCTCTACACACTTGCCTTTATATCAGGAGAGCTGAATACTGGATAGTTTTTTTCTTTCAAATGTGCTTTGTGCAGAACACAAAATGACCACGAAATCTTGGCCTGAAGCATTAATATAGAGAATTCATTTTTTCTGTCCAACTTCAGTGCAGAATAAAGGTGGATAATGAGACCAATCTGAAGCTGTCCACAGCCTGACAGCCTGCCAACAGCAGACAAGACAGCAGGCAGTGTGGAGCCTGACCCCACATGACCTCAATCAGTCCACTGCCTGCTTCATCTCCGTTTGTTACCAAAGAGTTAGGGGGCCAGCAGTGCCCCTTGTGGCATCCCTGTTTTAGCACAAGAAGGGATTTTTTGTTGTCCCGTTTTATTTGGTTGGTTGGTTAGAGGATAAATTGGCTGTTGTTTCTAAGCTCTTGGTTTCTTTTCTTTTCTAGGAGGGGGTGGGGTGGGTGGGGGTGATAATACGAATGTATAAGTACAGAATTAAAAAGGAGCCATGAAGTAAGTATGACGATAGATAGATTGATTGATAAATAGATAGGTAGGTAGTGGGTAGGTAGGTAGTAGGTAGGTAGGTAGGTAGGTAGATAGATATATAGATAGATATATAGATAGATGTATAATATATATATGTAGTAGGAGGATGAGAAGAAGACAGACAGAAGACAGACAGACAGAAAGAAGATGAGAAGAAGAGAGAGAGAGAGAGAGAGAGAGAGAGAGAGAGAGAGAGAGGAGAGAGAGAGAGAGAGATGTCCAGAAGGAAATATGGACATCTACAACACTCTGCCATGGAGTTGTAAAATGTCACCCATCCCCACATTCCAAGATAAAATGATTCATTTTGACACCCAATGCACCAAACTCTATCACTTCCAGAAACCACGAACTTTCTGGTGTGTACACGCACACACATATGCCGCAAAACAAGACAATGAAATCCTGTCACATCTCTGATACACACACACACACACACACACACACACACACACACACACACACACACACACACACACACACACACACCAATAAATCTTTTTATGTACACTTTTCCAATGTTTCAGAAGTATCAAACCAATCCTTGACAACCACTACAGGGACAGAATGTGAGCAGAACAGAGTGCGTGTGTGCCTGTGTGTGTTTGTGGAGGAGGGGGAGGCAGTTTTGGAGATTTTTCCCCAGTAGCACCTCTGACACTGCAACTCATTCATCTCTGGTCCACCATCACTCAGGATTCTGGGGGCTGGGCAGTTATCATCTCTGACTGGCAGACCACAAATGTGTGTTGTTTCTCCTTCTTCTTCTCCTTTTTTTAAATTTTTTTTTTTATAGATTGGCCGTAGATGGACAAAGTTGTGAGAGTTTGATGTTTGTGTTTATCCCAATTCATCTGTTAATTTTGTAAGATTGATGAGAATCTGTGCTGCCCCTCTGACATTTCAGACCTCCAGTGTCAAAGGCAATCAACATCGCTGTTCAGAGGAATAAATAAACCTGCTGTTATATATAAACTTTAGCTGTGGCTTTTAAAACCTCAGCTGATATCTAAACCTATTGCAAAAAGCCAGGACAATAATATATATATTTTTTTTTTATTCGTAAGGCAGAATAAGAATGTGCAAATTTAATTTTCTAAGTAGGCAAACGTGTTCAGAACTGTTGATGTGTGTGCTGCCTTTACTAGAAACTCAACATCTTACTGCCCTGTCGTCTAAATCACAACTAGATACTAGTACCAAGCCAATAAGGAAGTAACCAAAAACATTTCTCCAAGGCTAAAAGTACCAAATTCTGCATTTTAAATATACTGTGCACATGATATACAGTTTCAAAACCTTGCACATAAAGATTCCATGTCGTGAAGAAGTCATGATATCAACATTAATGTCAATGAATCCCCGAAGTCGGAATGCAGCTATCTTTAGATGAGCAAAAATGGCTGTATACGCGAAAACCTCGCCATTGATGAACCTCGGAGCTCTAGCCAAGGAACCACCAAACAATAATGTCAATGGAAAATCTTAGTTATCAAACAAAATAATGACTGTTTCAAATGGGGGATCAAGGATGTTTCTCAACTCTTTCTGGTGTCTGCAATTAGTACCTTTCTGGCTGGCACACTTATTATACTGTTGAAATTCTATACTTAAACTTTCTAACAAAACACTTGCAAATCATTGACAGGAGGTCAAGACTGAATGACGAGATACCAGTGGAGAGGCACCTTGGCTTTGTTAACAATTATCCAGTGACACTGACAAACTAGCTGAAGATTGTGTATGATTGAATGTATGTGTATGTTTGGGTTCCTCATGCATCCAATGGCTTTTGGAAACAGTTAAGGTCTACGAAAAGAAATTTAGCAGAAACGGTTTTTCTTTTCACGGAAAGAGCTCTGAGGTTCACCACAAATGGTGAGATTTTGCGTGTGCAAAGGTTTCACTCACCATTAAGGTAGCGCATGCCGACTTTCGAGGATGATGCAGAGTGATTTGATACGTCTTTGTACTTTTCACTGCCAATAATCCATAATTACAGGGAATATCTAATATTATCATTACTTCCACAATCGATGCCAGACACAGAGGTTGTAGGTAAAACTTTGGACTGCACACTACTTCTCACACTATCTACCTCAACTACCAAGCAAGATGGACGAAAACCATGATCTCCTTTCTCATTGTTCTGCCTTACACACTGCTGGCAAGTGTCCAATAGGAGTACATAGAAGAGAACTCTTACACCTGTTGACATAAAAAGGCAGGTAATCGTTAAAAAAAAAAAAAGAAATAGTGTGAAATTTATGAGTCTGCTGTCCACTATATAATTCAAGAATAGCAGAGGTGAGTTATGGGCCTTTGTCTACCATAGATTATTCATCCTCTTCGCCGGAAATGACAATTTCCCAAACAAGGGGGTGGTCTTGACATGTTAACTGGTTAAACTTTTACCCTGGTGCCTGTTCCAAGTGGTGCTTCCTTCCTTCCTTTCTGCGTTATTGCCTCCACCCCCTCCTCCCTCCTTTATTCATGGTGTTTATATCCTGGCCCACCACAGATCATCATAGCAGGACTGTGATCTTTGCAAGGACCTCGATCTTGTCCTCTTTGAACAAATGGCAGATCATCTTTTTTAATGTCGTTAAAACGTTTTAGTTTTAGTGACAGTCTCTCATCATTTTTGAAAAGTGAACACATGAGACTCCCGTGTCCCTCACTTAATATTTTAGCCTCCATCGTTGATTGTATGTCGCCCCAATTTGGATTTTTAATTTTGAGTGAAACCTAAGCCAAAAGTTCTAACATCACTTAGTTAATGTAACCAAGGTTCGCATCTCACCACCGCATTAGCATTGGGTTTCTAAGACACATTGAAATTTCTGCAATTTTGCAGGGTGGATTCCCTCAATCGGGTGCAACCTCTAAGGTGTGTCCCCCCCCCCCCCTCCATGCTATCATCTTGGGAAAATTGAAAACAAAAGAAATGAAACAAAATCTTAAAATTTTGAAATAATGATATGCGCGCCCATATCCCCTTTTTTTCTTCTTCATCATCTTCTTCTTCTCAGGCTTTCTTGTTCTAATTTAGATTGCATTTCTTACTCGTGACATAGTGTCTGTGTTTGAAACACTAAATCAAGCCTCGTGTTTTAAGGTTTAATCTCTCTTGTCAGATTGAAGACATTTCCAGTTTTTTACGGACTGTTTTGCTAGATTAATCATCGTGATACAGGCATGTGAAATGTAGCAGCCATTTCAGGACAGAAAGGCTTCCAACTCAAATGAGAATGGAAAAATTGTATATAAAAAAGAAAGAAAATTAATACACTACACAGGGACAACAGTGTGTTAATGTGTGTGAGCTCTGTGTGTGTGTGTGTGTGTGTGAGGATTTTGCTGGCGTCATTTGTTTAAAATAAGTGAATTGAGGATGTGTGTGTGGTGTATGTGTGTGTGTGTGAAGAGAGAGAGAGAGAGAGAGAGAGAGAGAGAGAGAGAGAGAGAACACACGAAAGACAGACAACGAAACACACACACACACACACACAGAGACAAAGAAAGTAGTGCACATTGGCGGTGTGTGTGTGTGTTTTTATGGGTTAACAGCCAAGAAAAAAACAAAAAAACACTTTTTGTACAATCTTCAAAAATAGCCATTTTCATTTACTGGCTCTCTCTCTCTCTCTCTCTCTCCTCTCTCTCTCTCTCTCTCTCTCTCTCTCTTCTCTCTCTCTCACCCCCACCCATCCACCATTGCTATTGCAGATTCAGTGTGCACTGGAAATAAAACCTAAACCAAGTGCTACAAGTCAAAAGTCAAACACACCATGGCGGTGATGACCTTACGACCTTCACCATTAGCTTACCTCCATGAATGTGCAACGGGAAGCGGAAATGACATACATCAGATGGGCCTGATCCCAGAGGCCACCTGGGGTGCATGCTGTTAGTGACTAAAGAGAAGATAAGTGATTTGTTAAAGAGTGAATAGAAACCACTTTGTGCACTGGATTAAATCCGGAAACCATAAATAACATCATGCATTTTCTTGTTGTCAATTTTGAAATTTGTATTGGTTAGATTTTTGGCAAATTTTAGTTTTTCGTTTTGTTTAGATCACATTCATATGTTCATTGATATAGTGTATGCTTTTCTGTAGTAGTTTTTAAAAATATACTTGAAAGCTTTTAAAATTTTTTTTTTATTGCTGTTGTCTATTAGATTTTGCTTTTGTTTTTCTTTTACAGCTATTTGTTTCAATTATCCCTTTTATCTATTTGTCACTGAACTGTGGCATTATTTCCTTGTATTATGTATAAGATACAATTTTACCAGTCAGAATTTGACTACGAAATTTCGACTGCATTGGGTCAATGTCTTTTTAGTTTTGTTTTGAAGAATGCTTATGGATTATTTGTTTTATGCTTGTTTAGTTTTTTTTCAATTTTGACATTCTAATTTTGTCATTTAATTGAATAAATCGTAAATCGGGCAAATACTGGCATTTATTTGTATACAAGCAAATCTAGCTTCAGGAGATTTCAAATGATGTAATAAATAAATGCTTCTCATATAAATGAAAATATAACTGAATCAGCAGTGTTGTAAAAGTAATTCAGTCTCTCTGTGTCTTTCTCTACTTCTGTTGTCTCTTTCTTGTCTCTTATTTGTCTCTGTCTACCCTTCTCCTGTAAAGTATCACGCAGACTTGTCCATTGTGAGCCTAATATTGTCCCACTCTCTTCAGGGGCATCTACAGAAGCAGATGTCAAACATTTAATTTAATAAAAAAACAAAAACTAAAAAGGCAATGCATTATCAGCTTGAAGGCTATGTTATACCAAGGCCATTCTAATAGACTCCTCACAGCTTAGGGCAAAAGTAAAGTCAACAATTCTTTCTATATTTTCGCCATACAAAGTCTTTCAAATCTTGCAAGCATCCCTCTCTTGGCTCATTTCACAAAAAATCCTCACCACAAATATCATCGGTGGATTTTTGTATCTAGAACAGCCTTAAAGGCAAGCCATACTTATGGAGGTTGAACATGAAGAAAACCTGAAGCTGTCCACAGCCTGACAGCCTGCAAACAGCAGACAAGACAGCAGGCAGCGTGAAGCCTGTCCCTATGTGACCTCAATCAGTCAATTGACTGCCTCATTGAAAAGTTGCCATGTTAGAAGGTAACCCTGAGGTAGCCTTTTACACTTTGACTTTTCTTTTTTGGTTTTTGTTGCTTTTCTTAAACTGCAATGAACATGGGTAGAGAGTTGGAAGGGAGCAAATAGGGGAATGAGGAATTGAGAGAAAATATGACATGGAATAGCTTGTCATGCCTGCCTGAAATGACGAAATTGTATACTGCAAAACGATGTTTGATTTACACACACACACACACACACACACACAACACACACACACACACACACACACACACCACACAACACACTACACACACAACACACACACACACACACACACACACACACCACACACACCTTTGCTCAAATGAAGCATTCCCACTTTCTGAAATGTCGAACACAATCCTGGTGATTTTTTTTTTTGTAAGGAAGAGACTAGCTAGCCAAGTGTTGGCGAGAAGTCTGGTTCTCCCCACTGAACACTTCAGGGTGACCTGTGACACTGCAATTCATTTGTCACTGATCCAGGATCATTCACTCTGCTGGTGGGTGAGACCTCGGAGTTGGTGGTGTTATCGCCAAAATGACAGATGGCAAAGTGTGCTTTAAGATTCCATTTCCATAGACATATTATTGTGGAATGTGTAGAAAGCAGTCCTCACTGTTTGGTAACATTTTGTGGTTTGTGTGTTGTTTTTTTTGTGTGTTTTTTTTTTTTTTTTTTTACACAATCTGTATTCATTTTTGAATTTAAGCTTTTAGAATTTGATTTTCCAAAGAATATTTTAAACTATATGAAAATTTTCATGTATACTGTACTATGATTTGCCAAGAAAGCTTAGTTCATAGTTGCTTGATCACAGCATGAACCAAAGACTCTATGGCTGCATGTAGACTCTATTTCTTTGAATCAGCAACTCCACAAAGCACTAAATTGATCAGATCATTAGTGTGCATGACTTATCCTTTGCATGTATGCTGACATACTGGGAACAAAGACACCGGTAGATCTTTACACTGTTTTGACCTGGGATGTCATTAGTACCCCTACCTTACCCCACCATTCTATATCCAATTGTTTTAGCTTGCATGGTACCAGCGACTTAAGAACTAGGAGATAAGTCATCACCTTTTCCAACATGCTATTGGTACACAATGTGAATCAGACCACTTCAGGAAACAGAGATTTCTCTGCTGTTTGCTTTTATCACATATCTACCTTTTATTGTGAGTGGTACAAAACAACACTGCACAATCTCTACACAATCCAAGATCATAATGTCAAAGCAACATGAAAATGAGGCTTCTTCCAACCAAGATATGTTCACAAAATGAAGAAACAAACATCGTTTCTCTTGCTTCAGTTTGCCATTGACAGCTTTCTGCTTTCTACCATGAATAAGGGGAAGACAACCAGACAACCTGCAAGTATCAGATTAGAAAAGTCATCCTTTCAAAGCCTGAGACTCTTAAATCTAACCTTGTCCCTTATGGCGTGAAAAATATCAGAAATGAGTCATGACCCTTTACTCCAAACTCGTAAACAAACCCCTTTCCTGTGTTACAAATAAAAATGTTCAAAAACAACACAGGACCTTAATTCATCTTTCAATCTTGAAATTATACAAATTTATGCTTATCACTTCCTTTGAGAAGGAGGAGAGGGGAGGAGAGAGAGGAGAGAGAGAGAGAGAGAGAGAGAGAGAGAGAGAGAGAGAGAGAGAATACAATAATGTCAACTTTTTTTTCTTTTTTTTTACACTTTTTTTTCTTTCAGTGCTGACTTGGACACAGCCCTTTGTGTTTTTGGTTCAAACAGGCGTGATGTATCTTGAAGGGTTAATCCACCACTGCCTGAATATAATTAACCTTATTATTTATTTATTTATTTATTTATTCTTTTATATCAAGGATAATGGAAAAAGCACTAGTGTGCTCTTAAACATCCAGTCCCCCTTATGCAGTTTGTAAATCTTGTCATCTGTTCCCACCAGCACACGATGGCCTACTCTTACGAAAAGCGGAACAGGATTTAACGTGTGCACAAGATGTTCTGCATGCGGTCGCACACGGGCCTCGGTTTATACTCTTATCGAAGGACTTTTGGGGGAATGGAGTCAACACTGATGTTAACTCCAGAGGAAAACTCCCTCGAACGGGAATCGAACCTGGTGGTCAAATTGGCAGCGCAATGTTCTGACCACTAGGCTATCCCGTCCCCCCAAAACCTTAATACAAAGCTGCTTCATTCTTATAAATTTCATGAAACCTCAAGTGGTTCAGCAACCTGCAAAAAATGATTTTAAAAAATCTGGTTGAAAGATTTTCACATTTAAAAGCATGGAGGATGTGACCATAAAATGTGAGCTGCAGCTTGTGCAGCAGGACTTAGTCCAGCAGGACCTAGTCCAGTTGCTTTAAAAGAACTGTGCTATTTTTGGGGTGGCCGGAGGCACTGAATTATATAATAATATCAAAAAGCATGTGGACCCCCAAGAGCCTTTGCTCTTCACCATAAAGAGGAAAAAGCTGATATGGTTTGGTCACACCACAAGACACAACACCTTAGCAAAAACCATCTGGCAAGGAACAGTCGAGGGCAAGAGAAGAAGAGGCCGCCAAAAGAAATCATGGGTTGACAACATCAAAGACTGGACCACCCAACCCCTGCAACACCTACTAGCCACACAGGATCGTGAAGCATGGAAAACGATCTCTGTTGCGTCTTCTCTCATGTCCCCCTACGTCCTTTGGGACATGGGACTGAGTGAGTGAGTGAGTGGAGGCACAGAAGTGGGATTACCTACAGCTTCAGTCTCTAAATCAGAGTATTTCTGCTGGAACTTTCCAACATTCTCAACCAACCAACCAAAAAACCATAAAACTGAATGGAAACTGAATTGGTTAAAAAAAAAGAAAACGAAAAACAGCAACATCCAAGTGGCTTATCATTGTAGGAGGACACTTTGTTTTTGTCCAATCAGGTTTACAATTTATAGCAAACACCCAAAAAGAAAGATTGTCATAAATTGACTTATCTGATAAAGGAAAACTATTGTGCAAAAGTTAGACAACTACCAAAACTAAATTAACCAAGAAAAAAAATGACTGGTCAGGCTGCAGCAGATAGCAATAACTGTTGGCATAGACCCAATGGCAGGAAAGCCAGCCACATGGCAAAGATAATAGAGGGGCTTGTACTGTGACCTTTTTTTTTTAATCCTATATCATAACCATCCTCCTCCTCCTCCTCTCTCTCTCTCTCTCTCTCTCTCTCTCTCTCTCTCTCTCTCTCTCTCTCTCTCTCTCTCTCTCTCTCTCTTAAATTTCCATGCAAAGCTGACTGTATGAGCAATTAAGCCTGTTGGCATTATCATAATAATTTTACTTCCCTGGAGATAATGTGTCCCTGTGTGTGTCAGTTTCACTGCTCATTTACATAAAGGGGTTGACAGTCTCTCCTTGTGGTAGCCAGTTTTAGTTTGTCACTCACTACCGGCCTGTGAAAGGCAGCCTGCAACCTGAAACTTTAATTATCATGACAGTATAATCAGTTGTGACAGCAATACTGTTTTATAATTTGGATGTCATTAAATTTTGTCATTCAAGAGTCTACTTTAAGAATGAAAACTCTCTCTCTCTCTCTCTCTCCTCTCTCTCTCTCTCCTCTCTCTCTCTCTCTCTCTCTCTCTCTTGCTTCCTCCATCTTAGCCTCTAGTTCTTTTTTTCTCTTTGTGTTAACCAAAATTATAAATGCTTTAAAATTCCACAAACACAAATAATGTAAACACGTATATTGGCAACTAGCTGACCTATTTATATATTTTATTTATATATATTATTTACTAACTCCATATAATACTGATTTAATTTACAGGATCAGAGGCATGTATTACTGATCCTTTGCATGTATGCTGACCCAAGGGAAGAAAGGCACTGGCAGATCTTTATATTGCTTTATATTGGGAGATTATTAGTACCCCTATGTAGAGTCTATGTCGTTGATTCAACAGCTCCACAAAACACTCATTTAATAATTTTTGGATCATTAGGTGCAGGATTGGTCCACTGTATGTATGTATGTTGACAGATTTAGAACAAAGGCACTGGCAAGTCTGGGCTTTGCTTTGATCTGGAAGCTCATTAATCCTCTACCCTGACTCCACCAGGTGCAAATAGGCGACATCATTCTGTGTTTAGCTGGCGTGCTACCCCCAACCAGGACTTGGTGGGCTACCCAGATGAGAAGCCTTCACCTTTTCCAATCTGCTATGACACCCAAGTAAGCCACCGCTGTAGTCTAGTGGTCTAGTGGTTAGGGCGTTGGAGTCGGTTCATCCCAGCTTTCAGCTATGGCATTGTGCCCTTGGAAAAGGCACTTTACGGCTATTTTCTCACCCCACCCAGGTGTAAAAGGGGTACCAACCTTGGGGGTTAACCCTGGATAGACTGGCGTCCTATCCAGGGGAAGTCTATGACTCTCAGTGGCTTAACACCACAGAAACCCGGATAAGCACCGGCCTGATGAGCCTTAGGCTCGGACAGACTTTAACTATGACACCGAAGTGAATCAAACCATTCAAGAGGACAGAGATGCTCTAGAGAAACTCTGCTGTTTGCTTTTATCACAAATCTGCCTTTTACTTGTGTGTGGTGCAAAACAACACTGCACAATATCTACACCATCCAACATCATGATATCAAAGTAAAGGGCAATGAGGCTTCCTCCAACCAAGATATTTTTTGCACAATGAAAAAATAAGCATCATCTCCCTTGTTGAAGATTGTCATAGAGAGTTTTCTACCATGAATAAAGGAAAGACAACTGGATGACCTGCAGGTATTGGATTAGAAAGGCCTTCCTTTCAAAGCAGGAGACTTGCATTTAAATCCTGTCCCTTATGACATGAAGTAGATCAGGAATGAGTTATGGGCCTTTGCTTCACAGCCATAAACAAACCCCTTTCCTGTGTTGCAAATAAAAAATGCCCTAAACAGAACAGAGGACCTCCACTGATAAATTCTTCACTCTTAAAATTATGGAAATTTATGCTGGTGGCTTCCGTTTTCTTTTGGGGTGTTTTTTTTTGTGTGTGTTGTTTGTTTGGTTTTTTTTTGGGGGGGGGAACAAAATACAAGAATGCAAACTGAATTTTAACACTTTTTTTCTTTCAGTGCTGACTTGCGGACACAGCCCCTTATGTTTTTGGTTTAAAACAGGCGTGATATATCTTCATGGGGGTAATCTCCCCCCTTTGCCTGAATATAGTTAACCTTAATTCAGGTCTTTCCTTTAAATTTATGAGGCCATGGCTTAAGAACATCTCAAGTGCTTCAACAACTTTGGAAAAAAATGACAGAAACCTGGTGTAAAGATTTTCACACTTTAAAAACTTAAACTGTGTGACCATAGAATTCTATAGAAACTGAAATGGTAACATTTCACTCCAGTGGTTGAATGGTAAAAGACAATACTTGCCTATGCTGGTTCGACATTTACAGCAAACACCACACAAAAGAAGTATTGTCATAATGAAATCACTTATGAAGAAAAAAAGTTGGACAGCCACAAAAGTAAACAAACTAGTAAGAAAAGCAAGACTGGTCAGGCCTAAGTAGATACAAACAGTTGTTGGGATAAAAGCAATAGCAGGAAAGTCAGTCACAGGGGCAAAAGAAATAAAATTAATGGGGACTTGGACAGTGACCTAATTTTTCTCTTAAAATCCCCCCCCCCCTCTCTCTCTCTCTCTCTCTCTCTCTCTCTCTCTCTCTCTCTCTCTCTCTCTCTCATTTTCTTGCAAAGCTGACTGCATGAGCAATTAAGTCCAGAGGCATCATCATTATTATTATGGTAATTTCACTTCCCCTTGGGATAATGAGTCCTTGTATGTGTCAGTGTTCTTCCTCATTTGCATAAAGTGGTTTACAGCGTCTCCTCCTGGTAGGACAGTTGTGTTTTTTTTCTCACTCACTGCCTGCCCCTGAAGACAGTCTGCAACGTGAACTGTTCATTATTACCACAGTGTAATCTTTTCTGTTAGCAATATACTGTTTTATATTCCAGGTGTCATTTTACATGTTTGTTTTTTTCAGACTGAATATCTTAACTTCTCTCCTCTCTCTCTCTCTCTCTCTCTCTCTCTCTCTCTCTCTCTCTCTCTCTCTCTCTCTCTTGTGGATCATTTTCCTGCAGTATCTCTTTCATTATTTGTAATGGTATCTTTTTATGTAGGGTAGAACGTGTTAATCAGGTTTACTTATTTGTTTACCTGAGCTCTTATCCAGCTGCCTCTGTGGTTTGTTTTTGTTTGTTTTTGTTCTGGTTTGAGGTTTTTTGTCCTTCCAGTTGAATATGATGCATTTAAGACTTGCCAAACATAATGAGCATGATAAACAAAATATTAACTCCTAGGCCACCCCAAAAAGCAAACAAACAAAGGTCTGCCAGCTAAGGCCCGTTACAAAAACCCTACTACTGAATTTCAGCAATGGTTACAAGGTGTGGGGAGGAAAGCACAAACCTAGTGGTTAGAACATCCAGTTCATGATCTGATGGTGCAGGTTCGAGCCACCAGGGACACACCTGTTCCAGAGGATTTTTTTTTATGGAGTCAACATCAGTTCTTACTCCACACCCCCAAAAGGTCTTTGTAAGAGACTTAAAACCATGCCCCTTGTGCAAACACATATATCTTGTGCACTTGTGAATGCCGGTCTGTCTTTCGAAAGAGTAGGCCATTGTGCTGGTATGAATATATTACAATTTTGTTTTTAAATGCAGGCATGCTGGTGCTGTGTTTAGACATCATCCAAGAATGTGCAATGCAGCTTCTTAATGGTGGGCAAAGTGGTTGCATAGGCAAAAATATCACCATTTGTAAACCTCAGAGCTCTAGCTGAGGAACCAAAAGGAAAAGAAAAAAACAAAGAAAAAACAAATGAAAAAAATCAATTGTTGGACAAAATGACAAGCCTAATCTCGTACAATAAATTCCATCTTAAACATCATTGTACCGCCAGAAAACAAATACTCCACACAATCCAAAACTCCAACCCAAAACCACAAAATACAAAAAACTTCAATCAGTAACAAAACCAGGCAAAAAAATCTGCTGTAAGAAACGACTCAAGCCGCCATCTTCTTTGTTCCCACAATTCCCCCGGGGACCCACTTCTAGCTTCCTGTCGGTTTCGCGGTTTCCCATAACCGTTGATTAATTGACGACACGATGCCACCGCGACCTCTCTCCGCCTTCATCTCCACAACCCGTGTGCTCATTAAACTGATTACATCCCGCCGCCACAGCCTAGATTGCTGTTTGAACTCCAGACATGTCGCTCTTCACTTGACATCGACAGCACGCGCTAAACTTTTGCCGCCGCGTGCGCGCCTTTTTACGCCCGCCTTCTCTTTTGGAAAGGAGCCATTTGATGAGATGAATGAAGGCTGTCTTGATTTGCCCAAGTTTGAAGGAGTGAGAGTCGGTGGTGAATCATGAGAAACGGCCCAACTTGGCTTTTTATTTCCCCACCGACCTCTTCCAAGTCGTCAATGGTTTTTGTATGCAGATTCACAAATTGTGGTTGTGGGTGTTGGAATTGTGTGCCCACCCACCACGATTTTGTCTTTTTGGGGGGAATATATATTTTTTAAAAACAGCATCCAGGGTTTAAATGGGTTCATTTTGGATAGTTTTTATATGTGTAAAAATATCTTTACTGATAAAAAAGCTGGTCAACATTGTACGCAGTATTTTATTTACTGATCTTAGTATTAGGTACTGTATTATCAGACTCTTTATATTCATTTGCTGACCGATTTATTTCATTAATTTGGGCCTCCAGCAGAGTTTCTAGCTTTTTCGCAAGAAAAGGAAATCCACTTTTGGAAATTATTTGTGAGAAACATTAAAGATAGATTGACAAACAGGCGAATAGTCAAGCAGATGGATAGATGGATAGATAGATGGATAGACAGACAGACAGACAGACAGACAGACAGATAGATAGATAGATAGATAGATAGATAGATAGATAGATAGATAGATAGATTTGATTTACCACTTAATGGCCTGCAAATAATTTAATATCTTAGCCAGAAATCTGCTTTATCTGACCTCTAACAGTTTAAGAGTAGCAAAACAAAACAAAACCAACAACAAGAAAAAATCCCATTCTTTATAATTATTCTGTTGCTTGTGACCAGATTCTGATGGTTGCAAAGGTTTTTTAGCCCTGGGATGAGAAAGGATGAGGGTCAGTTTTTTCAGAAGGCACCGGTCAGTAGTGTCGATGATGATATGATGATGGGTTCATCGGTCTTCTCCCCCCCTCCCCCTCCTCAACCCCTCCATCCCAGTTTCTAACTGCTTTGGCTTGTTGGGCTTTCAGCGCTATTTATGGCAGTCAGTTCAAAAAGCTGCCTGTGATGTGACAAGATTCTGTGGATGGGGTCTTACAGGGAAATTTCTCTGCCGTCTTCTGTTCATTTTCCCTTTGCTTCTTCTCTTCTTTTCCTGTGGGCCTATAGGTCTCTTTCTCTGCCTTCGTTTCTGTCTGTCTTCCTCCTTGTTGTTCTTCTTGTTGTTATCCTCCCCCATTATTTCTATACCCTTGGTTTCTTCTGGTTTCTATCTTGCTCATCCCCCCCCCCCCCCCCCCCCACACACACACACACACACCCTTTCTGTCCTGCTCTTTCTTCTTCTTCTTCAATCCCTCTTTCTCCCTGTTCTCCCTGTTCAATGCTTTTTTCTTCCCTTAATAACTTCTTTCCGTCTCTTCTTCCTCCTCCCTACTTGTTTTCTTCTTCCCATCATCCTGTTTTTTTTTTTCCTTTCATTATTTCTAGGTTTTCCCGTTAACTTCGTTTTTCTTCCCTTTAGCCTTTCCTTTTCTTCTTGTTGCTCCTCTTAATTTTTCCTCGTTTTCTCCTTTAGATCTACTCTCCCTGTTTTTATACTTAAAAAAAAACACCCAGGAAGGTGGCAGAACGGTTAAGATCTTCACCAGCCTGAACTGTCCGGTTCTTTGTTTGACTTCCAGCCTTGCTCTTTCTTCCCAGTTTGATGAGAAACTCAAACTAAATGTCAAGTGTTTTTTTCCGGGAAAGACTGACAGACTTGTACACGTCAAAAGAACCCATGAGAGTCTGAAGCTTTTTTTGTTCGAAGCAAACTAAAACTCGTAGCTCCATTTAGAACGAATAAATCGTTCAATGTGGTTATCATGTGATAAGAACAGAAAACCATTAATTTTTAAAAAGAATTAATTTCTTAATGAAATAGATCCAGTCTTTTTGTGCATTTGTAAGGGCCTGGTAATTCACAGAGATGATGTTAGTGGCTCTGTTCATCGTATATGGTTTGCAATATAGAAGGCTGATACATTTTTTTTTTTACCACATAAACATTCTCGCAAGCCATTCACTCACTCACTCAGTCCCATGTCCCAAAGGACGTAGGGGGGACATGAGAGAAGACGCAACAGCGATCTTTTTCCATGCTTCACGATCCTGTGTGGCTAGTAGGAGGTGTTGCAGGGGTTGGGCGGTCCAGTCTTTGATGTTGTCAACCCATGATTTCTTTTGGCGGCCTCTTCTTCTCTTGCCCTCGACTGTTCCTTGCAGGATGGTTTTTGCTAGGGTGTGCAAGCCATTACTTTCACCAAAAATACAACACTGTACAGACCCCGTCACACCCAGAAAACATATTTAACCCATGAGAAATGCCCCCTGTGTGTAGACATTGAGGAGTGCATAAGAAAAGACATACATGCCACGATACATAGTTGGTTATATCCCACGCCTGATTTGAATGACTAAACATTTAAAACATGTCAACAAGTAAAACAAAAAGAAAATTAACACACACTTAAATTTGGTGTATTTTTGTACCTTGATGAATCTCTCTCTCTCTCTCTTCTCTCCTCTCTCTCTCTCTCTCTCTCTCTCTCTCTCTCTCTCTCTCTCTTATTAAAAAAAACCTCTGTCCATGTAATAAGGACTTAACGATTCAAGATCTTAAGATTTAGTTCGCCTTTGACCCCTTTTGGGGCACGGAAGATTTCAGTAAACAAAATCAATTGTAACATATATGATTTGCATTAGCAAAACATGTTTACAACACTGAATTTGACAGAAAGAGAAATATAGTCAAGCTTTTTATCAATGTCATGCAACTTTACTCTTAACAAGAAATGTGTTAAGTTTTAATAACGTTTTATTGTCAAAAGAGAACAAACTACAAACTGTGATCTTGTATCTTGGATACAGATAATTATGAGGCATGACATTCTTCCGAAGTTAAAAAAAAATACTTTGGGCATTCCATTATAAAGTGGAACTCATCAACTATTGTTTTCATGTTGCATTGTTTACAAAGACGATTTGCGCGTTTAATGCCTTTCGTTCTGTTTCAATCGGCAATGAATGTTTAACACACTTGAATCTAAATAATGAAATCATGTTGTACATATGATATCAGTCAAACCAACACTTTCTATGTTGTCCAATCTAGTTTCTAATGCCCACACTTCCTTGTTGACCCCAGGTCTTAGCTGCCCAATATCGTCCTTTGTAGCCGGATTGTCCACACCTTTCCTAACAGCGGTTCGACGGACGCAGTAGTCCAGTGCTTATGGGCTTTCGACTTCAATCCCATTTGTCATGAGGTCGTGGGTTCAAATCTCGGCGGCGTCTGGCAAATTAGTTCAAGTCTGTCCCGAGCCTAAGGCTCATCAGGTCGGTGCTTATCCCGTTTCTGTGGCGTTAAGCGACTGAGAGTCATAGACTCCCCCCTGGATAGGACGCCAGTCTATCGCAGGGTTAACCCCCAACACAAGGTTGGTACCCCTTTTTCACCTGGGTGGGGTGAGAAAATAGCCGTAAAGTGCCTTTTCCAAGGGCACAACGCCATAGCCGAAAACTAGGATCGAACCCGCAACGTTTAGATTACGAGTCCAACGCCCTAACCACTAGACTACAGCGGCGGCTTCTGCCAAATTAGGAATGGAGATATTTATGATCTCCCAGGCCAACTTCAAGTGCAGACCTGCAAGTGCCTTAACTCCCTTCGTGTATATATACACATACTGAAGATCAATATGTTAAAGATCCCGTAATCCATGTCAGTGGGTTACGGAAACACGAACATATCCAGCATGCACCCGAAGTCGAAATGCGTCTACTTCATGGTGGGCAAAAAAGGTCACACACAAAATCTTACCAATAGTAAACCTTGGGGCTCTATCAGAGGAACTATAACATCATCAACTAAGGTAATTTTCTGTCACTCTTTTCAAAAATGCTTTCTTCCTCCTCCTGAAATGAGTTCCACTGCTGATAAAACAGTCTGTTTTTCTCAGGCGGTATTTTGTTACCAGCAGCACTTGAGTCACTAGAAGGCAATACAGTCTGTTTACTTTTTAGCAAAGGCGTTGTAAAACAGGGAGAGAGAGATTTGATTCAGACACTACGGTACACCATACAATGTTCCTACTCACCCACAGCCGTGGTACCTGTCAGCGCAATACGACGTCCATAGACTTTGGGAAGAAAATCCAAGAACAAAACCCAACAAACACACACAGCGAACACATACACTGCGTACACAGAATGCACAAACTTGCGGAAAATAAGTGACAGGTATCCACCCGGCTCCTTCCATCTGGCAACGAAACCTTTCCGTCTACAGCAGCAGACAGACAGCCAGAAAGAAACACGTGACACTTCCCTCAGTGAAAAGCATGCAAAACATGCTCCTCGCCTTAATCAAAACACTGCACTGTCTTTCACGTGCAGATGGCAGTGACATGGCTGATATCACACCACTGTCACTTCTGACCTCAAGCAGTTACTAAAAATAAATCCCAAACCATTACTGAAGTGAAGAAATCATTCAAAATGACATCACAATGGTCAGAATGACTTAGCAGTGAACATTCTACTGCACACTAATTTCAAACTTATTAACTGATTAATTAAAAAATTAGATGAAACTCCTGACATGGTCAACCTATCACAGGATTCAACAGAACTCTCAATATAGCAATCTATTTTATTTTATAAACCACCATACTTATACAAAACAATTACAAACTACTAAAAGGGGACGGGATAGCTCAGTGGCCAGAGCACTCGCTTTCACCCAGCTAAGGATAAGCAGCATCGAGCGTAGTTACCAATTGGATGGGTGACCGTTTGTGCACCTTGGCTTCAATACAATCCCCCAGTTCACTCAGCTGTAAATGGGTACCTGCCCTCTTTAGGGTCAGGGAAGGTAAAGCAGCGAGGGAGAGGAGATGGGCGCCGCCCTCAATATGCTGGCCCCTAGAGAAGCTGAGGTCTCTGATACCTCGCTCCCCCACGACCACATAGATCTAGGTTATGGGACACTTTTACCTTTTTTTTTTTTTTTACATATGGGTCTCTGAAGTTGCCATCGTTAAAAGCAAGAAGAGTTTTACAAATCTGATTTGCCAAATGTTTACTGCAGTTATAGGAAAAATAAGTGTGCCTATGATTTCTCTACATCTTCATTCAGCAAGAGGTAATGACAGCAATTTATATGATGATAATAATAAAAATCATCATCATACTGCTACTACTACTAACGATAATAATTATACTGCTACTACCACTACTACTGATGATGATGATGATGATGATGATGATAATAATGATGATGATGATGATGATGGTTACATGGAATTTATTTAGCGCTGAATCTCGCACAGCAATAAATCAAAGGGCTTGTAACTCCAGGGATCTGCAAAGTTGAAGTGGCACACTCCTTTTCTCTTTGAAATACAACTGTACCAGTGTCTCATTTTCTGCCTACTAATATTCTGTACCAGAATAGGGAAGGCATAGCCCAGCGGTCAGAACACCTTCCCCCAGCCAAGGTTAAGCAGCATCGAGCGTGGTTACCTATTAGATGGGTGACTGTGCACTTTGGCTCACCTAACTGTAAATGGGTGCCTGCCCTCTTAAGGGTCTACAGGGAAGGTAAAGCAGAGGGAGAGGAGATGGGCTTCGCCCTCAACATTCTGGACCCTAGAGAAGCTGAGGTCTCTGACGCCTCGCTCCCCTACGACGAAATAGGTCATGAATATTCTAAAATGGCGTCGAATATTTTCGAAAGCATTGTTGCTCAGAGGAAAACTGAGCAAACAACAACAAAAAAGTCATAATGACAAGATGGACGCTATAGCCAAGTGGTTAACACCGTTCGGTTTTAAATCCATGGGTCCATGCAATCGTGGGTTCAAATCTCGGTGGTGTCTGGTGAATTAAGGGTGTTCATATTTACAATATCCCAGGTCAACTGCCAGTGCAGACCTGCCAGTGCTTTAATTCATTTCGTGTATATACACATGCAGAAAATAAAATAGTCTATGCATGTTAAAGATCCCGTTATTCATGTCAGCGTTCAGTGGGTTACCAAAACACGAACATACGCAGAATGCATCCCCGATGTCGTATTGCGGCTACCTTCATGGTGGGTAAAAACAGTCGCATACGCAAATATCTGACCATTGGTCAGCCTCAAAGCTCCAGCCAAGGTGCTAAAAAAAAAAACTTTTATTTTCGTGGATAATTGAATCAGTATCCATCTGGTCTTTTACATGCAGTCCCCGTATGCATGCGGTTTTGTACATTTTGTCATGCCTTCCAAACCGGCACACAATAGCCTTCGTTTCCCAAAGGCGGAACGGGTTTTAACGTGCAAACAAGATGTTCTGAGAGAGAGAGGAGAGAGAGAGAGAGAGAGAGAGAGAGAGAGAGAGAGAGAGAGAGAGAGAGAGAGAGAAGAAGACAGACAGACAGACAGACAGACAGACAGACAGACAGAAGACAGACACAGACACAACAAGACAAACACACACACACACACACACACACACACACACACGCGCGCGCGCACATCACACACTCACCGCCGCGCACACACACACACAACACACACACACACACACACACACACACACACACACACACACACACACACACACAAACAAGCAATAAAACCATACCCAGATTCGTCATGTCTTTTGAAAGAAAGCAAATTTATTGCTTACTCAATGTACCATCAGGAATTTTGGACGTATATCTACCGAATATTACAGTGTTGTTCTTCTTCTTGTTGTGGCTCGTTTAGTTCCTGCTGCTGCTGCTGCTGCTGCTGCTGTTGTTGTTGTTGTCACAGATAGTATGATGATCGTCACATCATCACAATCATCATCATCATCTTCAGAACACAAGAGAGAAACCGACTGCATACAACTGGCACTCAACTTCCATCGCCAAATTAGGGGTTACCCGTAGGAAGAATAGGATGGGGAGTGTGTGGTGTGTGTTGTGTGTGTGTGTGTGTGTGTGTGTGTGGTGTGTGTGTGTGTGTGTGTGGTGTGGTGTGTGTGTGTGTTGTGTGTGTGTGGGTGTGTGGTTGTGTATTGTGTGTTGTGTGTGTGTGTGTGTGTGTGTGTGTGTGGGGGGGGGGGGGGGGGGGGGGGGGGGGGCGGGGGTAGGAGGAGGAGGAAAGGAAAAAGTATGGGAAAAATCGCAGACAGATGGATGAAGGAAGGACAGGAAGAGAAGGGGAATGGGAGGAGGTTGCATCGGATGATAATTCTTCTAGCTATGAACTAGCTTGTAAAATTAGCGTGAAGCCAAATCAAGCAGGTAGCCAATACTGACGATGATTTGCAAGTGTCTAGTCTATAACTTAATGTGAAGGCAATAACCTTTGTATTTGTACACAGGAACAACAATATGTGGAAAACCTCTCTCTCTCTCTCTCTCTCTCTCTCTCTCTCTCTCTCTCTCTCTCTCTCTCTCTCTCTCTCTCTCTCTCTCTCTTACACACACACACACACACACACACACACACACACACACACACACACACACACACACACACACCTGTTTTAAACAGTAAAAGTCGACGCTTATATAAACAAAACATAACGTGCCCTTGTGGTATAAGAATTTACAAATAAGCACATGTATACATTTAGAATATCCTGGTTTTCAGTACAATTTTCTTTTTTGTCTCTCTTGAGACTGGATCTCATGAGATTCGAACCCCGGACAACAAGAACGACAAGATTTCACCGATTTATTAATAAATAACCACTGGGCCGTATATAGCAACTTTCTGGTGGCTCCTGTGACGGCACTGGAACCATGCGCACTGTATCGTAACTGCCCTTCAGGGGATGATTAAAGTGTTTTTGACTTGACTTGACTATAGATGCGTATCAGTCATTGCCTTTCCAATGGACCATTCCAGCGACGTGGTGAGGGGGGTCTGCTGCATGGGTAACAGCTCCATACTTACTTACCCAGGCTTTGCGCTCTATAGCCTAGAGCGCAACAACTCCATAGTCTTCCGAGACTGACGGATGCCTACCTACCTATTCGCTACAGCGCACCAAACGACTGAAAGCTAGGGTGATTCCAGTACACGTGCTGGCTCAATGAAATGCCGAGCCAGGTTAATGAGCGTGCTCAGTGCGGGGGGAATGAGTACACAGCCATCAATTACTGTATAGCAACTCTCTCCATTTCATCCTCCTTCCTCCTCCCCTCCACTTTAACCCCCCCCCCCCTCCTGTCCTCTTCCTATACCCCAACCCACAACATTTTTTTTTTACCACACCTCTGCTTTCTTCCCTATCTCCAATATCAATCACTGCGTGTTGTATCATTTCTTTATCGAGGGGTGTGTAGGGTGTGGGGTGTGGGGTGTAGGATGTGTGTGTGTGTGTGTGTGTGTGTGTGTGTGTGTGTGTGTGTGTGTGTGTGTGTGTGTTGTGTGTGTGTGTGTGTGTAGTGTGGTGTGGTGTGGTGTGGTGTGGTGTGGTGTGGTGTGAATATGAAAAAACTAATTTTAAAAATATGTCTTTACTTATCTGTAACTCTTGGGAATAAAAATTATAAAGACTGTCAATCTCATATATGTCTGTCTGTCTATCTATCTATCTATCTATCTATCTATCTATCTATCTATCTATCTATCTATCTATCTATCTATCTATCTATCTATCTATCTACACACACACACACACACACACACACACACACACACACACACACACACACACACACACACACACACACACACACACACACACACACACAGACTTACAGTCCATGACATTTTTCCATCTTTTGATTCTTTCTCAATTTTGGCATCACATAATACATTTTTCTAGATAACAAACTGAACAGCTTTGGTCCAGTTTTCTTCGATTTTTTTTTTCAAAATGAAACATGCATGCAGGCTATAACAGATCAACTGGAACTGAATAAAATTAATATAAAAAGACAAATCACCAGGGTAAAATGTCAACTGCAAGACCTCGCTACGGGGTAGCCTGGTGGTTAGAGTGATGCGCATTGCGCTCGTGATCTGCTGACTTGGGTTCCAATCTCGTCCAAGAGAGTTTTTCCTCTGGAGTTAACATCAGTGCCGACTCCACCCATCCACCCCGCCCCTCCCCCAAAGTCGTTCGGATGAGGCTATAATCCGAAGTCCTGTGTGCGTACGCATGCAGAACATCTTGCACACACATTAAAACCCGTTTTGCTTTTGGGAAGAGTAGGCCATTGTGTGCCAGTGGGAACGGATGACAAATTTGATAAACTGCATACACACAGGGATAGTGTGTGATAAAAAGCTCAAGAGTGCTTATTCCAGTATCCTCGAAGGAAAAGAAAATAGAACATAGCAGACAGCTTACTTTAAACAACAGGGACACGGCAGCCTGGTGGTCAGAGCCTTGCACTCGCGATTTGAAGACCGGGGATCGAGTCATCACCAAGGCATCCCTTCAGGGGGATTTTTTCCCCAGGAGTTAACACCAGTACTGACGCCACTCCCCTGAAAGCCCTTCGAATGAGACTATACACCGAGGCCTCGTGTACGCACGCCTGGAGAACATCTTGCGCACGAGTCAAAGCCAGTTTCTCCTTTCGGAAGAGTAGGACAATTGTGCCAGTAAGAACAGATGAGAACTCATTTTGTTTAAAAATGCATGCACACTGGCGTCGTGTTTAGGCACCATTCCCAAGGTTATCTGATTGGTGGGCAAAAGCAGTTGCATACGCAAAAATCTCCCCATTGGTGAACCTCAGAGCTCTAACCCAGGAACGAAAACTATTTGCATGTCCTTTGGATTGGATGCTAACCCTGTAAGTCCTGTGTGTGAACCCACCACCATTTCCTTTTCGAATGACCTCCTTCCTTGTTTATTTATTTATTTAAAAAAAAAATAAATTCTTGTTTGCACTCTTGCTTCAATTAACAAAGCTAATCTCTTGTCTAAATTATTTCTCTTAAATGGATGTCTTCGCATTTTATTAAACAGATTTTTTTCCCGATTAAATTTTCACTCATGAAAAAGTCACTGTTTTAAAATGAATGATCGATTGATTAATTACTCAATTAAGCAATTTGTGTATGCAATACAGAACAACAGGCCAAGTAATACAAAAGCAATTCTTATTAAAAGACAAATAAATAATAGGGGACGGAGACAGAGATCCTCTTATAACACGCAACACGGGAGTGTCTGTCTTTGTTCAAAGCTAGCACGCTAACACGCACACTTGCAAATGCCAAAACGGAAGCACTGGCACTAAACACAAGACAAAATGTTATAATACTGTCGCTAGGTCTCACCCATATCTCAGTCCAAGTCCGATGATTTCTGAACCATGCACCACATTCTCTCTACCAGGCCTTTATATAATTATATCACTGGTTATAAAGCCATCCTGGTAGATGTAGACCTGCAGAGTTTCAGAAACATGCACCAGCAAGGAAAGCCCCCTTGAGGTAACGCTTGCAGCTAGACACGATAAGTCTGTGCCCTTTGCTGTGCGCGTGAACTATGTGCTTGCATACACACGACAAGCTACGACTGGCTTTACTGCTAGTGTGCAGTAAATTTGAATCACATCTTAAGTGAATGGCATCAAAATGGCCTGGACATTTTGTGATTCACATGAGCTAATACGTATTTTTCTCTTCTTCTCCTGGTTTTTTTTTTTTTTTTTTTTTTTTTTTAAAGCATCGTCTACCGCACACAAGCTCATGTACGCA
>CM060334.1:15772728-15787728 GCA_030674155.1 Stramonita haemastoma | reverse complement strand
CAGAGAAGAGACAGACAGACAGAGAGAGACAGACAGACGAGAGACAGAAACAGACAGAGACAGACAGACAGGTCGAGACAGACAGAAAAAGAGGATGCCATCTGAGAACAAAAGACACATATTTTCATAACAGCAAAAAACAAAAAATATATAAGTACCGGCCTATAAGGCATACAAAAAAGCCAGTGGAATGGCAAGTTCCTTTAGGAATCAAAACCCAAAAAAGAAAAAAAAAAACAGAAGAAAAACTCGCGAAAGATCAGACATCATGAAGAAATACCTAATCAACGCGGTCATTAACAAGTTATAATATAATTATATGAAGAGACAAGCAGTGAAGATTAACTAAGACACGCAGGTCACGTAGAGCAAAAACGAATAGGCAAGAAGAGAATTAAAAAAAAAAAAGTGAATTCAAAGCAAAGAATATGGATACAATATCAAGATGTGTTAAGCAATACACACAGTATATACAAAAGAGATATCACCATACATTTGCTGCAAGAGATTTTGTTTCTTTTTAAAAAATTGATTAGAAGATAACAGGAAAAAGGATACAGCTACTTTCTAAAAAGTTTAATAAACGGAGAAAAGAAGCGCAACATATAAGCAAATATTTGTACACAAGTTTGAAAGAAGATACAAAAAAGATGTTCAGCTTTTTTTGGCAAGTTGGAACTCTATGTTTCTGTCTGTCTGTCTGTCTGTCTGTGTGTTTGTGGCTGAAGAGGTGTGGTAATAATTATGTTTGTTTGTTTGTCTGTTTGTTTGTTGTGAGTGTGTGTGTGTGTGTGTGTGTGTGTGTGTGTGTGTGTGTGTGTGTGTGTGTGTGTGTGTGTGTGTGTGTGTGTGTGTGTGTCTGTCTGTCTGTCTGTCTGTCTGTCTGTGTGTCTCTCTACTTGTGTAAGCTTGCGAATACGAGACAGTGAAATAGACAAAGAGGAGGTTCTACACAAAGAAATTAAGCAAAGAAAGAAAGAACAAAAGAGGATTTAGAGGACAAAAAGAAAGACAGAAAGAAAGAAAAGAAAGAAAAGACAAAGAAAAGAAACACATAAATAAACAAGAAAAGCTCAAGTTTTCTTTTTTTAAAACACGATAGAGAGAGACTATGAGTTAATTGATTTGAGCATAGCGATACACATGGATAAGGCAAAGGAGACGGTAGGGCTGTCACAACACAAGCTGTAGGGCTGTCACGGTCTTACTGCCTGGCTCACTGTCCTCTGAAGCAGCATCTGATCAATCCAGTCAAGGTCACGGGAGGTCAAGGCTGACCTTGACCTGCTTTCCTCTGACCTTGTTTGAAGGTCACTGCTTGAGTTTCCTGTTTTTTTGGAAATTGACGGTTATTTTTGTGTGGATGTGTGGTAGTGTGTATTCCATCGCACAAGTTGTTTTTTTCCAGTCTGGATAAGAAAGCTGTTTCGTTCTGCCTTTTATTATTGTTTTTTCTTTTCTGAAAAATTTAAATAGAGAAAGTATTTTGGCAAAGGTTTTTTGTTTACTTTTTTTCTCCTTGATTATTATTTTTTGGATACGCTGCAGGAGAGAAGTTTTAAATAGAATATAAAAAATTAACACGTTGGCTTTGTATGCACTTTAAAAAAAAAACATCTTGACAACACACGACTGGTAATTTCTTTAAAAAATGATCTAAAGTTTGATATACTGCAACCAGCCAAAAAAGAGAGAGAGAGAAAGGAAAAAACACATTGAAAATCCCAACAGGTGTTTTAAACTTCCGATCATTTGCGATTTGCGATCAGGAGCCCGAGGCTCTAACCACCAAACAATCGCATTATATAATAATCATTCTATACAAAAAAATATATACACTTATTGCCACACACACTCTGTCTCCTCTGCATACATCATCATATCTCTTGCTATATAATTATACAAATCATGCTGGGTGCTCTTTCTACTCAGTGCAGATCATGCATTAATGACACTCAAAACCATACAAATCATACACTAATAGCCGTGCTTCTACACAAAGTGATCTGTATAGTAAAAAGCACCAACTACACTGAATACTACACAGATTATAACACTAACTGCAGTGCTCCTACTCAAACAGCTCTCCGTACGAACCGCAGTAGTCATAACTCCGCACCAGTCATACACTAGACAGTACCCAGTGGCTTGATCATATCAAAGACTTGTTACATTTTCTCTCTAGTGTAGCGACATTCAGTTCTCATATCAATCATCAGTCACTATTATAAGCCGAAAATCTTCAGTATTCATTTTTCTACTAAGTTCTTGACCAAAAAAAGTATCATATTTGCTGCCTAATTTACCTTAACTGTGATATTGGTCACAAAACTCAATGGCCTTGTCAGAGATATTTATAATCCAACAAAAATAAACGAACGAATTTTAACAACAATCCTTCCGTTTGCGAATAAAACCACCCGGAATACTCCTAGAACCCCTTAATAATAAAGTGAAAACTTTTCAAACAAACTATTAAAATAAATCAAGCAAGCAAACTAAAAAACCAACAACAAATAAATGAACAAATAGATGAATAAGTAAATAAACGAACAAACGAATGAATATAAACTTCCTCTAATTTCAAACTGGCAGCAAAATATAATACAAAATTATTGCGCACTGACCTGTGCCAACTTCTCTTCATATCTTCTCCATCCTTCTTTTCTGGTTTCTTTCTTTCTGTTTTCTCAAGTGATGGCACCCCCCACCCCCACCCCCCACCCTTCCTTTTTTGATCTAAACCTAACATGCATTATGTTAAGCAAGCCACTCAAAAAACGCAAACAAACCATACTCAAATCTTAACCATCTCAACAAAACCAAGCGAAACACTCGCCAAGAACACAGCTTAGGAAAAAAACAAACCAACCCCGTGGACACACTCACCCCAAAATCCCCCTCCAGCTGAACCGTAGGCACGTGCTGCATATCCCTGGGCGGGGAGCCTCTCGGGGAAGCCTCCAGATAGTCAAAGTCGAAGTCCCCCAGGTCCTCAAAGCCTGAAGGGAAGCCTCCGAAGAGGTCCTGGAAATACCCCAGGCCTCCAGACCCTTTCTCCGCCCGTAGGGACGCCCCGGGGTGTAGAGAGCGGTGTTGGGGAAGGGGGCGGAGGTGCCTCCTTTCCTGGACACGGCAGAGGTTCCCGTCAGGAGCTGGCCGGCATCCAGCAGGTCCACGTTCCTGCTGACCACCAGACTTTTCTCCCGCCGCGGGGAGGGCCTGGCAGGGCTGCGGCTGGCAGAACCTGGATTGGCACTGCTGCCCGTGAGGGCGGTCTTGGACTTGGGCCCGAAGGACACCGCTTCCGCGACAGGAGCGCCTCTCCCCCCCACCTCTCCCCCTTTCTTTACCCCCACCCTCCTCCCTTCTCCTCCTCCTTCTCCTACTTTGCCTGCGCCAGCCTTTCCCGCGTTGAGGCCTGCTTTGGGGCCGGGCTGGGGATGTCCCGGGTGGATGTTCTCCATACTTTTCAAGCGTTCTCTGACCCCCTTAGGAGGCCACTCACTACCAGACCCCGACCTGCTAGTGTTACTGGACCGGGAGGAGCTCCCCCTCTCCTCCCCCTCCTCATCCCCCCCTCCTCCTTCCTGCTGCCTGCGCTAGACACAGAGCCCCTGGGCAGAAAGAGGGGAGGCAAAGCGTTCCCGTTTCGTGGTTGCTCACCCCCATCGCCCCCCTGCTCTCCTTCCACTCCACCCTCCTCTCTCCCGCCCGCGGGCTGGGGGTCTTCCTCCTCCGCATCCTCGGAGTCTGGGTCCATAGGCATGGGCGGCATCTCCACCACCAGAGGAGAGACCTTGGACGGGGCCGGGGAGGTAGGGGTGTGGGTGTGGGTGTGAGAGTGAGTGCGGCTGTGGGTGTGGGTGTGGGTGTGGTTGTGGGTGGGGGAGTGAGGAGGTTTGGGGAGCGGGGAGGATGGGGGCTGGGGGCTGGTGGGGGCGGAGGGAAGGGCCTGAGGAGGAGGAGGAGGGGGGCGGGAGGACTTTCTGGAAGTCCTGCTGAACTGCTGGCTGAAACAGAGACAGAGGGACCCCGAAGTCGGAATGCCGCTACCTTCATGATGGGTTACCCCCCAAAAAAACAAACAAACAAACAAACCACCCTTCAAACAAACAAATAAACAAACAACAACAAAAACCCTGGTCGCGTTCGCAAAATCTCACCAAGTGGATCGGTGGTCTAGAGGTAACACGCCTGCCTAGAAAGTGAAAAGTCTGGGTCGGAGTGTGCGGTGGTTCGAATCCAGCTCGGGCCCAAAACTTTTCTCTCATCCACTAGACCATGAGTGGTGGTCTGGGTGCTATAGCGCCAGTCTTTCGGATGAGACTGTAAACCGAGGCCCCGTGTGCGAACGCACGCAGAACATCTTGTGCACATGTTAAATCCTGTTCCGCTTTTCGTAAGAGTAGGCCATCGTGTGCCGGTGGGAACAGACGACATGATTTACAAAAAACTGCATACACACGGGGACTGGATGTAAAAAAGCACACGAGTGCTTATTCCATGATCCTCGATATAAAAAATGGAAATAAAAGTAATACATAAAAAAATAACACCCCCCCCCTACACACACACCTTCTGACGAAGTGGCGTAAAACTCGCCAATGGTCAGCTTGGTCTTTCCTCTGGCCACCAGAAAGGGAGGGGGGAGGGCAGGCTGGGTCCGCGGGGTGGGTCGCGGTGGCGGTGGTGGTGGGGGTGGTGGTGTTGTGGGGAGGGGCAGACACCTCCATCCTCCCCACTCCCCCTGTTCCTCGTGGGGAAAGCCGTTAGTCACTGGGGATCTTTTGCCACTCTGCCAGAACATGAAAGGAATCAGGAAAGGGAGATAAGGAAGGGAGGAAGCTAGGAAGGAAGAAGGGAAGGAAGTAGGGAAAGAAGGAATGATGAAAGGGAGGAAGGAAGGAAGGAAGGGAGGGGAGGAAGGGAGGAAAGAAAGGATGGGAGGAAGAAGGAAGGAAGGAAGGAAGGAAGGAAGGAAGGAAGGAAGGAAGGAAGGAAGGAAGGAAGGAAGGAAGGGAGGGAGGAGGAAGGAAGGATGGAAGGCAGGAAGGATGGAAGGCAGAAGGATGAAAGAACGGATGGAAAGAAGGAAGGAATGGAAAGAAAGATGGAAAGAAGGAAGGATGGAAGGATGGAAAGAGAGATGGAAGGAATGAGGGAAGGAAGGAAATGAACAAAAGAGGATGAAAGAAAAGTAGGGGCCAAGAATAGAGGGAGGAGGGGGGGCGGGGGCTGGGAGAAATGAAGGAAAGAAAGAAAGACAGACAGACAGACAGACAGAAAGAAAGAAAGAAAGAAAGAAAAAGAAAGAAAGACAGAAAAAGAAAGACAGAAAAAGAAAGACAGAAAAAGAAAGACAGAAGCAAAAAAACCACATTCACCCCACCCCCACCTCCACACCGCTATCCTAAAAAGAAAAAACAAAAAAACAAACAAAAAAACATCCTCTACGTTCCACCAGTGACCACACCACCACCACCACCACCACCACCACCACCACCACACCAGTACTACCTGTAGAGAAGCGCCAGAAGACCGTCTGCTGTTGGAGCTAGGTGCTGAAGATGCCGTGTCCTCATCGGATGAGTCGGCCTCTGGGTCTGGCACTGGCACGAAGGCTGAAAATGGGGAAAAAAAGCCAAACCAGTAGGCCTATTCAAAGCTCAACCATCAGATACACGATTTTCTCCGAAGTCAGAATGCGGCTACCTTAATGGTGAGAAAAAACAGCTGAAACACACACACACACACACACACAACACAGACACAAACACAGACACAGACACACACACATACACACACAACACACACACACACACACACACACACACACACACACACACACACACACACACACACACAAACACACACACACACACATACACACACTGACTCTGCAATCCCTTCCACTAAACAAAATAGAAGTCAAATTAAAATAGAACAAAAAGGACAAACTATTCACTATCATCACTACAGCCCCATTTCCAGGACACTTATAAACTGACAGCGCTATTTCGTCACCATTGTTGTCATCACCCTAATCAGCATCATCACTTTAAACATCATCTTCCTCATGACATCATCACTATTTTCATTAAGGGCAGCATCAGCATCATGATCTCCACAATAAAAGTCATCACCATCATCAGCACCTTAAGCCTCATCTTTTCCATAACATCATCATCATCATCGTCGTCGTCGTCGTCATCATCATCATCACCATCATCATCATCACCACATTAAACCTTATCTTTTCTATAACATTATCATCAGCAGCATCACGATCACCACAATAAAAGTCGTCATCATCATTATCATCATCATTATCACCATCATCACCAACATCACAGTTGTTCCGTAACATTATCATCATCATCAGTAGCAGCAGCATAACGATCACCACAATAAAACTGAATATCATCATTATCATCATAAGCACCACCACCACTACCACCACCACCACCTCCAAATCACCCAACATCCTATCCCCAACTCACCCGGCAGTCCAGTGAGTGCCGCCACATGCCAGGCGCCACAGGCGAGGTGGCGGAGGGGCGGGGCGGGGTGGGGGTTGACACAGAGGGGGTCAGTGACCTTGTGCAGCGAGCCCTTGCCCTCCTCTATGCTGTGGCTGTTCCGCCCCCACAGGTACAGCCGGCCCCCCGCTGAAAACATATCAATCAACGTGCACAGTCAATAATTTAATTTTTAAACACACATTCACAGAGCAAACACAGACACAGACACACAGAGTACATACACACACAGAGTACATACACACACAGAGACACACACAGAGACACACACAAACACACACAGACACACAAAGTACACACACACACACACACACACCACACACACCACACACACACACACACACACACACACACACGCACATCGCTCCCCTACGACTGCCTATGTTATGGAACACCTTTACCTTATCTTTTATATTTTTCATTAGTTTTATTTATTTATTCTTTCTTTCCTTCCTTTCTTCTTTCCGTCTTTCCTTTCCTTTCTTTTCTCATTTTTTCTTTCTTTCCTTTCTTCAGTTTTTCCTTTCTTTTCTCATTTTTTCTTTCTTTCCTTTCTTCAGTTTTTCTTTCCTTTCCTTTCTTTTCTCATTTTTCCTTTCCATTCTTTCTTCATTTTTTTTCTTTCCTTTCCTTTCTTTTCCCATTTTTTCCTTTCCATTCTTTCTTCATTTTTTTTCTTTCCTTTCCTTTCTTTTCCCATTTTTCCTTTCCATTCTTTCTTCATTTTTTTCTTTCCTTTCCTTTCTTTTCTCATTTTTCCTTTCCATTCTTTCTTCATTTTTTTCTTTCCTTTCCTTTCTTTTCTCATTTTTCCTTTCCATTCTTTCTTCATTTTTTTTTCTTTCTTTCCTTTCTTCATATCTTCTATTTTCCTTTCTTCATTTTTTCTTTCCTTTCGTCAATTTTTTCTTTCCTTTCTTTCTCCACTTTCCCTTCCTTCCTTCTCTTTCATCTCTCTCTTTCCTTTCCTTCATTTCCTTCCGTACCCTCCCCCTTTTCCTTCCTTTCTCCCTTTTTTCTAATTCTATACTTCCACTCCCTCCATTTTTTTAAAATAATAAATTCTTCTGTCCCTCCCCCCTTTTTTCTTCCTTCCTCCCCTCTTTCTGAACATCTTCATCATCATCACATCATCATCACCACCACCACACTATCATCAACATCATCATCACCACCACCACCATCATCATCACCCCCACCACCACCATCATTATCATCATTAGCAGCAGCAGCATCACATTTGCTTGATATTTCTTCTGCAAGACAATCCTGTTCTGTAACTCTTAGTTTAAAAAAAAAACTTTAAAAAGAAGAAAAAGAAATAAGTTACAAAGGTGAACAAGGTGATTTCCGGCGGAAGTAGGGGCAGTGAGGGGGGGGGGGGGGGGGTAGTGGAAGGGGAAAAAGAGTACCTTTTCTTTGGGAAGAGGGGGGGGGGAGGTTAAAAGAGGGGGAAGGGGGGTGACAGGTACAGTGTTTGCCTTCATGTGGCTCATAAGTGGCGTGACGGACGTCACAAAACATAAACGTCATCCCGTCATGACGTAGGATTTATGACGTCAACATCTTGACAGAGCGGAGCGGAGGTGGTTACGTGAAGAGGGTTCATAAAACAGGTGGCTGAAGTGTGGCGACAAGAGAGAGAGAGAGAGAGAGAGAGGGTGGGGAGGGAGGTACTCTCTCTCTCTTGTCTCCACACTTCAGCCCTCTCTCTCTCTCTCTCTCCTCTCTCTCTCTCTCTCTCTCTCTTCTCCTCTCTCTCCTCTCTCTCTCTCTCCTCTCCTCACTCTCCCCCCATCACTCCACTCAGCCCCCCCCCCCCCCTCTCTCTCTCTCTCTCGCGCGCGCACGCGTACAGAAAAACAAACAAAAAAAATCCACTCTTTGTGTTAAAAAAGAACCCCAACAATCTTGTGCAACGTTACCGTTCATTCAATCAATCATTATTTTACTCTTCTCTTGTAGTACAATCGCTCTTTTTAGGATTTTAAAGTATCTTTTTCTTTTCTTTTATTCTTTTTTTTCCAGGATAACGGAATAAGCACTCATGTGTGTTTTTTACATCTAGTCCCCCGTGTGTATGCAGTTTTGTAAGTTTTGGCATAGGTTCCCACCAGGACACAATGGCCTACTCTAAAAACTGCATACACACGGGGACTGAATGTAAAAAAGCACAAGAGTGCTTATCCCATTATCCTCGATATAACAGGAAAAAAAATAAATCAATAGAAGCAAGCGAGCGCGCTTTTTAGTATTTAAAAATCACTTAAAAGCAAGCAAGTAAGCAAGCAAGCGCGGCGTGCGTTCGGGGCTGTGTTTATTTATTTAGTTAGTTATTTTTCCTTTAATATAAGGATAATGGAATAACAATTTATGTGCTTTTTTTACATCTATCCCCCCCCTTTTATGCATTTTTGCAAAAACTTGTCATCTTTTTTCCCACCCGGGGACACTTTTGGGCCCACTCTTACGAAAAGCGGAAAAGGATTTAACGTTTCGCAAGATGTTTTTGCGTGCGTTCCCCACCCCGGGCCTCGGTTTTTAAATTCCCCATCCGAAAGACTTTTGGTGGTTTGGGGGGGGTGGTGGGGTTTGGGGGTGGTGGGGGGGGGTGTTTTTGGGGGGGGTTGGGCCTCCGTCATGCAAAAAACCCGAAAAAAGCTTTTTTTTACTTACAAAAATTTGCCCGAAAATTTAAAATAAAAAAAATGTTTTTGTAAAAATTCCCCCCTTCTCAAATTTTCCCCCCTTTTTCCTGTTTTTTTAAACGCTTTTGTTGCATTTTTTTTTCCCCAATTGGATGTTTTTTTAAATTTAATCTTAAAAGCCATAAAAAATTACAACCCATCTTCTTTACAGGTTTTTTGGGGTTTTTTGGGGGGGTTGTTTTTGGTGGTTTTTTGGTGTGTTGTTTTGTGTTTGTTGTGTTGTTTTGTTGTGGGTTGTTGTGTGTGTTGTGTGTTTGTTGTGTGGTTTTGTTGTGGTGCCGGTGTGCCGCGCGCGAAAATTCTTTCTTTTATTGCCAAACTCCCCCACCCCCCCCTCCTCCCAGTTTTCTATCGCCCGTCGCGCCATACTCCCACCCGTGGCCGTTCCGGACCCAGGTACCCGGCCTGCCTTTAAACCACAGGGGGAAAGACAGTTAAAAAAACCTTATATTTTCAACGTTAACCCAAAACAAAGGCGGGGGGGCCCCGGGAGAAAGGGGAGTTTGGGGAACGGAGGGGTTTGCCAAAAAAGGGGAAATGGGTTTGGTGGGGAGAGGGGGGGGGGGGGGGGGGGGGGGGGGGGGAAAAGGGGAAAAAGGGAACAACAAAAAAAAAAGGCAAAAAAAGGGGGGAAAGAAAAAAAAAAAAAAAGGAGACAGAGGGGCAGGAAAGGAGAAAGGGGGAAAAGAAAGGAAGAAGGAAAGGAGGCAAGAGGAGGGGATACATGCCATTCCTGTGCCTCATTAGTGGTATGTAGTGGGGTGGCAGCGAGGCATACCCATGATTATGAAAGAGATTGACGTGGTCCTGATAAGAGATGGAGATAAGACATTCATTTGATTTCTGTCCTGGTTGCTAGGCAATCAGGAAAGGAAGGGAAACTCTGTGTGTGTGCGTGTGTGTGTGTGTAGTGTGTGTGTGAGTGTTGCGTGGTGTTGAGTGAGTCGGTGTGCGTGCGTGGCGCGCGAGTGCAAGTTATCATGTGTGTAACGTGTGTTAATGATGTGTATATAATTATATGGGTGTGCTCACGGTGCAAGCGTACATTCATGTGTGTGCATACTTATTGCGTACATGTGGACGTAACGACATAGAGCTATCCATGCCTGTGCCGTGTGCGTGAGCGTGTGTGTGGTGCACATCTGCATGTGTACCTTAGTGCCTTTACACACACAGGAGAAGAAAAGGAAGGGGTGGGAATAAACAGAAGCCTTATGATGTGGACAACAGCGATGTAGGATGAGACAGAAGATAAGGTTCAGCGGGGTTTTTTGCCTTTGGATGCAAGACAGCTCCATCATTACGTGTGAGGGGCACTGGAAAGGGTCTCGCTTGTTAGAGAGAGAGAGAGAGAGAGGAAGAGAGAGAGAGAAGAAGAGAATTCTTGTGTGGTGGGGTGTGTGTGTGTGTGTGGTGTGTGTGTGTGTTGTGTGGTGTGTGTGTGTTGTGGTGTGTGGTGTGTGGTGCAGGTTTTTCCTCAAGGTTTCTGTCAATCACCATTTTGTTATCACAGCAGGGGTAGTCAAAGACAACAAGGAGGGGGAGGAGCAGAGAAGGCAGGGCAAGAGCATGGGCAGGGAAGGCAGGAGAGAGAGCACAGCAGCAGAAGCAGACACAGGGGAGCAGCAGGAGGCAGAGGAGCAGCTAAGGGGGGCAGGCAAGGCAGAAGCAGAGGAGGGGGAAAGCAGGGAAGAGAGCAGAGGGCAGACATGAGTCAGCAGGCAGCAGCAGAAGGCAGGGCAGCAGGGAAGGAGCCAGGAGCAGGGGAAGGCAGCCGGCAGAGGGGCAGCAGGAGTCAGGCAAGGCAGAGGCACAGCACAGGCAGCAAGCAGGTCAGATGGAGGGCAGGACTCACACAGCCAGAGCAAGGCAGCAAGCAGCAGCACAGAGGCAGAGGGAAACAGGCAACAGGGCAGCCAGCAGAGAGAGGAGAGGGCCAGAGGAGAAAGCAGGCAGGCAGACAGGGCAAGGGAGCAGGCAGCAGGGGAAGCAGGGAGCACAGCAAGCAATCAGGGCAGACAGCAGGGCAGAGGGAGCAGGCAGCAGGGGAGGCACAAGGAGGGGCAGGCAGAGCCAAGGGGCAGAAGGCAGCAGGGAGGCAGGCAAGCAGCAGAGAGAGCAGCAGCAGAGAAAGCAGCAGCAGCAGCAGGGCAGCAGGCAGCAGGGCAGGGAAGGACAGGGCAACAGCAGGCAGGGGCAGAGGGAAGCAGCAACAGGGCAAGAGCAGAGGGGCAGGGAGCACAAAGAGGGACAAGCAAAAAAAGGAGAAGGAGCAGGGGCAGGGAGGGATCAGGAAGGCAGCAGAGGAGAGGCAAGGTCAGAGGCAGGCAGGGCAGTCAAGCAGGGCAAGAGGGCAGAGACAGGACAGGCAGCAGGAGCAGGGAAGCAACACAGAGGGGCAGACAGAGGGGGAGGCAGGCAGGGCAGGGCAGGGCAGAGGGACAGAGCAGCCGGGCCGGGCAAGGCAGAGGCAAGGCAGAGGACAGAGGCACAGCAGGCAGAGCAGAGGGGGAGCAGATCTCAGCAGGCAGGAAGAAGCAGCAGAAGCAGCAGGGCAAGCCAGGGAGCACACAGGCAGCAATCACAAGCATCAGGAGCAAGGGCAGAGACAGGGGCACTTCAAGTAAGGGGCAGGGAGGGGGCAGCAGCAGGGCAGGCAAGCATGGGCACAGCTGGGCACAGCAGGGGAGCAGAGGCAGGGGGGGCAGCAGAAGAAGGCACAGCAGGACCAGCAAGCAGAGCACAGAAGCAAAAGCAGGGACCAGACACAGCACACAGAGGAGGGAGCACAGCAGAGGAACAAGCAAGGGCCAGCAGCAGCAGCAGCAGCAAGAGAAGAGGGCACAGGGCAGAGGGCAGTCAGCAGGAGCAGCAGGGACAGAGTCAGGGCAGCAGGCAGAGAAAGGACAGAGGGGCAGGCACAGCAGAGGGTCAGGCGCAGATCAGAGGGGGCAGAGGCAGGCAGAAGGAGCAGAGCACAGGCAAAGAGAGAGGCAGGCAAAGCAGGGACAGGCAGGGTGGGCAGCAGCAGGCAGGGCAGGGGGAGACAGGGGGCAGCAGCAGCAGGGAGGGCAGTGAAGCAGGAGGTCAAGAGGACAGAGCACAAGGAGAGCAGGCAGAGAGGGGTCAGGGCAGTGCAGAAAGCCAAGGGCAGGCAGCAGAGCAGCAGGCAGAAAAGCAGGGAGGGAGAGGGGCAGCACCAGCAGAGAGGGGCAGAGGGGCACCAGAAGGGGAGGGGCAAGGGGAGGGCACAACAGGAGGGGAAAAAACCAGGGGAAGAGGAGAAAGGGAGAAGCAAACAGAAGGGGAAGCAGGGACGAGGAGAGAGGGCAGAAAGGGGGGCAAGGGGAGAAGGAAGGAAAGGGAAAGAACAGAAGAAAAGAGAAAGAGGAGAAAAGAAAAGGGAGAGAAGGAGAAAGAGACAAGGCAGAGGGAGCAGCAAAACGGGGAGGGGGAGAAGGGAAGGGAGAAGGGCACAGAGGCAAAAAGACAGAGAGCAGGAGCAAAGAAAAAGGGCAAGAGAGCAAAGCAGGGGGAGAGCAGAGAAGCAGGAAGCACAAGAAGAAAGAGCAAGAAACAGGGGGGCAGAAGAGCAGAGGGAAGAGCAGGAAGCCAGCAGACACAACAGGCAACAGAGCAGCAAGGGGGAGAAGGGAAAAGGGGAAGGCAGGAGGAAGAAGGAAAAGGCAAAACAAGGAGGAGCAGAGAAGGGGAGGAAGGAGGCAGGGGAAGGGCACAAAAAAAAAAGGAGAAAAGGAAAAGGGCAGGAAGAGAGCAAAGGGAGAGCAGAAACAGGACAGGGAAACAAAAAGAAGCAGGAAGAAGAAGGAGGGGACAAGAGAAGGAACAGGGAAGAAGAGGCAAGCAGAGCAGAAGGGAAAGGGGAAAATCAAGAGGACAGCAGGGGGAGAAGCAGAGAGCAAAGGAGAAAAGGCAAGAGGAGAACAGGGAGGCAGAAAGCAAAGCAAAGAAGAGCAGCAGGAGAGCAAGGGGGGGGCAGCAAAGCAGGGGGGAGGCCAGCAGGGACAAGGGGGGCACAAGACAGAGCAAGAAGGACAGGAGGCCTCACCCACCCAACCAAAAAGGGCAAAAGGAACAGGAGGACAGAAGAAAAAGAAAGAGACAGAGGGGGAAGAGAAAGGAGAGAGGCAAATGGGGGAAAGGGCAGAGAGAGGCAAAGAAAGAGAGAGGCAGGCAAAGAGGCAGAAGAAGGAGGAGCAAAGGAGCAAGGCAGAGAAGCAGGGAAGAGTAGCAAGGGGAGGGGGAGAAGGGGGAGGGCAGCAGAAAGGAACAACAGCAGGAGCAGACAGGGAAAGGGAGAGGGCAAAGAGAGAACAAAAGAGGCAGCAAAAACAAAAAGACAAGAAGAGACCCAACAGAGCAGACAGAGGGAGAAAGGCAGGGAGAAACAGAAAGGAGGAAACAGCAGGAAAGCAACAGAAAGACAGGAGAAGGAGGAGTAGGAGGAAAGGAAAAAGGAGAACAAGAAGAGAGCAGAGGCAGAAGGAGCAAGGAACAAAGAGAGCAAGAAAAGAAGCAAAAAAGCACAGAGAGGTAGAAAAAGACAAGCAGAGGGGGGGCAGAGAAGAAAGGAAGGGAGGAGAGAGCAGACAGGAGGAAGAGGAAAAAGCAGCAGGAGGGGAGCAAAAGGCAAAGAGAAAAAAAACAGCACAGAGGAGAAGAAGACAGGGAAACAAGAAAGCAGAGAAGGAAAGAGGGAAGAAGCAGCAGGACAAGACAGGCAGGAAGCAGGGGAGATCAGAGGAGCACAGCAGGAGGGCAAGGAAGCAGAGCAGAGGCAAGACAGAAGAGAGGCAGAGCAGAGAGAGCAGCAGCAGAAAAGACAAGGGAAGCACAACAAGGGACAAGAGAGGGAGGAGAAGAGAGAAGAAACAAAGCAAGGTCGGAAGCAGAGACAGGCAGACAGAGTCCGAGCAGGAGGACAGAGGAGCTAGCAGGGCACAGGGCAGAGGGGAAGCAGAACAGGAGAGGGAAAAAGAAGAGCAGGAGGGGCAGGAGGGAAGAGCAGGGCAAGGAGGAAAGGAAAGAAGCAAAGGAAAACAAGCAAGGGAGCAAGAGAAGAGAAAAAGAGGCAGAGCAGGAGAGAAGAAAAAAACAGAAGAGACAACTACAGAGGCAGAAGCAGAGAGGGGGAGCAGGCAGAGAAGAGAGGCAAAGAGGAGACAGGCACAAGGCAAGGGCAGAGAAGAACAGGCAGCAGCAGACAAAGAGAAGACAGAGAGGCAGGCAACAAGGAGGGCAGAGAGAGCAAAGAGAGACAGCAAGAAGGGTTCAGAAAGGGCAAGAAAGGGAAGGAGAAAGAAAAAGGGAGAAGAAAGGGGAGAAAAAGGGGGAGCAGGAAAGGGGCAAGCAGAGGAAAGGGGGAGGAAAGGGGGGGGACAGAAAGGGGGCAGGGGGGACAGGCAGCAGGGCAGCAGAGCAGGGGAGGGGAAAGGGAGGGCGGGGCAGGGACAGGGAGAGCAAGGGGAAAGGGGGAGGCAGCAGCAGCAGGGGAAGCAGGGGGCAAAAAGAGGGGGAGGGAGGGGGGCAGGGCAAGGGAAAAGGGCGGGGAAAGGGGAAAAGCACAAGAAGGGGGAGACACAGGGGAGGGAGGAGCAGGGGGGGAGCAGAGCAGGAGCGGGCGGGGAAGGAAAAAGGGCGGGGAGCACGGCAGGGGGGGAGGAGGGAAAAGAAAGGGAACAGAAAGGAGGAGAACAGGGGGGGGGAGGGCAGGGGGGGGGCAAAAGGGG
>CM060334.1:15760776-15765776 GCA_030674155.1 Stramonita haemastoma | reverse complement strand
GAGTGATGGCCTGTTGATGGCACAGTCCCTGAATTGGATAGTTCCTCTGGGATTCTAAGACAATCAAACCAACCAACGAACGCATGCAGAACATCTTGCGCACACGTTCAAACCCGACGTTCCTTTACGGGAGAGTAGGCCACGGCGTGGGGGTAAGAATGGATGACAAAATGATATGAACATAAAAACAAAACATACAACACGCCCGTGTCATGTTGAGACAGCATTCCCAAAGTCGGAATGCGGCTGTCTTAGTGGTAGGTAAAAACAGGGCTGCATACACAACATCCTACCATTGGTGAACCTCGGAGCTGTGGTCGAGGAGCGACAAAAACAACAACAAAGCAGCCGCCTTGGCGCTGTGGTTAGCACCTCAGGTTACCTACTGGAAGGGCGCAGGTTCCAATCCCACGAGATTCATAGGGATTTTTTCGGGCTATGGCCAGCTCCTACCCAGAATGAGTGTTCTGTGGGCTCATTGGGAAGACTGGGACCACACAGTCGAGCTTCATCTACCTAGACGGTTGCGAATTTGAGTGTTGCTTCAACCACCTGACCTATACTGCAGGTGTCTGTATCTCTCGGGCCTGGTTGACGCCGGGATAGATCATCATTATGATAGAGAGCGTACAGTCTTGTCACGTTGTCCCATAGCTCAAAGCAGATGCACTTCCATAGCAGCACCATTACATTGTTCTCATCGTCATTGATCATCATGCAATAAAAGAGATTGTCTCTGATTCTGTGGCTTACAGAAGATGAGGCAGCAAAAAAGAAAAGAAAAAAGAAATAGACATCATCATCAGGTAGGCATCCGTCAGTCTCAAAAGACTATGGAGTTGCACCCTAGGCTCTAAAACGCAAAGCCTGGATAAGTAAATATGGAGGGCAAGCTGTTACCCATGCAGCAGACCCCCCCCCCCCCCTCTCCATGTCGCTGGAATGGTCCATTGGAAAGGCAGTGACCGATACGAATGGTTCCAGTGCCGTCACAGGACCCGCCAGAACGTTGCCATAATAGTATGCAGCCCTGAACTACCCTGGGCACTCCAACTCCCTGATTTCTCCTCGGGGATGGTGTCTAAACACGACACCTGTGTGCATGCTGGTTTTTATTTTTGTTGTCATCCGCGCCTACCGGCACACAATGTCCTTTTCTTCCGAAAGGCGGAACGGGATTTTAACGTGTGCGTAAGATGTTCTGCGTGCGAGCGCACACGGGGGCCTCAGTTTATAGTCTCATCCGAATGATGATAATGATCATCATCATCACCATGATCACCCATCTTCCTGTCCTTCTGCTTCCAGTGAACAGACAGGTAGAGCGGTCAAGCCTAGCTAGCAGTGGCGGTAGTGTTGTCCACCTTCCTTATTGACCATGTCAGGGCTCTAGAGGCCAGCACTGACCTCTGTGTGGACATAGGGTATCGCCCCTCACCCTCACGTGACTCTGTCGGCAGGTCATCTGGGGAGGGTGGTGGTGGTGGTGGTTTGTGTGCAGACGGGGGGGGGGGGGGGGGTGTTGGGGAAGGAGGGGATGAGGAGATATTTAACTCCTAGATTTGAAGGCGCTTTCTTGCGTTTCTGCATCTCCTCTCTGTCTCTGTGTGTGTCTCTCTCTTTCTCTGTCGCTGTCTGTCTGTCTGTCTGTCTGTCTGTCTGTCTGTCTGTCTCTCTCTCTCTCTCTCTCTCTCTCTCTCTCTCTCTCTCTCTCTCTCTCTCTCTCTCTCTCTCTCTCTCTCTCTCTCTCTCTCTCTCTCTCTCTCTCTTCTCTGTGCAAATCTCATTCACAAAGAAAACTACACAGTTCGTATTTTGTGTAAACTTCACAACCCGACCAACCCCCCAACCCCCCCCCCCCCCAAAAAAAAAAAATCAGTTTCATTATCCTCCTCCTCCTCCTCCTCCTCCCCTTCTCTTCTTCTCTTCTTCTTCTTCTTCTTCTTCTTCTTCTTCTTCTTCTCTTCTTCTTCTTCTTCTTCTTCTTCTTCTCTCTTCTTCTCTTCTTCTTCGCATTCTTCTTCTTCTTCTTCTTCTTCTCCTTCTTCTTCGCAATTCTTCTTCTTCCATTCTTCGCAATTCTTCTTCTTCGCATTCTTCTTCTTCTTCTTCTTCGCAATTCTTCTTCTTCTTCTTCTTCTTCTTCTTCTTCTTCTTCTTCTTCTTCTTCTTCGCAATTCTTCTTCGCAATTCTTCTTCGCAATTCTTCTTCGCAATTCTTCTTCTTCGCAATTCTTCTTCGCAATTCTTCTTCTTCTTCTTCGCAATTCTTCTTCTTCTTCAATTCTTCTTCTTCTTCTTCTTCGCAATTCTTCTTCTTCGCAATTCTTCTTCTTCTTCTTCTTCGCAATTCTTCTTCTTCTTCTTCTTCTTCTTCTTCTTCTTCTTCTTCTTCTTCTTCTTCTTCTTCTTCTTCTTCTTTCTTCTTCTTCTCAATTCTTCTTCTTCTTCGCAATTCTCTTCTTCTCTTCGCAATTCTTCTTCTTCCGCAATTCTTCTTCTTCTTCTTCGCAATTCTTCTTTTTCTTTCTTCGTCGCAATTCTTTCTTCTTCTTCTTCTTCTTCTTCTTCTTCTTCTTCTTCTTCTTCTTCTTCTTCTTCTTCTTCTACTTCTTTATCATCGTCATCGTCATCATCATCATCATCATCATCATCATCATCATCATCATCACATCATCATCAATGCAGCCTCCCTGTAAAAAAAAAAAAAAAAAATCCCACACCAAAAAACAAACACACAACTCCCCCCCCCCCCCCACCCCCACCCCCCCCCCCCCCCCAACCAAACCAAAACAAACGAAAAAAAAAAACAACCACCTCCTAACTTTCCGAAACATTCCGCACGTTCGGGAGAGACAACACGAGAAAGTGATCCCTACCCTACAAAAAAAGACCCCCGGAATGCTTTCTTTTTCTCGAGTCTCGCCTGCCCTGTTTGAGGCTTGGCTTGTTGAGGCTTAGCTCTGATTTGAGGGGCGCGCGCAGGGTGCAGGGGAGGTCACGCACAGGTTCTCCTCAGCCTACTGTCATTATCTCCCCCTTACTTTCCTTCAAAAAAAAAAAAAAGAAAAAAAAAAGGCAGGGGCTCCCTTGGTCTTGGCTAAATCTGAGGCGAACGTGAGGGGATGAGAGTTTGAGGCGGCTGGAAAGGTTTGCAAATTTACCTGGTGAATGAAAAGACGTTTGCGGTGGTTTTTTTGGGTGTTTTTTTTTTGTGAGGGGAAGGAAGAGAGAGACAGGGTGTGTGTGTGTGTTGGGAGGGGGTAGGGGAGGGAGAGGGGTAGAAAGTGAGAGAGGAGAGAGAGGGGGGGGGGAGAAGGAGAGAGGGGGGACAGAGAGAGAGAGAGGGGGGGGGAGAAAGAGAGAGGGGGAAAAGAGAGAGAGAGAGGGGGGGAGAAAGAGAGGAGAGGGGGGGGGAGGAGAGGCAGACAGGAAGGGAGAGAGAGAGAGAAGGGAGGTTGGAAGAGGGAGAGGGAGAAGAGGGGGGGGGATCAGTCTCTACCCACCTCTTCATCTCCCCCCCCCCCCTCCCCTCCACCCTCTTCTTCATCTGCCCCTTTAAAAGCTGGTCTTCTTTCTTTTTCTGCTCTTTTTTCTTTTCGTGGATGTTTGACCTAATTGCATTAACTTATTATGCAGAAGTTTTTAACAAATAATTTCTTCTCACGATTTGTTTCCCCCGCAAAATAACCAAAGATAGGCCACGAACTCTATCAATTAAAACTCAAACACACACACACACACACAAACACACGCACGCACGCACGCACGCACGCACATTGCATGCATTGGTTGTATTGTTTCATACACGTAAATATTGTATGTAAATTGGCAATGTACATTATATCATGGACAATCTATTCATCTTTGAGGGAAGTCTTCAAACATATTCCTTTTTGTTGTTGTTGCTTTTTTCGTTTTTAAGCATAGTCACTTGCTTTAGAACAAGGGATAGGGAAACAAATACAGTTGCATACAGGAAAAAAAAAAATGGGTAGGCGCTGTACTTGTGGCGACGTGCTCTCCCCGGGGAGAGCAGCCCGAATTTCCCGCAGAAATCTGCTGTGACATAGAGTGGTACAAATATAAAAATTTAATACAAAATACAAAAAAAAGAGTTTGTCATTGTTTCAAAGTTCTGATACAGATGGGTTATCTTCTTTTTTTTTACGTGAAAACTCTGTGTGTACACCATGTTCTTGCAGTCTGATGAATTTTTAGAGTCAGACATTTGGAATTGATTGTCCAAGAAAAAAAGGGATTACATGGATAAATGATTTAACAAAATAATGAATAAATCAATGAAATTAAAATAATACTGCTGCTGCTGCTGCTGCTACTTGCTGCTGCTGCTGCTGCTGCTGTCTACTACTACTACTACTACTACTATCTACTACTACTACTACTACTACTACTACTACTACGACGACGACGACGACGACGACGACGACGACGACGACGACGATTCGGGCGTTACGGCCTTTACTGCTGCTAATACTCACAATTTTCTACTGCTGGCGCTGTCTAACACAACACTTTCTATTACTTGTACTGTTTCTGCTGTTTCCCACTTCTACCGTCATTCACTATTTTCATAATTCTTAACAACATTGACGAAAACGAGATACAACGATAGATGATGATGAGATGATGATGGGGTGATGATGTTGACGACGCGGGCACCCAAAAATGGGGGCAAATAACGTGATGATGTGACGACAATGATGATGACGATGTAATGATGATGATGAGTGTGATGACGACAATGATGATGATGATGACGACGCGATGATGACGACAAAAACCCATGATGGTGATAAAGGGGATGATGACGCGATCCCCAAAGAGCTGCTGCTGTGCTGGCTTATGATGATGATGACGATGATGAAAGAGAGTGCTGATGATTTGGCGAGAAGAAAAAGCCCTTTTCTACATGTACCTACCCCCTGGTGCGGGAAACGGGGGGGGCCGGTGTCGCGGGGATTCGGGTGGGGACGGGG
>CM060334.1:15744240-15760676 GCA_030674155.1 Stramonita haemastoma | reverse complement strand
GGGGATTCTCTGACCAAAAATAATGGTAAGCCGAGAATCATGTGGTTTGTTTGAAATGAAAGACTTTGTGAGCAGAAAGTACAGGTTTTTAGTGCGTATGGAGTAGAGACGTGAAAGTTACTATTTGGTGAAACAGACCAGCCTTAAAAATAAAACGATCATAATGACTGTTATTATAGCAGAAAATATTCTGTACCAGAGTCGTGTGGTTTTTAATGTTATTACCAACAGCTACCAAATCCACCACACAGTCTCTCAAGCCTGCTGGAACTAACGACTTAATTTTTTCTTTTCTCGGCTACAGCTCTGAGTTTCACCTATTGCAGGTTTACCGAATGTTACTGTTCTTTGCCCACTTTTATTATATTGTTTAAATTTTTTTTTATTACATACTTCTTTGTCACAGCAGATTTCTCTGCGTGAAATCGGGCTACCCTTCCCGGGGAGAGCTCGTCGCCACAAGTGTAGCATCACCCATTCTTTTCTTTTCTTTTTCCTGTCTGCAACTGTATTTTTTCCTTATCAGTGTGGATTTTTTTTAAACAGAATTTTGCAGGGGACAACCCCTTTGTTGCCTTGGGTTCGTTTACGTGCGCTAAATAATGATGTGTAACACACGGAATCTTGGCTTATTTTTCATCCGAAAGACTAGTACCCAGACCATCACTCATGGTCTAATGGATGGGGAAAACTTTTGGGCCCAAACGGGATTTGAACCACCGCACACACCGACCTGGACTTTTCGCTTTTAGGCAGGCGCGTTACCTCGAGACCACTGATCCACAACAATTTTACAATAATTAAAGGTAACTGCATTTCGATTTCGAGTAAGAGTTGATTTTATTTTCATTTACTTAAGTTCAAATAAGAAGCAATATAATGTACGAGTCATGTCAATGTTAACTTTTTGTAAGGTATTCTCTAATGAAAGAAAATGAATTGTGCTGAGTATCGCCAATTTCCTCAAAATCTGTAAAGTAAGTTAGGACTGATGTTCAGTAGATTTGTTTTCACAAGTGCATTAAAATAAGGTATCAATGACAATCATATGATTTTGATTTGCTCCACACTCAAGAAGGGTCAAAGAAAAAGAAAAACCCTCTGTCCACTGTGTGTTAGTGTGTGGTCTTCAATTTTACGTCTCTTCACATGGTGATATTAGACAAAATGTTGAGTGCATGGGTACATGTTTGGGTGTGTTCAGGTATTTAAATGCATGTAAGTATGGATAGTGTATGCGCTCACTACATATTTGTATCTATGTCTTAAAAATATATATGTAATATTACAATGTGCCTCTGTGTGTGTGTGTGTGTGTTGTGTGTGTGTGTGTGTGTGTGTGTGTGTGTGTGTGTGTGTGTGTGTGTGTGTGTGTGTGTGTGTGTGTTGGGCGTGTGTTGGGTATGTGTTGGGTGTATGTTGGGTGTGTGTGTGTGTGTGTGTGTGTGTGTGTGTGTGTGTGTGTGTGTGTTTGTGTGTGTGTGCACGCTAGTGTGTGTTTAGAGAGGAGAGAGAGAGAGAGAGAGAGAGAGAGAGAGAGAGAGAGAGAGAGAGGAGAGAGAGAGAGAGAGAGTGGTGTGTGTGTGTGTGTGTGTGTGTGTGTGTGTGTGTGTGTGTGTGTGTGTGTGTGTGTGTAGAAACATGCATGCCTATGCGTACTTCAGTTCGAGTTTGGAAACTTAGTATCAATGCAAATGTAATAGCGGTTCGGAATCTTGTAGGATGCATGCTGATTTATCATAACTATCATTATCGTCGTTGTCGTCGTCTTCACCGTCATCCATCATCAGTGATATAAATATCATTATTATTATTGTTATTACTACCACTATTATCATATTGCTATTATTAGCTTTATTTGTGGACTCGCGTGCACACACACACACGCACGCACGCACGCACGCACGCACGCACGCACGCACGCACGCACGCACGCACGCACACACACACACACACACACACACACTGTTCTTGTTGATATTGTTGTCCTGGGGATTGGAGAAGGGGTGCGGCTTTAAAGTCATTAAATTAGACAAATAACAGTAATATAACTATGGCCTACAACCCCTCCCTCCCTTCTTCCCCACAAAAGACCAAACCCCCCAAAAAAACCCCAAACAAACAGTACAACAAAAAACCAACCAACACAACGAAAACAAAAAACAAGCCTATGGCCAGTAGTAATGTGTGTACAGCTGTGCTTGTGCGCACAGCATTAAGGCAAACACACAAACAGTTGGCTGTTCACGTGAGGAATATGAATTGTGTACTGATTTGTTGTGCTTAGTGAATACATTTAATACATATGATAATTATTATTATGGTATTGCACCCTAGAGAGGTGGTGCAGCATATCTTAACGTTGAAAATGTCTGTCTGTCTCTGTCTCTCTCACTCTCTTTCCTCCCCTTAATCCTTTCCCCTCTCTCTTTGAAGTGCCTGTCTGTTTCTACCTTGCCCCTTTCATAATCAAATCTACAAAACATGACAATATCCATCCTTTATTCACAGTTAACGAAACGTTAATTTACTTCCGAATGGAAAAAAAAAACACGGGTGTAAAGTGAATTTTCTTAAACCGAAATATGTTTGAAAATAAACGACTTTTAAAAGCACTCTAAGTAATTATCGTATCCCACGACCTTTTAATGCAAACTGTGGGGTGTGGTCTAAATAACTAGCGGAAGGCAGTCATTAGACTCCACAAAAGGCCCCTCCTTCCTTGGTTGGCTGCAGGAAAAGAATGGATTCGATCAGCTATGAAAGCTGCAGCGGTTCCTGATCATAAAGAAAATTCAAAGGCACAGCCTTGTGTGGCCTTTCTCTGTTCTTTAGAAGCTGTCGTCCTGTGGGCCCGGTCATTGGTGTAGACAGGCACGCACCACTGTCCTTGTGTTAGAAGTTAACTTTATTGGTACCTACCTCTCAGAACTTGATCTTGTAGTGGGAGAGGTTTCCTGCCAACTAGGATAGCCGGGTTCTGGCGGACATCAGCTAGGTAGGGTAGGACCTTTTCCTTGGTTTTACCTTGGGGCAAGAATGGCGAGATAGTGGCTTAGGGAAGATGATGTGGCATTGAGAGGATCTTTCCTTGAGGAAAAGCCTAGTTAGCTCCGTCTTCCGTCACGAAGGTAATGGGTGCACTATTGTTTAGTCTCTTCAGTCTTGGTGGGAGCAAAGTCTGCAGTAGCTCTACAGTCTAATCTGTGCAGTTCGTGGATACTTAGAACTACATTAATTTTAGGTTTTGTGCAGGAACAAAACCTCTGTTTACTTAGAACACACACATGCACGCACGCACGCACGCACACACGCACACACACACACACTCTTACTTTATGCCTATATGAAGGGTTCAAGAAATAAATTAATGTCAGATAATTGTGAAACAGAGGAAAATGATGTCTAAATTGCATATGACTTTGCCCTAGTGACCCCACACTTGCATATTTGTGGCAAAAATGCGTACAAACTTTAACAAAATTGCTTCACCCGTGACTTCTACCGTGCAATCGTTTCATTGCCCTGTTCTTTTCCTCCTTGCGGCACGCTCGCTCGCCACAGGTGTGCGAATTGCTGGCGACTCTGAAACTTGTCTCAGTTGGGATCAGCAGGACATAATTGTAGAAGCAGCGGTCAGGAGGAAATTAAAAGGCTCTGACTGCTTTGGCACTTTTTTCTGATCTTTTATGATCGGAGCTGCTGGGCTAATAAGTGTGCTCTGTCTCTGAAAGGCACGCACGACCTGCTTTGAAGTTTTCATGAGTATCCCGTTCGTGTTTCACTACAGCCTTCTCCGCTCACGCAGGTGTGAATGGGTACCTGCCCCCATAAAGGGACAGGGAAGGGAAAGCAGCGAGGGAGAGGAGACTCCCTAGAGGAGCTGATGTCTCTGACACCTTGCTCTCCAACGACTGCATAGGTTGTTGGAACACCTTCACTACCACTGGGCAGGCAATAGTCTGTCAGAGATCTTAACTGCCCCCTCCCCAAGATTTCGACAGGTTCCACTTTGTGTTATATCTATTGCATTGTACTGTATTCTTGTTGTTGTTGTTGTTGTTGTTGAACCTTTCTCAGTGTAAACACCCTTGGGATTTCCCAGAACGTGTACTTTGTCTCACTTTTCTCATCTTGGAATTACAGTGAGAAATTCAGACTGGACAATATGTAGAAGTTGTGATTATATATACGTCCCTGTGGATTTTTACAAGATTGACGAAAAGGTGGCTTGTATGGCTGTTTTCAAGTACATTGCCATATTGGCTGCCATACTCCAACTTAGATGCTTTCTTAGGATAGAACAGGTTGTTATTTTAAGAGTTTGTCATAGACGAAAGCAAGCTCAACATTTCAAAGCATTTAATGTAGGTCTTGATATCTTGCTTACATCAGTAAATAACACAACACTTGGCCTTGAATAAGTACTGTACTGTACTGCGCTGTAATGTACTGCACTGCACTGCACTGAACTGTACTTAATTGTTTAGTACAATGCAAAAAACTACACTGCTGCTTTGTTAGTCATGTCAGAGACTTCTACAAGAGAAAAGTGCAGGCCTGAGCTCGGTATCTCCCTGTCTTTTTTCTCTGCCTACTTACTTGTTTGCTTGTGAGAGTAAGTTTTGTTGTCTGACTGCTTCTTTGTTTGCTTATAAGGGTACATTTTTTAACGCAGAATTTTTGTCTTTTGTTGCCTTTGATTCCTTTACATGCGCAAAATTTATATTGTGCAGGGAACTCAGTTTATTTTCTGAAAGACTTGTGAAGTAAAATACTTCATAGTCTTGCAGATTTCCTTAAAAACCTGACCATTCTTTAAAAAAGTTTGAAAAACCCCATACATGAACTTTTGAAAAACTTGTTTTTAAATGTTGATGTTTGCTTTTCACTTTGTTTCAGGCGGCCAAGGGTTCAGTATCTGAAAAGACCTCGACCTTTCGACGCTATCTTGGTGAATGATGTTGATTCTGTAGAGCTGGATTGACGCTGAATTTACTTTTTAAGAGCTGATTTGGTGTTGACTTTACAGTTCTGAACTGATAGTGATTCTACAGAGTTGAAAAAATCAATCAACATAGTGCTGCGTCTATTGTTGATTCCTACCAGAAGTGATGTTGGTTCCAGCGTGCTGAGTTGATGCTGATTCGAATCTGCTGAGTTCGTTGATGTGGATTCTATGGTGGTGAATATCGTGTTGACTTTGCAATGCTGGGTTGGTGTTTATGCCAACAGGTTGAGTTGACGTCCATTGTGGGTTTTTAAATAGATGTAATTTCAACTTGCTGAATTGATGTTGAATTCAACTCTGTCAATTTCATGTTGATTCCAACCGGCAGAGTTGATATTGATCTCAGTTGTGATAAATCCATATAGATTCCGTATGTGCTGAATTGATATTGATTCCAACTGTGTTGAATTTATGTGGATTACAGCGCGTTGAAGTAACATTACATCTTAATATTCCGAAAACGGTAAACTGTCACCACCACCACCATCATCAACTACCAGTGTTTGTTCTGACAGCACAGAAATTTGCAGTCTACTGGATATACTACAAAAGTTTTCTATTTGCAGACAGTACAGCATTCTAGATATTGGTTCATAACTGGTTACGTTGTGTAGATGTGATTTAGTTTCTCTGTACATGGGAAAACCAATTTCCGTTTTCTAAAATCAGTTTACATGTTGACAAGTGCAGTGACTCGGACTGCAGAAAGAAAGAAGCTCAATAAAGAAAAATAAAGGTAGAACCATTTTCTGACGAGTTAACAGTTAGAAAAAAGCAGGAAAACAAACCAGCATAGCACCTACCCCTAAAAAACCCCAAGAAAACCGACTACTCACAAAGACTTGAATGTGATTGGTAAAAAGAATAAAAAATCCCAACCAAACAGAATCGAACATATGACAAAAAAGCTATTGAACCACGACAGAAAAGTAAATAGACTGCAGCCCGATACTTAAACAAGACCGTACAAACCATTACCTCGAAGTGCAGTGAAAAAGAAAGAAAAAGAAAAAAAGACCAAACCTACTCCAAAGTTTACTTGCAAAAAACTCAATGAAAAGCCATAAAGACGAATGGCCAAATGCGTGCGTCAATAACTTGCAATGAATATGAATTCCCTCCCCCAGAATTCCGCCCACTCTTGACAAAGCCAGCGAAAGAAATAAGGGGGGAGAGAGGGCTGTTGTGAAAAGAAACTTGGAAGAAAAGGCACCTCAATACCCGTTGTCAACACACCTCGTGCTGATAATTATGAACAAGACTTTTATGTCTGGATTGGAACTGTGTGTGTGCCCAAGGATTTTGTGAATACTGCATAAAGTATAGACTGTGGACGTCGTTTTGGGACAAAAAAGTCGCTCGTGTGCTGCCTATTTTTTTTTCTCTCTCTCTCTTGAGCATGATGGGGGATTTGCATGTGCACATAGCAGACGAGGAAGGAGGAGAGGGAGGGAGGTTGCGGAGGAAAACCCTTGGCGTGCAGAGTTGTCTGCCTGCTTCTGTGTCAGGTGAGTGTTGTTTGTGTTGTTATGGTTGTTGTTGTTATTGGTGGTGGTGGTGGTGGTGGTGGTGGTGGTGTGGTGGTGGTGGTGGTGGTGGTGGTGGTGGTGGTGGTGGTGGTGTGTGTGTGTGTGTGTGTGTGTGTGTGTGTGTGTGTGTGTGTGTGTGTGTGTGTGTGTGTGTGTGTGTGTGTGTGTGTCGGTGTGTGTGTGTGTGCACGCGCACGCGTGTGTGTGTGCACGCGCGCCAGCGCGCCCGTTGTTTTCTGTGTCTTTCGTTTCGGTATTTTTCAAAGTCCACTTCTGTCTGTGTAACTGTCTGTCTGCTTCCCACTCCGTCTCTCAATCTGTTCCTATGTCTTGTCGATCTTGTCTGTCAGTCTGTTTTTCTGTCTGTCTCTCGCTCTGGCTGTGGCCCTCCCCCCTTTATGCTGCTTGTCTTCTATTTTCTTTTGTGCTTCTATTTTTTCTTAACCTATGATCAGTTTAGTTTCCTTTCTTTCGTTCTTCGTGTGCCGGTCTACTTCTGGTATTTCTTTTTCTTTTCACTGTGGAATGCATGGACAGTATTACAGCTCTGTCAGTATTTACAGGGCTCTGACACTGAATGTGAATGGAAGATTGAAAACTGCTGCCAGAGTTTTGATTGGTTTGTTCGCATTTCTTTACCCAGCATTTCAGTTCGATTCGATTAAAGTATTTTCTTGTCTTTTAAATTGAAATATGTTTGTTTTGCAGTTTGGGGCAAAGAGATTAACTAATTTTGATCATTTGCGTTTTTCGTTTGACCGTAATGACTAAAGTAAACCAGATTTTCACAGTTGAAATATCAGTGTAGTTCACATCAATGACGAAGAAAGCTTACTTTTCGGTGTGAAGCAGCCTATCTGTATATGTATAAAAATGTAAACGAGTAATCCTTGTCGTTTTTTTTTTTCAACTGCAACAGCGGGGAATGGAAATCGCGTTTTAGTTTTAACTGTCCAAGCCTAAAATTACAAGTATTGGCAGTGTGTTTTTCCGAAGCATTCGTTGATTATCCAGCACATCATTTTATTTATTGAATGTACAATGTTATGTACGATGTTGAAAAGGATGAAAACTAGACGCAGTATTGTAGTAAATGGAACAACTCGGCTTATATTATACTAAGGCAATACTTACTTTTTTGAGAAGCTGCTAAAGATTTGCTGTCAAAGTGAAATCAACAAGTGACTTTCCTGTCAGAAAGCTAATGGTAAGAAAGAATAAGCGGATTGGTAGGTAATCTTGTGTACACTTTCAGTCTCTGCGGATTATTACTGCCTGTTGCCGAAAGTGGCAACACATTTGGTGGAAAACAAGTAGTGTAATGTATTGTGTAACTGTTATATATTGTATCGTTATGTAAGGTTTTCAAGCCGATGTGTTGTATGTATTGAGTGTGTGTGTGTGTGTGTGTGTGTGTGTGTGTGTGTGTGTGTGTGTGTGTGTGTGTGTGTGTGTGTGTGTGTGTGTGTGTGTGTGTGTGTAAGTAAGTCTTCAATTTTAACGTCTTTCCACTTTAAGTGATACCAGACGACCCTAAGATAGGAGACTGGATAGGTAAGAGAGAGAGAGAGAGAGAGAGAGAGAGAGAGAGAGAGAGAGAGAGAGAGAGAGAGAGAGGGAGAGAGAGATCTAATGTGTATGTACGCGCGCGCACGCGCGCTCGTGTGTGTGTGTGTGTGTGTGTGTGTGTGTGTGTGTGTGTGTGTGTGTGTGTGTGTGTGTGTGTGTGAGATAAATAGTAACAGCAAATAAAAGGTATTCTTAACATTAACAGATCAAGAAAAATATTGAACATTTAAAAATACCAAAAGAACTACAAGAACTACAATAAATGCCCTATAGGACTTAACAACAAACCTTTAGCAATGTCAAACGTTAGATTTACATTGTTCAAAACTTCATCAATGGCATTCTCAGAAAAGGCAGGGAGATGATGTTTTAAGTTCTTACATTCAAGTATGATATGGGTATTTGAAATATATCCACCACATAAGCATTTAACATCCTTGCTGAATTTTGTCACGAAAGCATTTAATCTTATCCTAAAAAATAATGCCTTGAGTTTTCTCTCTTTGACAGCATTTGTACAAGTCTCTAAATGATCAATGTATTCAACTATACTCTTCCCACTCGGAGTTGAATGTTGAGGCAGCTTGTTTTGCCGATGCTTTTCTGTAAATTATGTGTGTGTGTGTGTGTGTGTGTGTGTGTGTGTGTGTGTGTGTGTGTGTGTGTGTGTGGTGTGTGTGTGTGTGTGTGTGTGTGTGTATTGAGGGGGGTGGGGGGAGGGGTGGTGCCTTTCTTGCCTGTCTCCGCATTGCTTTATTGGTTTTGGTATCCCAACTTTTTTTGTATGACGTAGTGAGCCCTTATCCCTTTGTAGAGTTGGAATATGTCATGTTTTTGTGGTTAAGTTGCAGTATGGTTTGTCATATTGCATCGTGTTGAATCGCTTTCTATTGTATCGCATATGTGTAAAATTTGGCCCAGTCTCCACAGTCACAGCCGATTACCACAATTCCTGTGTGAGAACGCACGCGGAACATATTGCACGCAGGTTAAAACTTGTTCCACTTTTCGGAAAAATATAGTAGGCCATTAACTGTGCTGGTGGGAACGGACGACAAAATTTATTCAACCACATGCACGGAGGCTGGATGTAAAAAAATGCACACGAATGCTTATTACATAGTTCTCGAAGTAAAAGAATGAATGAATGAATGAATGAATGAATGAATGAATGAATGAATGAATGAATGAATGAATGAATGAATAAATAAGTAAGTAAGTACGGTGCTGTTTTGTAGAAGAAGCTGTAAAACGAGATGCATATCGTACACTAAAAATCCAACCAGTTTTCGTAGAAGAGTAGGCCGGTCATGGCCTATCGTAGCCTTGCGATTACTTTGCGACCAGGAAAGGTATAGGCTTCGCCAGGTTCAGCTTGCTCCACAAAACACTGCCTGAAAGTGCAGTGTCAGTGTTGGGCTCTGACCACACCTCAAGGATTTAAGGAAAATCTTGGTCAAGTGATATCCTCAGATGATCGAAATAACAACACGACGCACGCACGCACGCACGCACGCACGCACGCACGCACGCACGCACGCACGCACACCACAGCAACACCAACACACACACACACACACCACACACACCCACACACACACACACACACACACACACCACACACACACCCACACGCAATACACACACATCACACACACACACACACACACACACACACGCACACACACACAAACACACACACACACACACATATATATATATATATCTATATAATTATATCTATATATACATGTATACATATATACATATATATATATATATATAGTATGAAATATATTATATGAAAACCCAATCACTTGGCAAGGTCTACTTGAAAGTCATTCTCTGCTTTTATCGACATCCGGAAAAATCGAAGATTAATCGATGGTTCAAAGTTATGTGGAGCTATCAAGTACAGCTGAAAAGTGCTTTAGTTTTCAGCGAAGAATTTATGCTGAGAAAAAGGAGAGAGAGAGAGAGAGAGAGAGAGAGAGAGAGAGAGGAGAGAGAGAGAGAGAGAGAGAGAGAGAGAGAGCACTGTTATTTTTTTATAACTTGTTTTCTTTTTTTGTTCTATTGGATCCTTTTTAATTTAGTCCAAAAGAGTACACATGCTATAAGCAAAGGCTATTTTACTCTATCTTCTTTTCTTTCTGTGTTCCTCCTCTGCTTATTTCTGTTTTATTTCAGCGTCTTCCCCTTTGCGTCCTATTGCTCTTCTTTTTTTCTTTTTAAAAAATAATGATCACACCGATCTTTTCTGATTCTTACACTGTCATCCCACCAATGAGTGATTTCCTTTGTGTAGTGGGTGTGAGCATATCAAACATCAAGTGTACATGTACTAGGAGTCTTCATAAAGGTTTGTCAAGTGTCACTGAAGTGCTTGGAGATCTAACAAACGTTGGTCAAGTGTCATCAAAGATGGGTTCAGGCAACATACTCGGTTGATAATGCTTTAGGAGGCAGATAACATCGTGATTTTTTTTTTCGCTCCTCGGCTAGAGGACTGGGGTTCACCAGTGGTGGGATTTTTGCGTACGCGACCGTTCTTGTCCACCATTAAGGTAGCCGCATTCCGACTTCTGTGATGCTCATGAAAATATGACGGTAACTGAAGGTGAAGGTTCGAGTCTCCACTGAGGTACCTGTTCGAGAGGCTTTTCCTCTTGATTTAACATTGGTATTGACTTAGCTCCATCTGAAAATCCTTCGGTTCAAACTGTAAATCGTGGTCCTGTGTACGAACAGACACGGAACTTTTTGCGCACTCACCAAAGCCCTAAAAGCTAATGCACTTTGAGAAAAAGGGAAAAGGGTGGATTAACGTTTGTAGAAGAGCACGCTTATTATGACCGATGGCATGGAAGCCACGAACATACCCAGTATGCACCTTGTAAACTGGAGAGGGATGGGCTCTCAGGTTTCACTTTGCCTGAAAAACTCAGTGAAGTGCCTCAACGACCCCTCAAGGAGTTTCAATAGAAGTTCGGTCAAGTCTGCATATTGCCCACTGGTCCTCAAGTTTTCATTTCATCCAAAAGATTAGCATTCAGATCATTCTTACAATCCACTGAAAAGGTAGAAAAACAAGCATTATTCGGGACTCCGCCATATCCCACCCCCTCTTATTCCTCGGGTAAATTTTTGAGGTTTAATCAATGATAGACTTTGTGTATGCAGCCATTTTTGCCTGTCGTGAAGGTAGCCGTATTCCAAGTCCGGAGATCATATGGGATTTGAGTCACAGCCTCTGTGTTTCCAAAAAAGGAGCATACCCCCAAACGAACAAGCACGTGCAGTCTCAGATTTTCTCCAAGAAGCAGAACATAATTATTGCAAAATGGTTTTGAGTGAAGTGTAGGATATAGATTTTAAACTCAAGTACCTTAACTGTTCATGCTTTAACAGCAGTGAAGGTGAAAGTTAGTTTTTAATCTAGCTAGATGGAACGAGAGTCCCTTTGTAGCTTTCAGCTCTTCAAGGAGGTGTCACACAGTGTGGAACATTTCATGTACTCTTCACCACAGCTGCCAAGTTATCCATTACTAAACTGTTGTGTATTCGGTTTCCCGATCAGGACAACTCTTTTAACAGAATTCTACCACGCACAGCTCTCCTGGTACCGTCTTTTGTTGTTGTTGTTTTTTTTGCATGTGCTTTTACATATTATAGAAGTTTTGTTTATCGTATTATCCGAAAGATGTGCATTCAGACCACTACCCATGATTTAGTGGACGGAGAAAACTCCACGTTGACTATTAAGCCGGGAATCGAACCTGTGACCTTTCGTTTTCTGGAAAGGTGTCGTTACTGCTAGACCTATGATCCACCAAAAGAGGACTGGATCGGCAACCGTTCAGCTTGAGTTCGCAAGTTATGCACAAAGCACTACACAGCCAAGCCCATCTCAGCTCAGTCCCGTTCAGCCAGCACATAAAAAAACAGCACAGAACTGTACAGCTGTGGCGTTTTGAACGCAGCCCAGCGGTAGAGGCCCAGTCTGTCAACTGTTGTCCTGTCGCCAAGTGCTGTTGGGACAATTAGGATAGTAGGGTGGGTGGGGGTTGTTAGAGAACCAGTTCTGACTTGTTCCACGTCTGATCCGACTGCTGGTTTACCTGTACCTGCACACGCTCAATGCCTCCCTTGTGGTGTTTTGTCTCTCTTTCCACTTTGTTGTGTTCCAAGCTTAGAGCGAGGGAGTGAGATTTGTTTTGATTGATTAAGGCTTGGGGAGAGAGAGAGAGAGAGAGAGAGAGAGAGAGAGAGAGAGAGAGAGAGAGAGAGAGGAGAGAGAGAGAGACAGACAGAGAGACAGAGAGACAGAGAGACAGAGAGAGAGCGTGTGTGTGTTGTGTGTGCGTGCGTGCGTGTGTGTGTGTGTGTGTGTGTGTGTGTGTGTGTGTGTGTGTGTGTGTGTGTGTTCGCGCGCGCGCGCGCGCGTGGAGTTGTAGTAGTAGTAGTAGTAGTAGTAGTAGTAGTAGATTAGTAGTAGAAGTAGTTGTAGTAGACTAGTAGTAGTAGTAGTAGTAGTAGTAGTAAGTAGTAGTAGTAGTAGTAGTAGTAGTAGTAGTAGTAGTAGTAGTAGTAGTAGTAGTAGTAGACGACTAGTAGTAGTAGTAAACGACTAGCCGTAATAGATTAGTAGCAGTAGTAGTAGTAGTAGTAGTAGTAGTAGTAGTAGTAGTAGTAGTAGTAGTAGTAGTAGTAAGAGACGACTACTACTACTACTAGTAGTAGTAGTAGTAGTAGTAGTAGTAGTAGTAGTTTTTCATTTTATATGTGTGCGTGCGCGCGTGTGTATGATTCGAGTACATACGTGTGAGTACGTGGCGTCCAAGCGTAAGAAAATTTGTGCTGAGAGCGCGCGCGCGTGCGTGCGTGCGTGCGTGCGTGCGTGCGTGCGTGCGTGCGTGTGTGTGTGTGTGTGTGTGTGTGCATGTCTACTTGCGTGCATGCACACACCACTGTATTTATAGACCCAGTAAAACTATCATATGAATACAAGCAGTGACTTTCCTCACTATTCTTTTCTTGTTTACGTTTTCTTCATTGAAAGTAAACCAAAAAACAAGTAAGAAGGGAGGGAGAGAGAGAGAGAGAGAGAGAGAGAGAGAGAGAGAGAGAGAGAGAGAGAGAGAGGAGGGGAGAGAGAGGGAGAGAGAGAACCACCATTAAAGAAAGAAAACAAAACAAATAAGCAGCAAAATGAAAAGTTGCATTAAGTCTTGTTGATGTCAGTATAGCAAAACCGAGCTTAACAGATATTTTCCAGTTTTGTCTTTATTTGTTGCGTATATTATGTATGTACGTATATTATGTATGTACATATGTATGTATGCAAGTATGCAAGTATTTATGTATGTATGTATGTATGTATGTATGTATGTATGTATGTATGTATGTATGTATGTATGTATGTATGTATGTATGTATGTATGTATGTATGTATGTACGTATGTATGCGTCATATGTATGTATGTATGTATGTATGTATGTATGTATGTATGTATGTATGTATGTATGTATGTATGTATGTATGTATGTATGTATGTATGTATGTATGTATGTATGTATATATGTATAATATGTGCGCTATGCATGTATGTACCTCCTCCTCTCCTACCCCCCTCTGTCTCTCTCACCTTAGCCTCTCTCTTCCATTACTCTCTCTCTACCCCCCCCCCCTCCCTCCTTCTCTCTCCCATCACCCCATCATCTCTCTCTGTCCGACCTCTCTCCCCCCATTTCTCTCTTTCTCCCATCTCCGTCTCTCTCTCTCTCCCCTTCTCTCTCCCATCTCTCTCTCTCCCCTCCCTTACCCCCATCTCTCTCCAATCTCCCCCCTCTCTCTTCCCTCCTCTCACTCCTACCCCCTTCCCCCCTCTCTCCGTAAATCTCAGACTAACTACCCATTACAATCCTAGCGACACAGTGACCGCCTATACTAGGCTTTTTTTTTGCTGAGCCGGCTAGCTTCGGGCATTCCGTAACGTCACGTAACAGTGGGCGCTGTGAAGCGGTCAGTCTGGAAGCGGCGGTTCCCTTTGACCAGGGATCAGACCACAGTGGCCTGTAGGCCCCAATCGCCTTTCTGGGGGATTATCCCGCTGGCTAGCTGACACTAAGATGTGGGGCAGGCAGGCAGTCCGAGCACTGACCGCCGCCTTGTGTTAGTGTTGGCCGCAGAGAGAGAGAGAGAGAGAGAGAGAGAGAGAGAGAGAGAGAGAGAGAGAGAGAGAGAGAGAGAGAGAGAGAGAGAGAGAGAGAGAGAATGAATGAATAATCTTTATTTTTCAAGGGTAACAGAGTAAGTAAGCATTACATACTTTTTTTCATCCGGCCCGAGAGAGAGAGAGAGAGAGAGAGAGAGAGAGAGAGAGAGAGAGAGAGGGGGGGGGGGGGGAGGGAGGGAGAGGGAGGGAGGGGGGAGGAGAGAGAGAGAGACAGAGAGAGAGACGAGGAGAGAGAGAGATTTGATTGATTGATTTGATTGATTGGATTGGATTTTTTTATATCGAGGATATGAGAGAGAGAGAGAGAGAGAGAGAGAGAGAGAGAGAGATGAGAGAGAGAGAGAGAGAGGAGAGAGAGAGAGATTTTTTTTATTCTTTTATATCGAGAGAGAGAGAGAGAGAGAGAGAGAGAGAGAGAGAGAGAGAGAGAGAGAGAGAGAGAGAGAGAGAGAGAGAGAGAGAAGGCAAAACAAAATTCTTGAATTTGATGGTTACAGAAAAGCACTGACGGGATGTGGGGTTGTTTGTTGTTTTTGTTGTTGTTGCTTTTTAGGGGATGTTTTTTTTTTTTCTTCTTCTTTACATCCAGTGCCAGCCTGGATCATATCACTGAAGAAACAAAAGACCACAAGATTATGATGCCCCCCTCCTCCCTAATTAAAACACCACCCCGCTACCACAAGCAGAAACAAAACAAAAACACCATTACAACTACCCCCTCCCCCAAACATTGAATTGTTTCATCTGCATCACGTTGTGATATTGCAAGTTAGTTCTCGTTATCAGGACTGTTGTTAGAAGTGATCATGGTTGTTACTTTTATCAAGGTCGTTGTCTTTTTTTTAAGTATATCATGCGGTTTTTTTGGTCATGTTTCTTTATGCCTGGTCTCTATTTGAGAGGGTTTTAAAAAATTTAGCCACACTTCATTTTCCGACTGCTAGCTCTTAACCGGGGCAAAAGGACTAGAAACCACCCCCCCCCCCCCCCCCCCCAATTGCTGTATCACTCTATGACTTTCAGCAAAAGTCTAGTGTACATTGCGCTCTCAACTTATTCAAAGAGGAGTGGGTATGTTCTGCAATTGTGTCTTTTGCCACTTCAGATTGCACACCATTGTAACTTATCAATCCTTGCTTGATCCGTCTGAATCATCCTGCGTCATTTTGTTTCCCCAATGAGTGACGTTATTTCTTGGCTTGCGCCATAAAGGCTGAGGCTTGTGTCAGCTTGTGTTTTGTCTTTCAATTTCTTCTCATTATTTGCGGTCTAATCAAGTACTCTGCATGTGGAGACTTATGATGATTTCACAAAATACAGGTAACTGTTACTGTGACAGCGACAGTGGTTTAATTCTTTTTCTATGGCAATCACCGCTCTTTAATGTACGATCTTCAAAAATAAATAGGCTAGTTCTTTCAAAAATGAATAAGTTGTCTTTTTGCCGAGTCCATGCCGTCGGTCTCTGGGTGCTGTATTCTTTTAGTGATTATTCATTCTTTGTCATTACCATCTTCTCTGTTCATGTGGTATATATATGTCTTGTGGTGTTCGTCTGCACACAGATTGGTCCATTGTTTCGTTTCAATATTGATATAAAACTTTTTTTTTCAAGCAGAGGCGTGTATGTGTATGGTTGGGTGTTCACATGCGTGCATGTTCGCAAGCGCGCTCGTGTATATACATGTATGTACGTCCGTATGTGGTTGTGGTTGTGTGTGTATACCCCCCCCCCCCCCTCTCTCTGTCTGTCTCTCTCTCTCTCTGTGTGTCTCTCTCTCTCTTGCCCTCCTTCTCTTTCTGTGTCTTTGATTAAACTGTAGGGTGGAGTGGGGTGGAGCGTTATCTTTCCAGTTAACCTAACAGGGCGCTGCACAAACTAAAAAGACACTCCATAGCTTTTGGCTTTGAGCCAAGACTTACCCCCCCCCCCCTTCTTCTCTTCTCTTCTCTTCTGAATTCTACCCTCTTTCTTTCTATTCCATCAGCTTTGCAGTCAGCCCATGAGGTTGTCTTTCCTGTTCTTACAGTTTGCTCGTCTTGTCTTCAGTGTCAGCATGGTAGATCTCTACCTCTTTTATCCTCTTG